>CP139504.1:264207629-264807629 GCA_021014915.2 Artemisia tridentata subsp. tridentata
TTAATGGTTGTATTCTCATTGGACCGCACAAGTCCATGTGGAGGGTATGAAGAGCTTCCATGTTGGTGTTGATGGTTTTAGGTTTGTGGGTTTGTTTCTTGCTTTTGCCCAGTTGACATGCAGAGCAGAGATGATCTTTCTCATACTTTAGTCTGGGCATCCCTCTAACAAGATCTTTACGGGAAAGATTATTAATGGTACCGAAGTTCAAATGGTTCAAACGACGATGCCACAGCCATGATTTTGTTTTAGAGGCTTTAGAGAGCAAGCATATGGGAGAGGACTTCAACATTTCTTCAATTGAAATGGTGTATAGATTGGTGCCCCGACTGCCCTTGAGGAGATCTAAACCATCCAATTCTCTGACGAAACATGTATGCTTTCTGAAAGCCACTTCCAGATCTGAATCACAAAATTGACCCACAGAAAACAGATTGTGTCCTAGTCCTTCCACATAATATACCCTTGAGATTACACTGTTACCAAACACATAATCTCCATAACCCATAATAGCACCAAAGTGGTCGTTCCCGAATCTAACTGTCCCGATAAACTTTTTCACGAAGTTCTTGAGCCGTGAGCGATCCCCAGTCATATGTTTTGAGCAGCCTGAGTCCAAATACCACAGGACGATTTGTACGACCTGCATTTGAAACCAGACAACAATGGATAACTGAAAAATGTGGATCCCCATGTACAATTGGGGTCCATTTGGTCAGCACATACATATTCAGAAGCCACAGATTTCACAGATGCTACTGTCTTTGCTGAGGAGACGGAACTAGAGGTAGGACAAGACCTAGATGGAAGGCATTGTGATTCTAAAGGCAGGATTCTACCAGTTGGTCTCCATTCCTTATTCTTCACAATTTTATGCATATTCATTTTAGGTAATGATCTCTGTTTTCCTAAATTGAATTTCCTTCCAGTGGGTCTCCATTCCTTAACTTTCACAATTTTATGCTTATTCATTTTAGGTAACGTGCACTGTTTTCCTAAATTGAATTTTCTTCCAGTGGGTCTCCATTGATAGCCTATGCTAGCAAATGTTTTTCCTGTTGCTTTCCAAACCTTTGTGCATGCTTCAGTTATCCTACCATTCTTATCGTGGGATGATGCAGAAGACATCAGGAAAGACACAACACATTCATCATGATTAGCATAAATTAAACAATTGTCGCATGTTTTACAGATAGCATTAGAATTCGAATTAATTACAGTACTTTTGATACTAGAATCAACACGATTCATTCTACTCATTGTAAACTTATTGTTCCTAGGTTGGACTTCTACATTCTTCAAGTGAACATTCTTAGCTGGCGCAGTCATATCCTTTCTTTCATTTCCTCTAGACCTTGACCCGCTAGCTTGTGTGTCACTTTTTACTCCTGTAGAAGTATCGAAGGTAACATTAGTTTGTTTCTCTGTCACATGCCTTCCTGATAATGATGTGTTGGGTTCTGATGTTTTGGGTGGTAGATCAAAGGCTACATGCTTGTTCACAACATTAGATGATGATGCAACAAATCTATCTCTATGGCCTCTAAACTTAGGAATTGAGCCTATGGCATATTCTAAGTTTTCCTGAATCCTTTTCGTGAGTTTGCATGCATAGACAACTGCTTGATCGAGTGGCTTATCATTCCTATCCTCTTCAACTATCTCACGAAGTGTGTCAAGGCCTTCTCTAAGATGATCGAGATATGTTTGATGGGCAAGGCTGTTGTTTCTAAGCTTAAGTGGAATACGCCCAACATCAACATCATACTTTTTACTATCAGTACCCTTTGGTGCATCACAATTACAAGTGGTGCATGGCATTTTACCTTTCACCCGAGCCTTAAGATTCTCAATTTCATTTGTCAAAGAGGTTATTTGATCATTATGATTGCTTCTTGTAACTTTAATAGAATCATATAACTCCTTGAAATGTTGTTTAACCTTTGAATTTCCTTCTCGATAACACTCATTTTCATAATGTAGCTTATTTATGGTGTTTTGATATTGAAAATTCTGAGAATCTGAAGACGAAGGTTTATTGGTGCCATATACTTCACACTTGTTGGATTTCAATTGGGCAATTTGGGCCCTCAGCAGTCGAATCGTGTTCGTGTGAGCTTGAATTGTTTCATCACGTTTGCTTAATTCAAAATATGTATCAAACTCAGGAACATCCGTGGATGTCTTGACATTTGATATTTTGCATTTTTCTTCTAAGTGTTGATGTTTAAGTTGCAAGTTCAAATAATCAACTTCTAGTTTAGAAAAACGTTTAACCATGTTATCATGGTCGTCATTTTGAATTTTTTCAAGCAATTTCAAATTCTCCCCCTCAAGCTCAACAACACGATTCTGGGTGACATTTAACGCAATAGCATACTCATTAAATTGACAAGCAGACAATGCAGAATCAGTGACAGTGTAAAATACATCTTGTGCAATACATTTAGCAATCAAGTTGTCGTTAGTAATGAGTATGTTTTTTCTTTCAATCTCTCGACTCTTAAGTTCTATTGCATGTTCATTCACCTCATTTTCCATATCTTTAAATACTACTTTCATTTCATTTATTTCGGCTTTAAGGGCAGTTTGCAACCCTTCAAAGTGTTCTTTAAGTAGTTTAAAGAATGGCATGACCTCAGTTAAGTAACACCTTTTTGCATGTTCAAAACACCTTTCCCCCTCAGTGATGCCGGTTGGTGTGATTCTCTTCTTACATGTTTTATCAAAATCAGCAAACAGTTGCCAAAGCACATATAAGCTAATAAAGGTTTTGCATTCAGTGGGAAGAGACAAAGGCACCAAATTCCTAGGTGTATTGGGAGGATACACCGTTATGGACGCAACTTTTCGAATGAGGGGGGTGTTGGCCTTAAGTTTATCTTCCTTAAGTTTTTCACTATCTTGTTTCCAAAATATCTGTTCAGGTGTTAACTTCTTTTGAGGAGCAAACACAGTCAAACGATTTTCCTCATAATAATCATGGGGTTTGATTATTATTCGTCTGGCTATGCACTCGGGATCCCTCATTTTCTCATTCATTTTTTCTTTCGTTTTATCACTTAACTCATCCTCTTCATCAGTGTAGATATGCTCAGGTTGGTCATGAATAGGCTTAATCATTACATTGCCATCATATAGGGCTGGTTGAAGTACTTGCATGTCCCTAAGGATGGTTGACTTTGGTTCACCTATCATGATTTTACTATGCTTATCACTCAGCTTTCTGTGCTTATGAATCATTTGAGCAGTTTGTATGGTTTGATTTTGTGTGTACAACTTATCTTCAAGCTTATTTTTTAACGTCTTGAGTTTAGAGAAATCATTTAACAGAGTTGTTTCTTTTTGTTTGAATTCTTGCCTAAGTGTTGTTACACACTTTTGTGCTTCCTGTTTTTGTATGACAGACTGTTCTAGCTGACTTTTCAAAGAACTTAACTCTAATTTTAATGTTTCTTCTCGCACTCTAGACTCTTTAATAAGTGTACTCATTTGACCTTCTAATTTCTGCTCACGATCATTAAGCTCAAACTTAGCACGCTGTTCATACATAGCCACTTGTTCTTTATAGATGTTAAGTCTAGTGATCAAGTTATTATCAGGGACAGGCAATTGGTTCTCATGGTACTCACATGCATTATCTACATTACTAGCATTGTCTAAGGCACATACATTACTCATAGCACACACATCATTATTGACAAAGGATTCACCATTTGGTACATCAGGCGAGTTGTTGCTATTCAAATACTGTTCATATGAGACAATATTGCTATTTTCCATATCAACATCTCTTGAGTCAGAAACAACCGCCTGATGTACTTCTTCGGGAATCTGATGTCCCTCGACAATATTATATGTGTCATAAATTTTTAGTACCTCAGAAATCACGGATGCATTAGAAGAACCAGCTTGACGAGATGAGGCCAGGGAAGACAAGTTAGCCATGAAGATAGTTTGAGCAGTAGGTTCATCATCCACATCAGAGTCAAATGCATCACAGTCATCTGCCTTGAAGATGTTAGGATCATTAAGTGCCAGATCCTGAACAGGTTTCTCATCCACATCTTCATCAAACGTATTTCCTCCATCTCCTGCCAAGAACAATAACTCTTCCTCATCCAATACAGCACCATTTTCTTGAGCTTGCATTAGCAGCATCTTGTCTTTGAAGTAATCTGAGTTCTGAGGACGTTTAGGTTGATTGCAGTTTCTAGCAATGTGTCCAAGCCCCCCACAATTATAACACTTGATCTGTTTCCCTTGCCCCTGATTGGCATTCCCTGCTCTGTTCTGCACATAACCTCGACCCATGTTTCTACCAGCTCTCCCTTGCACATTCTGGACCACAATTTTCCCGTCCTCCACCATTGCTAGATTGCGTGGGTTGGAAGAATTCCTTAACTGATTGTTGGTCTGAGGAAGTGATGCTTGAAACTGTTGAACCAGTAGAGATACTTGATTGGTGAGGTTGTCAATCATTTGTGTCGGTCTGAGAGTAGCCTGAGTCAAGTTGTGAACTCATAGCAGGTACTTGTGAGTGAAGTTGGTGATAGCTTGGATAGGATGATGATTGGATTGTTGGTTGTACATTTGTCATGAAAGCCAGTGGGTCATTCGTAGTTGAAGGATTCAACTTTTCTCTCAGCACCCGATCATAGGCAGCATGCTTCTCATGTTGTTGCAGGTAAGCATACAGCTGTTCATAGTTAGTCTCCCTTAAACCTTTGTTGAGTTTGACAGCAGTAACAAATCTGTCCCATTCCGGAGTCATGTTGTTCACAAACTTTGAGTTAAGTTGGATGTTGGGCATAGTCATTCTGATCATCCTCATATCATTCACCAACTTATGAAATCTCACATAGTAATCTGTGACATTTTCTCCTGGGTTCATTTTGAAATGCTCGAACTCATCATACAGCTGTGACTCACGATCTTCCTTTGTGAGTTCTGACCCTGCCAACAACATTTTAACGTTGTCCCACACAGCCTTGGCTTCAGTGTTAAAATTGATGAGCTTGTATACATCCCTTGGAAGACCTTGAATAACTATGTTGGAGGCTCTAATATCGGCATCATACCTCTTCTTTTCTTCTTCATTAAGATCATTGTAGTTTCTAGGTCTGTCGATGCCCCAAGTTACAGTACCATCTTCACCAGTTGTAACAACGTCTCTGGTGGTACCCATCTGATAAGGTCCTTCGTCAATTGACTTAAGAATGTTAACACCATTATCTTTTCCCAAGCAGTAAAGTCTAATTCGTTGTGCCCAAGACTCATAATCCGTCCTATCTAGCATAGGTGGACGAGTGTCAGATCCTGCTGCCTGAATATCATCTGATGATGTACTTGATGTGGTAGCCATAGTAACTACGGGATTTTACTGATCTTGTGATTTAACCGAGAAATTGAATCTTTCGCGGGAATTTCTAAAATCACCAAGACACAAACCGCCTAGACAAACAGCGTAGACACAAACCGCGTATATGCCTAAGAGACAAACCGAGTTCACACAGGAGACACAAACCGCGTGTGCGCCAAAGAGACAAACCGAGTTCACACAGGAGACACAAACCGCGTGTGCGCCAAAGAGACAAACCGAGTTCACACCAAAGACACAAACCGCGTATTCGCCAAATAGACAAACCGAGTTCACACCGGATATACAAACCGCGTATGTGCCAAGAGACAAACCGAGTTCACACCAAAGATACAAACCGCGTATCCGCCTAACAGACAAACCGAGTTCACACTTGAAGTACAAACCGCGTAGACACAAACCGCGTATACGCCTTAGGGACAAACCGAGTCCACACTTGAAGTACAAACCGCGTAGACACAAACCGCGTACGCACCGTAGAGACAAACCGCGTTGGCACCAACTTCCAAACCTGTCACTATCAATGCCGTTTGTCCTTTTGCCTAAACTAGTATACAGACAAACCGAGTTCTCGATACTACACAAACCGCATTCAAGAATCGTCCAAACAACACAAACCGCATTCAAGAACACTTTCACAAAAACCCACGAATTGCTCCAAAATCACCACACTGTTCTTGGATCTGTGAATCCAAACACCAAATACCACTCTAATACAATCCTTAATCTAGAAAGTACAAAGAAAACTAACTTCTAATCACTAAACAAAGTACAAAGATGAGGTTTATACTACTTAATAAAACCGAACTAAAACTTAAAAAAAAACTACAAATCTAACTAAATCTAACCAAGAAAAACCTAAAGAACTACACAAATTCAATATAAAACAGCCTCTAATCACTAAACAAAAACACAAAATGAAGTTTAAGCTACAAAACAAACCGAATCCAAGAGAAACTTAAAACCACAATTCGAACCAACAAAAAACCTCAAGAACTACACCAATTCGTGAATACCAACTCTCATGGACCTAACCATGGCTCTTGATACCAATTGTAGGGTATTCACAATACATGAATCTCTAGTTTGAGGGTTGTATGGATCGAATAAGAGAAGATTTCTAGAGAGAAGTGGGAGCCTTTTTTAGTGAGAGAAACACAAGTAATATTAGATTAAGTGAAAAGGTCCAATCCTTCCCTTGTGTGGGAAGGGATATATATACTACTACATATTATGTCCCTAGTGGACTGTGGAGCGAGCTGACAGTGGGGAAAGCCCCGACCCACTCCACAAATATAGATACAACTAATACTAATACTAATAATACTAAGCTAATATAGATAAGCCTACGAGCTATAGAAATGCTAATTAGATGCTCGGGGTGACCGAGCCTTCATCTGAATATTTATATTCCTAACACAAAAGTTCAAAGAAATCAAAGAAAAGTCAAAGATTGAAGCTTATGAAGTGAGAACTACTTGATATATGAAGAACAAAAGTCAAAAGACATATGAGCATGGGGGAAAAGACGTAAAGACACCAAGATTAAAGAACGTCGGTGGAAGGCAGATCAAGACATTACCATATCACATCACAACAAGAACAAAGAACAAAGATTCTAAAGACGTCAAATGATCACAAAAAACAAGAACGAAGAACACAGTTCACAAAGCATGATTGGAACAAATGATCTAGCAAAGCTATTACACAAAGACTCAAAGTTCTTGAAATTCTTCCCGTGAACCTCAAAAAGCATATTTTAATCAAAACTTTAACAAAAACAACATGAATATGCTATTTTTTGAGGGGGAGAATGAATATGTGATTAAAATATTGTAATTCAAAGTTGAAATCTCGTATGAGCTCGACTTAGATTGTACACTCGAATTGACGATATCAGAGGTTAGTAATCGAAAAGACATGTCCTGGACGGCTAATAATTTATGATCATCTCTTTGATTACGTTTTTGATATCAAAGGTCAGTAACCTGGCTCTGATACCAATTGTAATCATCAAGAAACGCTTTCAAGAGGTTGAGGTTGATCAAAGTATATCAAATCCATATTAGTTTTTAGAGAGAGAAAGTAGAGAGAAGGTGAGGTGAACAAAGATATTATTAATATGAAAAATAAGGTTACACACCCACACCCCTCAAGTGGAGACTTGAGGGGTATTTATAGGCCAAACATAAGACAACTATTCCATTATTACATTAGTAGTCCCTGCGTTATACGCATACTAGTTGTCTACTCCAATTCACGTAAATATCGCTTAGCTTCATTTCTAACAATCTCCCTCCAGCTGGAGATATACGTGAATTGGTTACAATGATTCCTAACAAGTACATAACAATGATGAATACAATGCTGAAGCAGTGCAGTTTCCTCTGAGGATGTCTTCACAGCTCTTGATCTTCTCGTATCTTCCTCAGCTTGCTTGAATAACTTGCCGAATCACTGTAATGATCTAATTGGATTATTACTCCCTCCCAATTAGTAAGCCCTTTTCATTTACATGCTCCCTCCCAAATTGTGAACCCGTTTGATATAACCCTGATGCTTGTAGAAGAAGTTTCTCTGAATTCTGCCCAAAATGTCTTCAGTCTCTCATCTTGTCATGCACAGCGGAAAATGGATCATAGACTGATAATCTGTAACTTCTTCACAGGTTTGTTTGGGGAGCATCATATCGACATATTCAACTCACTTAGAATGCTTCCAGTTCTTCAATAAAAGTCCCGATGTATACATTTCTCCCTCCAGGATGATGACGATCTTTCAGACTCATCATACATATGTGTACATAAACATATCCACTGGAAGTAACATACAAATCAATACCCCACGAGTGGATGTCGATAACTATTCTCTCTACAATTCTCTTTAGATCAACCACTTATCAAACCTCTTTTAACTTCCACTGGCTAATAGTGAATGACCACGTATGGAGACAACCCGATATGACAAACTTGAGAATGAAGTAAAATTTCTAGACTTGTGACTTAAGCTTGTACTAATGTGTGATTAAGAACCTATATTGAGAATTTCAATAAAGGTAGAATCATATACCCATCCAACCATCCTTAACTGTTGATGTGTGTTGCGTGTCGTTGCGGTTTAGCAGTATTAATGCCTAATCAAGTTTTAAATTTATATTTAGCCGACTTATCAATAACACACACACTTAACGAGCAGTGTACCCGGTCAGTATAAATATAATGGTAAGTAGAGTGTCGATCACTAAGAGTGGAACGTATTATCTAGTTATTCTAATCAGTATTTTAATATATTAAGTTAGCTATACAACCTATTCTAATCGCAAGGGGGTTCAGCCTGAGAGACTGGCACGATTTGGTTGCTATTAAATAATAAACTAAACCAACAGGCACGAATCAGCAAGTAGCACACACGTACACAGATAAATACTCGAGACAATAAGAGGGCTGTCCTTATGATAAGTAGTTTGTCACTTGTTTTATTGCTAGTGTTATATGAAGTGTATAGTTCGATGCAACGCACCGAGATTAAGTCCTTTCTCGTTGGTTCTAATCTTATCGGCGAGTAAACCCTTAATGATTACTTATGACTATCCCGTTTATCTTTCTCCTACTTTTCTACAGACCATAGAATGCATAGGCATCTAATAAACAGGCGAGGGCAGAGGCATGGCGACCCGATCAACGCTCAGCTAGCCACAGAGGTTATCAATGCACTAATAAAAGTCACCAATGACACTAACATATAAACTTTAATTGATGAGAAAGTAGTTTTAAGGGAGTGCAACCTTTCCGTTGTCACGTTACACAAGCCACCAATCTTGATGAATTAAAGTTTACTAACACAATAAAACAAAACTACTTAATGAATTAAACATATGCAGCACCTTCTTATAGCTCTTATATCTTTGATTTGGGTGTGTCTTGTGCTGCTGCCTTGACTGAATTCGTCCTAGGTTTCTGGTCTTCGGTCTCGTATATAATATATGTCACATCGAATTCGTCTGGTCTTGGGGTATTTATAGTTTCTGTCTGAGGGTGAGATGCGGCACATCTAGTAAGTAGATACGGCGCATGTACTTAACTTCGCGTGGGGTCCAAGATTATAATATTCAGGAATATTCGTACACCGCCAGAAGATGCGGCGTAACTCCATTATCAGATGCGGCGCATGTCCTTTTGTATCTTGGATCGTATCTGGTGAAATATTGATAGTGATGCGGCGCATGTAATGAGTGAGATGCGGCGCATCTGGAGCAGAACAAGTTGGTTATTCTTCGTTGACCAAAGTTTCATATGCGGCGCATGGGATAAATCCATGCGGCGCATTCTTCAAAGTCAGGCAGTGGTCTTCATTCTCTTCATTCCAACAACCAATTCCAATCTTGATCATTTTACTCCGTTTTTAGTCCATAATCGCTAAGTTTCACCAAATGCTTGTTTTTACCTGAGAATTACAAAAGTAAACGATTAAGTATCAATCCTCATACATAATATAGTAAAACAAGTCAAATTAATAGGATAAATGATAGTAATAAAATGTACTTATTTGAGTTCATCAAATATCCCCCCACTTGAACTTTACTTGTCCCCAAGTAAACCTTAGAATTAATCTTATGAAAATGTATCCTAAAAGATATTATGATTTATTTTTATATTTAAGCATGTATTCGTCTTTTGTCATAATCACACAACTAACACTTAACGAATTAGAAGTAGAATAAAAATATTTCGATAAAAGCAAATCTAATCGTTTAACTGTCCAGTCGTGACGAATATTCTATCATAAGCTTGGCAAGTATACACATCTCCTCCACTAAAGCCAAGGAATAACAAGTCTAAAGCGGTAAAAAGGGTTTTTAGGCTTAAGGGTTAATTATTCTTATTCACTATCGATCTCAAATTCCAGAAAAGGCGACAAAATCACAAATACATGATCGAATCCACGAACACGATACTTGCAATTGCTCAAATCCTTAACTCGAATAGGCTAAAGATAGGTCCAAACTTCACCAATAATAATATATCAAAAAGGGCGACAAAATCATAAATACATAGCCGAATCCACGACTACGATACTTAAGATTGCTCAAATCCCTAATCTCAATAAATCAAAGGTTTGGTTGGATAAAGAATAATACAGGGTATGGATAATATTTGGAATATAAATTGGTGTAAAATGAAAAATAAACAAAACAAATAAATTAAAATCCTAAGTGTGGTTAATCACTATCCCAACCATCCCATGAATAAGAATCATATCATTGAATAACTCACGCTTTAACACTTGAAACACACGCTTTAGGTAGACACGAATTATACTCAACAAGATCTTAATCAAAGAATAAACCTTAATTGGCGTTCCCATAACTGCCAACTCCCATTCAATCCATAGATATAATATACAACAAATAGTGGTGATATCGACCACTTACATAACTTTACATCGTTGGTTTAATCAAACATCCAACTTTTTTTTTTTTTTTTTTTTTTTTTTTTTTTTTTTTTTTTTTTTTTTTTTGATAACATAAACCTAGATGTGTAAAATTTCACCACATCACTATAACAATAATTCTGGATAATTTTTCATACTTTTCATAACTTCAGAAATAACGGTAATAGTGAAAGTAGTAAACACACGAAAAATAAACTCAAAGATATACAATATTTACTTTCACTCCAATTGCATTGTGCAATTTCCCGACCTAACCATAGATAATGAATTACGCATGCGAACACAGGTAATGTAAGGAAACACACTTTACCTATAGCAATTAACCAACCACGGATTTTAATCTACAGGGTAGGCTAAGGTGTAAGGGTGTAACGAAACATTTTAACAAAGGTGTAAGAAACGAAAGGAATGGCTCTGAGTGTTTTTCTAGGGGTATCTTACTCTAAAAATGAGAGTAACAAAAGGGTTTATACGGGGGTTAACTAACCAGTGTAGTTAGCTAATAACACATAACATATAAGGCTATTTGGGTGTAATCCTAGAAATTTACCAATTTAGACAAGTCATTCCAATTATATAAAATAATACTTATTATGGTGGTCTCGAATAGTATACAAGCCAAGTTCTAAAGTTTACAAGTCACCGGCACACTCATAGATTTGAGAATTTTGAAAAATCACAATTTTTGAAAATAACGTCATGTGTGCAGCTATGCAACTTAGACTTAAAACAAAAACATGCTAAAAAATTTTAAATTTTGATATATTAAGCACATTTTAAGCATATTTTGAAAAGTTTAGGACAAGTAAGTGTTAAGTGTTCTAATTCTCCAATCCCCCCACTTAAGTTAAAGAACGTCCTCGTTGTTCGTATAAAAGGTTAAAAATTGGAAAATAAAAGAATTAGAACAGAAAAACTCCCCTGAGATTTGCTCGGTATGATCCTCCATTAGTAGTAGAGCAAAAATCATCTTTCTTGTGGATTAGAACGTTTAAGCTTCATAATAGATGTATCCACAGGAAATGCAGGAATCTATAATACCACCAACACTTTAAAACACACCTAAGATAAGAAAGGTTCAACTTGCATAATACATTAGTAGTTAGGTAAAAATAAAACATAAAAACTTAAAATGAAAATCATCAGGTCAGTCGATGCGCCGTATCTTATGGAAGAAGATACGCCGTATCGAGCCTGGAATATATACGGATCAGAATAAAAGATGCGCCGCATCCTTAACCAGGGATGCGCCGCATTAAAAATAAACTGATAAAAAGTTTTAAATTCGGAAATAAAAAATGCAGAAAAATAAAATAAGATATGACCATTTGCAGGAGATGCGTCGCATCTCAGAATTGAGATGCGCCGTATCCTCTGCAGCCTGAAACAAAAATAAAACGAAATAAAGGATAGGATGCGTCGCATCTGTTTACCAGATGCGGCGCATGTAGTTACCAAACAGACTGATAACAGTCTGATGTAAAATGACTCGTTCCACGGTTTAATCTCTTACGTCCTCTCGTACTCTCATGCTGAACTTAATGCCAGTCTTCATCAAATAAAACAAGAAACATAAACTGAAACATTAAATATATACACGAGAATAGTGATCAGTACAATCCAAAAAATAATAATAATATGTGGAACAATGTCTGTAAAATCAAGAGAGTAAGATCATGGGTGAGTGAGGTCGTCTGGATGGGTCCCGGAAGTGCTGGCTCCATCAGTCCTAGGGCGGACTCTGCGAGCATAAGCACGTGTCACTCCCGCAACATGAGTACCATCTGATCGGGTGTGGGTAATACCCTGCTGCTCCAAGAGTCTGCTCACACTCATAACCAGCCACTCTGAATCTCTCCTCATACCATCAATAATCCCTCTCAACTCTCTCAACTCCCCCTCGACTGCCTCGACTCTCTGACCCATGGTACGTACAGGGACTGGTGGGGGTACTGGTGCCTGCGGCTCCTCCTGATGGGCTGGAGCAGCAGCCGGAGGTCCCTGAGGGCCTCCCTGCTCCGCCTCTGGTCCTGCAGCTCTGGCGGGCCCTAATGCTACCAAAACGTACTCTCCCATAGCCTGCTGGCATATCCCAAGCCTAACCAAGTAATCCCTGTCAATAACCGGGAGATGGGTCACCACAACCTCCAGCCCCGCTGGAATCTCCGCTCCAATGACTCCAAAATGGCGGGCCAGCCGAGAAACAAAATGCCCGCCAGTCATCTGGCTCCTCCGATCTCTCCCTGCAGCTGATCGGTGGAGGTAGTGTGCCAAAAAATGGGGGATGTTCACCGACAACCCCTCATCCATGCTCCTAAGGAGGAAGAGGTCCAGAGTGGTCACCTTCTCAGGTGACTGACCCCTCCCAGCAATGGTAAGTGCAATCAGCCTGTGGCACAGCCTCCTTATCGGCTCCCTGATCAAAGTATATGAGGGGGTGGAAGTAGTGATATCACCCCCCGAAGAAATCCTATCCCAGTAATCACTGAACAATCCTCTGTCAGGGACCGCCCGCAAACTATCATCCCAATATCGGGTAAACCCATCTGACTCAAGCTCCTCAGTTGTATGCAAACCCATGGCCAGGATAAACTGTCTCATCGACATCTGCCTCGACACCCCACCCAGTCTGAACACAAGGGTGTCGGCAATATCTAAACCTGTATTCGTCTCTCTGTAGTAAAATGTACTAAAGAACTCCAGCATGAGCTCCCTCACCAAGGGCTCGTCGATCCTGAATAGTCTCTCCTAAGCACTAGATCTGAACACCACCTCCTCATCATCTCCAGCAACTACCATCTCCATCCTATGCTGTAAACTCTCAGCAGCATGTCCTGCCCCAATCAATTCCACGTCATCAAAATCCAAAGCATGTACCCTGAATATCCTCCTAAAGTAAATCGACTCAAGTCTCCGTAAGTAATCCTCCAAAGTGCCAGGGGTTAGACCCATATCCTCGAATCGTAACCACTGGTGTCTCTGTGCAACTTCTGGTAGTTCCATCTGAAATAAATTTTCAAAGTCAGTAAGTAATCTGCAAGAAAGGTAGATATGGCGCATCTGATTTAATCAGTGCGGCGTATCTGCACAAAGTATAAGAGATGCGGAGCAATAGATGAGATACGGCGTATTAGGATGCGTCGTATCTAGATTAGGCAATACGGCGTATCTAGAGTTTTATTAATTTGAAAAAGGTCGTTACGCCGCATCAATTAACCTAGATGCGCCGCATCTAAAAGCATATCAGTATAAATAAAGGGGATCAGGCATGCTTTTCAAGAATCCGTATCCGTGATGTAAACTACCACTAAATATCACAGTTTCATATACTCCTTATATCAGTTCTAATAGCTCAACACATTTTACTAATCCACCTTCCCGCTAAATATTCAAAATCGAATTCAAAACCTAAATTTTTGGTCAAATCAAACTAGTTCAGAAATTCGATGATTTACGCAAGTTAAACACGGGGAAGATCATCTATCACAAGTCCTAATCATATCTCTATATCATTTAAGCACAAATCGAATTAATCATATAAGCCCTAATTTTCGTATTAACCAAGATTAAATCGAAATGGAATAATTACCTTAATTTGATGATTAGGAGATGGATTATAGATCGGATTAGAGGTGGATTTAGGAAAAATGATCGGAATTAGAGTATAACTTTTAGTGTGTGTAAGTTGCGGTTTGTGACACTTGTGCACTACAACGTAACTCCTTTAAAGTGATAGCTATACACTGTGAGCACAACAACGTAACTCCTTTCATCAGGTATAACTAGATAGCTCAAGTCTTAATCATTCTTGCGGTTAAAAGCTCGAACAAGGATCTCTACAAGTCTTGCATCCAACCAACCCCTAGACCTTGAGATACTAAGTACACGCACCCGTGAAATGTCACTTCAAGCTCAAATAAGTAATAAACAAAGAATCCCCGTAGTTACATTTCGAAGACATTCAAAATTTAGCCATTGGCATTTGATTGTGATTCTTGATCAAGATCTTTTAAGCTATACGTGGTTTGTTTTGAAAGTGTAGACCAATAATTTCATATGTGATTTTGGTATGATGGGTGAGTTTGTTATATGCCCTAATTCTTTAGATACCCTCTGTTCTGCAGATCGAACTAGGGTTTTGTATATAAGATATTAGGGTTCGAAAACTAGGGTTTTGTATATAAGATATTCGGCAAAACCTTAAGAAACTCAGAAGAATTTCACTCCTTGATGCTCGGTAAATACCCTAGAAATTCGGAAACGTAACTCCTTACTCGAAGTTTTCCTTGCTCGAAGAATCCCCTTCTCGAAGAAACCCTTACTCGGAAAATGCAATTCTAACTCGGAAAATCCTAGTTTACTCGAAGAATTTAAGTATTTCAAAAAATCCTTACTTGAAAATGTTCCTTACTCGGAATTTTCAATCTAACTCAAAGGATATTATCTTACTTGAAAGTTGCAATCCTTACTCGACAATGTTCTTCCTAACTCCGAAATTTACTTATTAACTCGAAGGATTTATGTCTTACTCGAAAATTGCCCTCTAAGTCGAAGAAATTAAGTGCTAACTTAGAAAATCTCTTCTTGCTCGAAGATATTAAGTCCTTACTCGGAGATTAGCCTTTTAACTTGAAGGAAATCCAAAACTAACTCGTAAAATAAGTCTTGCTCGAAGGAAATAAGACCTAACTCGGAAAATTAACCTTCTAACTCGAAGGAATTTATGGCTTACTCGGAAATTACCTCCTTACTCGAAGGTTTTTAACCCTAACTCGGAAAAACAGAACTTCTAACTCGAAGGATCTGTTATGAACAGTACACGAAAGATAAAAAACACACAAAAAATCACATTTTTTCACCACAAAACACCACGATTCGCCCCTGTTTAGCTCTGATGCCAATTGTAATCATCAAGAAATGCTTTCAGGAGATCGAGGTTGATCAAAGTATATCAAATCCATGTTAGTTTTTAGAGAGAGAAAGTAGAGAGAAGGTGAGGTGAACAAAGATATTATTAATATGAAAAATAAGGTTACACACCCACACCCCTCAAGTGGAGACTTGAGGGAAATTTATAGGCCAAACATAAGACAACTATTCCATTATTACATTAGCAGTCCCTGCGTTATACGCATACTAGTTGTCTACTCCAATTCACGTAAATATCGCTTAGCTTCATTTCTAACATACACATTCTTTTTCGTTAATACAATAAAATAAATAGTACATCCCTCCACTTGAGATGAATTAGAAGTGTAACAAAGGAGGAATAAGAGGGGTTGATGAAATCAAATAAGGTCATATTTATAGCATCATGTATCCCGTTCATATTGCTCATTTGTTAGGAATATAAATTGTAACAATTCACATTTCAGGATAATTTCTATTCCCAAAATTTTACTGTTCATTTTTACTATTCACTTTCACTATTCATTCCCGAAATTTTTATTTCATATTCTTGTAAGATAAATTATTTCCGTGATAAAGTGAAAGTTTGACGCTCTTCGGGCCATTTTCGCAAAAGTTATTAAGAAACTATACATTTGTTTTAAATGTCGTTTAAGCATCCTGCGCATAACGAAAACCAACTGTGACAATTTTCCTCACATCAGATTAATGTTTGGTACACTCACAATCAATTAGGGAATTTTTGATTTAAAGTTAAAATGTTACCAAATAGACCCTGTGTCTTACAGAACTAAACTTGCGTTTTAAGCACTTTTACTTATCCGCAACCTTAGCCTATACCTGCACCTTATTTTCTAAGGCATTTAGAAGCTTTTATATTGTTGGAAAAGTCAACATATTTTTCCCTTCTTCTTTGACCAAAAATCATTTTTGATTTTATAAATCATTCCTTGATTTTTAGGCTTACGGTTTTATGTCTAAAGGACATTTAACACCAACCAATACTAGACTGAGCCCGGTCTAGAAATTATAGGCTATTTTAATTTATTATCGGCATATTAGAAAAGTTACATTTTTTCTCTTCTCAATTTTACGCAACTTTCGTACGTTTTACGTTTAACGCGTTTTAAACCTACGTTTCCAGCGTTATCAGCGTTTTCGCGACCCATTGAACTTATCACTCATTTTTATAAGATAATAATGAGTATATTGACAAGTTTAATCATTTCTATAAGTTTCGTATTTTTACGATACCTGGTTTTACGTTTCGTGATTTAAATACTTACTGTTAGCAATTACCGGGACCAAAACTCACTCCGTAAAGGCAAGATAAAAACTCAAAACTCTTAACCTCCTCATTTTAGCCATATGTGGCATTTTTGAGGAGTCATCAAGTATGGTGGCTTGATCTTGACCATTCATTCATTAGATGTTTACAAGTGTAAACTTAACCATGGTTAAATATTAACCTTATATGTAGTGAACTAGATTTTCTAGCCTATAAATACCAAGCTAAACACATAGAAAAACTTGAACCACACCTTCTTATAACCTTAAAGTCCTCAAACCAAATGTACTTCTCTTATATTTTGTAAGAAAGTTCATGTGTTCTTGAGAAAAGCTAGCTTTTGATCTTATTTTCTCCGAGTTTTCAAGAAAGAGTTGTTATAATCTTCAAATAACTTCAAGTCTCCAAAAAGACTTTGTTATTATCTTCAAATAGCTTCGGGTTTCCAAGAAGGCGTTGTTATAATCTTCAAGTAGCCTCGGGTTTACGAAGATCACAAATTTCACGTCGAAGCTCCGCTTATATTCCCTTTTTCTATAATACTCAAGCATTCTATATTAAGGTAAGTATTTATATACTTTAAATACTTATAAACTTTGTTAGTTTATTTATTGTATTTATAAACTCTTAATGTGTCATGTAATCAAGTAAGCAAAATATATATTTTCTATCAAATACTACAACACTAGGGAACTTTATGTGAGGGGTTTCATTTGGGTAAACGGATCGACGAGTTGCTGGATTTACGAATTAAAGTGTCCTAGCTCCTCGAACGTTTACTACATGACTTCTGAATTATGATGGCCCAAACGGTAGTACGAGATATATAAACTATATATGGCATGTTTAAATATTCACTTCGTTGTTTTAGAACCTAAGACACGATATCATATTTCTAGGTTGCTCGTAGAGATTCTCCCGGCTTATCCAGCGATTTCATTATATCCTTAACATCATGTACTCTGAGGTGAGTTCTTAGCCCCACTTTTCATTACTTAATTGTTTTACAAACTCTTTGGGGGAGATACATGCTCAACTACTTTTAATTTCAATCACGATTATTTGCAAGTATATGTTTATCTGAACTGAATATTCACACTATGTAACAGTGATTGCCATACTTAGAGTTTCTTTATCATAGACCATTAAGCACTATGCGTAGTGAACACGAATATTATGGTTAGATCTATCAGGATTAATGTAACCATTAAGTTGACTCAGTTAGAGCAAACAAGCGTATCATCCTTTGTGTTGACCCGGGTAGGGCAAACAAAACAATGTTCAAATGCTTTGGGGTGTATAACAACGTAACCCATACACAGAACTCATTACGGGGCCAAGTAGCAATATGCATGGGCAGCCGTTATTGCGGACCCATGTAGCAATATACTTGGGCAGTCGTACAGAACTCATTACGGGGCCAAGTAGCAATATGAATGGGCAGCCGTTATTGCGGACCCATGTAGCAATATACTTGGGCAGTCGTACAGAACTCATTGCGGGGCCAAGTAGCAATATGCATGGGCAGCCGTTATTGCGGACCCATGTAGCAATATACTTGGGCAGCCGTACAATTCAAACAGCACTTGGTCCAACAACGTATTCAAACAGGACTTGGTCCAATTAAGAGTAACAGAAACACTACCTACATGTGATATTGTATTTAGTACAATAGTCATACACTTGGAATCCTAGAAACCTTCATTTAGTATTTATTTATACTAGTATCGATGATTTGTATAAGGTTTTCACATTATTTCCTACAAACTCTATGAACTCACCAACCTTTGTGTTGACACTTTAGCATGTTTATCTCAGGTCCATAATGATCGAGGCTGGCACGGAGGAGCACGGATATTCAAGAGGGCTATAAATTTTATTATCATTCGAAAACTCATGTGATGTATTTTGTAAACATGGAACCATCTGGGACCTCATTTTGTAAACTCTGATATTTATATAATTCGAATGATAAATCTTTTAAAACGACTCCATTAGAGTTCGTTTTCTATTGTTATGACTGTTGTGCCATGAAGTAACACCCAGTTTGAATTCCGCTTCGTTTCACGAAATTGGGGGTGTTACGTAAATATTCACATGAAAGACTCGGTCACCCCGAGTATCTATTAGCATTAAGTAGCTCGTAGTCTTAATCATGTTAGTTTAGAAATCGTATCACCATGGAGTTGGGTCGGGTCTTTACCCACTGTCAGCCCGGTCCATAGCCTACTAGAGGCATTTTTATGTCTTGTATAAATAGCCCTTCCCACCCATAGGAAGGGTTGGAGCTTCTAATCATTCAACATAATTTTCCTTCACTTTCTCTCTCTAGAACTCCCATCTCTTCCTCTCTCTTTCTCTCTCTAAGATTCAGCCAAGCATCAAAGATTAGTGTGTGTTATGATTATGAATATCTTACAATTGGTATCAAGAGCCATGGTTAGATTAGCTTGATTGTGTATTCTCGAATTTGTGGTTTATTTGTTTGATTTTGTTTTGGTTCGAATAGGTTAGCTACATAGGTCACGATCCTTGTTCTTGTTTGTGGTTTGATTTGTTAAAATCAAACACTTTTGTGGTCTCAACTATCTATTGTATCATTTCTTGGTGATCTTCGACTTGCTTGGTGGTTTACTTGGAAGATTTGAGAAATTTTCTTGGTTGCGGTTTGATGTTTTGCGCTTGTTCTTGATTGCGGTTTGTGTTAAAACGGGAATTCTTAGTTGCGTTTTGCCTATTCTGTCGAACTGCGTTTTGTTTGTTTTACCACTTGTGGCATAAAGACAAAATAGTATGAAAGTGACAGCTCATTACGGTTTGACTGGTCAACTGCGATTTGACTATAGTTTGATTGCATTTTGTATTAATTGTCAGTTGCGTTTTGACAGGTTGGTTTAGATTTGGCGTTGCGTTTTGACCAAGGTTGTGGTTTGACTTTTGCATTTTGGTCTTGCGTTTTGCCTTTTTAATCACAGTGTTTTGCCATTGCGTTTTGATATTGCGTTTTGACTATGCGGTTTGACTGAAAGTTGAATTTTTACGTCAATACTTCAAACGGCTATAACTTTTGAACCGTAACTTAGTTTTCAGCGAAATACCTTTCAAAACGACCGAAACAACCTGAATATTGTGAGGTTACATGAGAAAGTTGTGAAACTAATTTTTTGAGGCCCAAATCCCCTCCGGAATGAAGTTATTGAGGTTTTAAGTTTTCAGACCAAAATTTCACCATAACAACTTGCATCAACCAAACCAAATCACAACTAAACAATATATCACCTAGTCTATCAAACGATCATCACTTTTAGCACACAATCACTAATCATTGTACCGATCCAACAGTTATCATAACACATATCAATTCTCATTTCACGGTTTCTTCTTGATTTTGTAAAATCCCGTGAAGGATTCTAATTCTCGGTTTAAATCATAGATTTGTAAAATCCCGTGCTCGTTAATATCATGTCAAAAACTTCGGATTCAGTCATAGCTGAGGTACTCAAACTGTACAACATGATCGATGAACATAAGATTCCCGACAAAGTACAACAAATAAACGTTGTTGAGTCAGATACTGCTAATATGGGAAATTGCAATGTTATCCCATATGAACAATATGTGAAACACAGCGAAGCGTCTGTTGTACCTATTAGTGCATCTTCTGTTCTAAATGATGGTTATGTGATGCATGAGAACATTGCCGTTATCCCTGATGACTCATTGACCACTAAACATAATATCTATAAAGATTAAGTGGCCATACACGAACAACGTGCAGAATTGTAACTTACCGAACATGAACAGAAAATGGATAATCAAATGGGTACACCTCTGTACTCGAGTTCACAAGAGAGAGAGTTGCATTAGTTACAACAATTACAAGATAATGCAAAGGAAAGTTGCATGAAATACTTTCGACTACTTCATTCACATCTCAAGCTTCTCTCAGAAAGACCTAGTTCCATGGGAGGATTCGAAAGAGCATTTGCGTCACTCTTTGGTCAAGATGTTCAGACTTTCACAGGCACAATGTTCTTGAACTTAGATCAACTAGAACAACAACTTGACACAGAAGAATTTCATGAATCTGGTTCCATGGTTGCTTTTTGGGTAATCAACAAACAACTTCAATTGTTCATCAATTCGCAATACAATTGGGACTATGACAGTCAAATGAACGAAAAGTGCTTTGCTGATTACACTGGAATCAAAGTTGACTTGTTCAGAGAAACATTACTCCAATACATGGGTAATGTTAAGATGTGCATTGATGAAAGAGCACAACACAAACGAAAGTATGACATCAAGATGAATGAAAACCTGATGCAAAGAAGAGAGATTAAGGTTGATTCGAGTAAAGCATTGGATGCTAGTTCAGTTGTCACAGAATGCAGTGGGACAAAGTCAGATAAGCATGACACAAGCAGCAGTTCAGAGAATTATATCACACATGGTGTGGATGCAGATATTAGACCAGCAAATGACCAAGTGCCATTTGCTGAGGTACATTTAACTGTTCAACATAATGTCTTTGCTAGTGAACAACAACATAATGATCAATTTGAACCTATTTATGACACATATCTGTTGGAAAAGGCTGATAGCAATACCACTCCTGATTCTACAAATATGAGTCATAAGGGGGGAGAAATTGACCAGGATGCTGAACATGATCATGTTAAAAGTCCTTTGCTTAAGGCTGAGCTTTTCAAAACGAATGATATGGTTGAAAAAGAGGTTTATAATGAACTTTCAAACAGATTCTTACAACTTGAAAAACATTGCATTTCACTTGAAATAGCAATACAACATAAGGAAGAAAGTCTTCAAACTAACAAACCATGTAAAAATCTGGAATTTCCTGAATTTCGTGAATTTTTTGAAATAAACACTTTGAAAGCTCAGCTACAAGCCAAAAACTCGACGATCAAGAACGGATTCTAGATATGAATGAGAAAAGTAATGTAGTCAAGGCTAAACATGATATCGATGCAATTAAAACAAGAAACATCGAATTGGAACTTAAAGTGGCTAAATTACTTAAGGAAAATGAGACATTGAAAAAGCGTTACAAAGACCTGCATGCTTCAATCAAAGAAATGAGAACTAAGAATATAGAACAAACAACTTCTTTGATTGCAAAAAATGATGAATTCAAAGCTTGTTGGGTCCGTCAGTACCCAAGCGTCCTGAAAATAGGATTTGAATACAAATTAAGCTAAATGTTAATCAACCGTAAACACTCTCAAGTCATTGAGTGAACAGTCACTCAGTGAGTCATCTTCAGGATGCTTAAGACGAGTTCAAGACGAAGGATTCACCACTCAGGAAGGCGGAACTCCCTGAGTAGGACTTAAGCCAAAGAAAAAGATGATGGGTTCAGTGAATACTGACAAGAGCTCACTGAACCCCCAGTCTCCTCAACAACAATGATTGAAGATTGAAGACTAAAGACCTAGACTGAAGAATCCAAAGTCTAAAAGAAAGGCGGGATTGAGCGGGAAGAGTTTGAAAAGATAAGGAGGGGTCTTATCGCCGCCAAATTCAAACTTTCCCTAAATGGCTTAAAGAAGAGAAGTGTCATCACTGACATTCGGAAAGCTTTTTTAAGCCATTCCCAAAATGGATTCTTGGAACTGACAAAATACTTTTGTGCTTTTGTCAGACTAGCTAGGTTATTCCTTTTGTAATTTTAGTCACGGGTGCTCTTTTATACTTGTGTATAAATAGGATAGATAGGGAGAAAAGTGGATTAAGTTTTGTGCATTAAAAGCTTAGACATTCACAAAACCACTTTTCTCCTCCAAAGTGCAACCACATCCCTGAGATAGCTCAGTGGGTCTTTATTGTTGTCACTCAAGAATAACTTGAGTTTAGAGAGGAGACATACCATACCTTGTCTATTCTATCCCAAGTGTTATTTTCGCTAACACTTGGGTAATAGATTCTTTTGATTGATTTCTAATAAGAATTTAAATGTTGAAAAACTTGTGTTTTTATATTTACGTTTTACTTATGTGTTAAATTAATCAATACATTGTATCAGTCATGGAACACAATTAGACTAACTTTGTAGTTATTTCTACTTGTGTAACGGGAACAACAAGTGGTATCAGAGCCAGGTTTATAAAATCTTTTCAAAAAACTAAGAGTGCTCAAGGTTTTTAAAACCAAGATCCTACTATGGCTGATATCAATGTGCCCCAGCTCGTCGATAAAAAGGGAGGAAGCTATTCTGCTGTTGCTCCCCGACTAGAAGCTGGAAAATTTAGCAAGTGGAAAAAGCGCATGCTTTGCTACTTGACTTGTATGGAACCATACTACATCACTTGTATCAATGAAGGTCTTTATTTCCCAAAGACTGCTGAGGGGTTAATCAAACCTGAAGCTCAGTTGACTATTGATGATAGAAGGGTGGTCAATCAAGACCAACGCCTGAGAAGCATAATTATATCTTGTCTTCCCGACGATGTAATGGAATCAGTCATTAACTGTACATCAGCCAAACAAACTTGGCTTGACTTGGTTCATAGCTTCGAAGGTCCCTCAGATACCAAGGAAAACAGGATCATGGACCTGAAACTTGAGTACAACACCTTAAGGGCAAAGGACTCTGAAAGTCTCTCTCAGATATATACCAGATACAAGACCCTGATAAATGAATTGTCAAATAATGATGTAGTATTGTCTAAGCATGAGATAAATGTTGGCTTTGTCAACAATCTCCCTGAGAAGTGGCTAAACTTCTCTCAGGGCCTAAGGAAATGCTAATCACATTCAGACCCTTGAGCTCCCTGAGATCTATGGGAAATTTGTCTATGAAGACAACTTAATCTCTAGGAGATACCCAGACTAAAAGAAATCTCTTGAGACCAAAAAGGCCCTGACTTCCTCACCCATATCAACTGCCTTTTATTCTAATGGTGTTGTGCAGGATTTTCAAGAGGATTCTGATGATGAGGTTGATGATAGAACTAGTGAGAAGTACCTAAATGATTTACACTTGGAATTCCAAGAAAGGGCACTCCTTGCTAATTCCAAACGTTTTATCAAAAGAAATCAGTCAAACTTTTCAAAAGCTAAAGCAAATGAAACCACTGAATGCTTTAAATGGGGTAAAAAGGGTCATTTTGCTAAAGACTGTTATTCAAAAACAACCTCAGAACCCTCTTACAAATTTTCTGGAAATAGTTCTTCTTCAGGAACTAGCAAGTTTCAACCTAAAATGTTTCAGTCTTCTCAACATTTTCAAAATGGTCAAAAAGACTTTGAAGCTAAATATAGGAAAGCTAAGGCAAAACTTGCTCTTCTTGAGGCCTCTCCCTCAGTTACTCAGGCTGCTCAACCTTCCAAACCTGTTCAAGCAAAAAACAAGGTTCTTGTAGCTGAAGCCTATGATTGGGATGAAGAAGAGGTCTCATCAGATGATGAAGAAATTAGAGTGAGTGCACTGATGGCACTCTCAGATGGTGATCAGCTGGCTGTTGGAAAGAGCCATGCAAGGAATGGAGAATGGGTCAACATAACCATGAAAAAGGTAAATATTTTACTTTCAATGGATGATGATTCTGATTGGCAGTCTTATATGAATTACATTAATGTAGATCTTAAGTTTGTAGAAGAACAAAGGCTTAACTTGCTCTCAAAATACAACAATCTTGTGTTAGAATTAAATAAGTGTAGAGATGAATTGCTTGTATTAAAACAGTCTAAGTTAGAAGCTGTTACACTACAAATTCAAAACACTGAGATTTTGAAGCAAAATTAAGCTCTTCAAAATGAACTTAACAAAGAAAAGGCTTTCATTGAAGGCTGGACTAAAAAGAACCCCAAAGTCTATGAAACTGTGAGTCTAATTCCTAGTGAAAACAAGAAAGTTATAGGAATAGACCAACTCACTAAAACCCCCATTGAGAGTCACAAAGAAAAGGCTTTTATTCAAGCTGGCATATCTTTTGAGCAGGAAATGAATCCCAAGTCAAATGACTGGATTGTCAGGGACAACCCAATCAGTAAGTTACCAAACTTTGAGACTGGGAAAATCTTGCTTTCTGAAAGTCAGGCTCTGAAAAATATGCTTGGACTCACTGATCAACCCAGTAGTACTGAGTCAGTCAATGAGTCTGAATTAGAATCACTTGCACCACTCCCACCTCTAAAAGTCCTTCAGGGAGCTGCACCAAGCTCAGACCTCACACCATTGGTCTATTCTTAGCATTCTCCAAAGGAGAAGCCAGGAATGGGAAAAACCATCCTGAAAAGGCAAACCCCTGGAGTCTCAGTCCATACTGATGACTCAACAACTTCAGTCCCTTCCGAAGTAAAAATAGAAAGCCTTGACTCAAAAATTGATCAGTTGGCTGACCTTTTCAGGAAGCTGAGTGAGAAGATTGAATCTTCTGAGAAAACTCCTCAATCTAAGATTAAGGAACCAAAATCAGCTTCCTCAAGCACTAAACCAAAACCCTCAAAACCTTTGCAAAGGTGTGAGCTGTGTCACTATACCAATCATTCCACTGATGATTGTTTTAGAATCCTTTACTGCATGATTTGCAAAAAGGAAGATCATAGGACCTCTGATCACCAATCATACACCCCCACATCAAAGATGGCAAACTTTAAAGCTCAAGCTCATAAGTATCCATCTGATTCTGAGAAGAAACAGAAACAAAAGACCAAGCCTTTTGCTCCTTGCCCTCACTGTGGCTTCAATGACCACCTTCCTAAGGATTGCCTAATGGACACAAGTTGTGACATATGTGGTGATCCCACTCATGACACCTCAGGACATGAGGAGGTCATTTAGACCAGAAGAGGTATGACCAAGCCATTCTCTCAGTCTACTGAGTCTACATCTGCAATCAAATGCAAAATTTATGGTAGCTCAGTCCACTCAACCACTGACCATGAATCAATTGTTACTTTTAAGATGGCTATTAAAGCCAAGCCCTCCAAGAAGAGGGGTCCTAGAAAGAACTAACTCAGTTTACAAATTGTGTAGAGACATGCCAGGGAGCCAGTTTGGCATCTAGATAGTGGATGTTCGAGGAGCATGACTGGTGTGAAAGAGTACCTGCACAAATATGTAGAGGAACCAGGACCAAAGGTGGTATTTGCTGATAATTCATCATGTCTCACTGAAGTTTATGGTTCAGTAAACTGCAATGGTATAGTCTTTACTAGGGTAGCTTATGTAAATGGTCTTAAGTACAATTTGATCAGTGTCAGTCAACTATGTGATGCAAAGTACATAGTTCAGTTTGATAATAAGCAAGGAACCATCTTCAATGCAAATAAGGAAGTTGTCCTTATTGCACAAAGAAGACAAGATGTTTATGTATTAGACATGTCCAGTCTAACTCAGAATGGAACTTGCCTCTTTGCTAAGGCCTCTGAAACCCTCAACTGGCTTTGGCATAAGAGACTCTCCCACCTGAACTTCAAAAACATAAACAATGTTGTGAAACAAAACAAGGTCCTTGGCTTACCATCACTTGTGTTTTCAAAGGATAAACCATGTTCTGCCTGTGAAAAAGGTAAACTGCCTGTGAAAAAGGTAAACATCATAGAGCATCCTTTAAAACCAAAACAAACTTTTCCATCAAGAACTGCCTTCATCTTCTCCATATGGATCTCTTTGGGCCCATCAGTCCTAGATCCATTAACCATGAGAAGTATACTTTGGTCATTGTGGATGAATACTCAAGATACACTTGGGTTTACTTTCTGACCAAAAAGAGTTAGGCAGCAGGAACAATCATGTCCTTTCTCAGAAACATTGAAAATCAAAATGACATTAAAGTCAAACAGATTAGGACTGACAATGGGACTGAGTTCAGAAACCATGAACTAGAATGTTTCTGTGATGAGAAAGGTATTTCCCAAATTTGTCCTCACCTTACACACCTGAACAAAATGGTGTTGCTGAAAGGAAAAATAGAACACTCATTGAAGCTGCCAGGACAAAGCTAAATGGATCAGTCCTTTACAAACACTTCTGGACTGAAGCAATAAAACTGCCTGTTACACACAAAATAGATCCATCATTGTCAAGAGACATAGCAAAACCCCTTATGAGTTATTCAAGGGAAGGATCCCTGACATCAGCTACTTTCATGTCTTTGGGTGTCCTGTGTTTATTCATAATTACAAGGATTTCTTAGGGAAATTTGATGCCAAAGCTGATGATGGATACTTCTTAGGATACTCTCTTGTCTCAAAGGCCTTCAGGGTGTTCAACACCAGGAGAAAGCAAACTGAGGAAACATTGAATGTTACCTTTGATGATAGCACTGAAGCAATCAGATTCTCAAATACCTCAGTGGAAGAGATAGGAATTGATGATTCATCAAGATATCCTCCTGATGAATATCATCCTGATAAACATCCTTCCACTCAGTATCAAGCAAATGCTGATATCTCCTACCACATTGTCCCTCACAACCTTCCTTACCCAACCATCACTGAGTTTGTTGAAGCACAAACAAGTACTGATGCAATCAATCAGTCTGAACAAAGTGCTCAGGAACTAAACAATCTCAGTGATCAGCCAACCCAGTCAGACACTCAAGATCCTGAAGATCATCAGGTGTCTGCACTTGATCCTACACCTCCACCCAATCAGGCCTCCACGAGTTCTAATAAGTATCCAAGACCTCAGGACAGTTGGACTAGGTCTCAAGACATAGAACTTGTCAATATTGTTGGAGAGCCTATTGAAGGCATGCTCACTAGAAGCATGGCTGCAAAACTAAGAGCAGCCTCAGCCAGTGAATGCCTGTTTGTGGACTTCATCTCTACAATTGAACCCAAAAGTGTCAAAGAAGCACTTACACATCTAAGTTGGGTTCAGGTCATGCATGATGAACTAAAACAGTTTGACAGAAACAAGGTAATGACCTTGGTCAAATGTCCTCAGGATGTTACAGTCATTGGCATAAAATGGGTGTTCAAAAACAAATCCGATGAAAATGGCATTGTCATTAAAAACAAGGCCAGACTAGTTGCCAAAGGCTACAATCAGCAAGAAGGCATTGACTATGAAGAAACATTTGCACCAGTGGCAAGGATGGAAGCCATCAGGATCTTCCTTGCATTTGCAACCTACATGAACTTCAAGGTATACCAAATGGATGTTAAAAGTGCATTCTTAAATGGTTCACTGAAAGAAGAAGTTTATGTTCAACAACCCTCTGGATTTGAAAGCAGTGAGTTTCTTGACTATGTCTGCAAACTTGACAAAGCCCTTTATGGACTGAAATAAGCTCCTAGGGCATGGTATGAAACTCTCTCAGCCTTCCTCATCCAAAACAAATTTTTCAGAGGCAAGATAGACAACACATTGTTTATCTACAAGACAAATGATGATGTCATACTTGTACAAGTATATGTTGATGACATCATCTTTGGCTCAACAAGTTATAAACTTTGCAAATAGTTTGAAAAACTGATGGCAAAGAAATTTGAAATGAGCATGATGGGAGAAATGACTTACTTCCTTGGACTGCAAATCAAGCAGACTGATAAAGGAACCTCTATCAGTCAAGAGAAGTATGTCCAAAGCATACTGAAGAAGTATGAGCTCAGTGACTGTGCCTCAGTCAAAACTCCCATGGTTCCTCCAAACAACCTTGGTCCTGACCTTGCTGGAAAACCAGTCAATCAAACTCTATTCCGAGGAATGATTGGGTCACTGATGTATCTGCTTGCATCAAGGCCTGACATCCAATTCTCAGTATGTTTATGTGCCAGATATCAGTTTGACCCAAGAGAATCTCATCTCACAGCTGTGAAAAGGATCCTCAGGTACCTGAAAGGTACTCCAAGCCTTGGATTGTAATATCCAAAATGCTCAGGCTTTGATCTTAAAGGATACTCAGACTCTGACTATGCTGGATGCAACATGGATAGAAAAAGCACCTCATTCTCCTGCCAATTCCTTTGTGGAAAATTAGTCTGTTGGAGTGCTAAGAAGCAACAATCAGTTGCCATGTCCTTAGCGACAACTGAATGTGTTGCAGCTGTAAGTTGTTGTGCAAATGTACTATGGATGAACAGTCAACTCAGTGACTATGGAATCCAGTATAAGATGGTTCCCATGTTTCGTGATAACACATGTGCAATTGCCTTCTCAAACAACCCTGTTCTTCATCAGAGAACAAAACACATTGATATTAGATATCACTTCATCAGGGACCATATCATGAATGGTGACATTGAATTACACTTCATTCCTACTGAATATCAGCTAGCTGATATATTCACCAAACCATTGGATGAACCAACTTTCACAAGACTGAAAGCTGAATTAGGAATGTTGGATATCGAAAATCAGTCCACTGATTGAATCCTTCCAACTAAGTGTATATTCTAAAAACCTCAGGTCCCTGACTCAATGTGTCCCTCAGTGAGAAAAAAGATCACTGAATCACCTTCCTTGAAACCCTCAGTGAATAAAAAATCATTCAGAGCCCTCAAGATGACATTCAATGCTAACTTAAATACTCTAAGTATTTAGTTAGTAAATGTCCTAGGTTGGTAACTGAATACCTATTTAATATAGGAATATATGTTCTTTTGCCGGCTGGCATGCATATCTTGGGCCCCCACTTGGCATTTAATGCCCTTCCTCACACATCATATATATGTGATGTTGTAAACTCTGCAAATTACACTTTTGCAGATGGCACAACTGTTCACCTCGATTGTTGCGCAAAACCCAGGAAAGTGGAGTTGTGGCATTTAATGCGGATCTCAAATGTTTTATACAAAACGGTTTTCAAAATTGAGAAAAACCGCTTAATGCCCAAAACCACCTCACCTCCTCCACTTCCCTATAAATACCCCCAAACAAAATAACACGCACACATTTTTATTAGAAATCTTAAGCAAACTCTTGCCCTTTTTTCTTTCAAAAACAAAAACTATTGTTTGTGTTCTTCACCTTTAGACCCAGACCAATTCTCTTACAAAACCAAGACTGTAATGGCTGCTTCTAAAGCTATCACCTGCGCCCCATGTGACAAATGGTAATTTTCACGTTGTTAATTAATATTAAATGAATATTAATTAATTTTAAGCTGAGCATTTCTATGCGCATTTGCATGTTTCTGAGTATTTTTGAGCATTTTTGGGAGCTATCCCGCATACTGTAGCTTACAGTCACTGCAGAAAAAGAATATTTTTTTCACAAAACCTAAATTATCCTATTTCTGATAGTTACTGACAAGTCTCGTAATTAACTGAGAGCTTTCTCGCATTTTTCTGAAAAACAACCGCACGAGCGTATCGACAGCACGGTACACATGGTAACCGTCAAATAAATATATTTTGAGTCAGTAATAATATTTTATTACATTTCTGACAAAAACATGGATAAAAACTTTAGTTTACGTATACGTGTCCAAAAACGTCAAACCGGGACTTTACGGTCACGTTTAAGCTCAAATCGACACACGATACACCAATGAGGAGTAAAAATTAAATCTTACCTCCCCACATGAGACTATAACCAGCCAAGGTGGTATCTACCCCACTAGAAGCCAAAAATCATCCACTAACTACATTTTAATCTTTATATATTGCATGTTTACCTTAAATGTTACTACAAACAATCCAACTTATCCATTTAAGCCACAACAACATTCCTAGATCATTTTCATCACCATTATACACGGCTCAAACAAATTACCAAGATCCACACATTTTCTTTGAAGTTCAATCAAATTGGAGTGTATATTCAAGCTTTACGGGTTATTTGGAACGTGGTTTGGGTAAATTTGGTGAAGTTTCGGGTTGTTCTTGGTCTCATACCCCTCGTTAACTACTAAAACCATTGTTGTGTGTCGGCGCGGTTGCACTATTTTGTTGATTAGCGGATTGCTATTGTTTGTAAGGTGAGTTTATAGCCCCATATTTTATACGATTTGTTTTTACAAGCTTTGGGGTGAGAAACATGCAAAATTGTTTTCATGGACCAAAAATGGATTTTGTTTTTATACACACTAGTATGCAGAAACCTAAGTTTAGCTGAATCCCATTGCGCCCACTATCATCAACCGTTAATTCCTTTCTAGGAAGCCGTTTGATATAAATAGATCTATTGGGGATGACACCCCCGTTAGGTTGGCTCGGCATAGCCAAGGCGAACGGATACCAATCGAATAATAGGCCGAGTGTCTAGGGATTAACACTCGCGGGCACCCATTTTTATAGCTAATGCCAGCTTGGCACGTGGCGATGTCAAAGATTGGTTAGATGAGGCTTAGTGTTTGCCTAGCTGATTAGTGTGTTATTGCTGATTTGTTTTGCTGATATTGCTATTGGTCCATATGTGCTATTTACTTTAAACCTATGAACTCACCAGTGTTAGCTGACTTTTAGCATGTTTTTCTCAGGAAACTGAGGTGTATTAGCTCAAGGCAGGGCATGGCGATGATCATAATAAATGTTGGAAATGTTTTTAGTATTGCGTTAACTCTGAAATTTGGACCTCTTGTTTAATGGGCTACATTTTCATTTGAAATGGGTTTTATGTAAGACAACATGACTTAAATTATGTAATGTATTTTAAAACGGATTTTAAATCCGTTCCCTATATCTTGTGTTGTGATTATCGATTTAGTAGCACCCAAAGTGTATGCTCCCGCAATATAATGATTTTGGCGGTGTTACAGATTGGTATCAGAGCCTAGGTTATAGAGAACGAGGTTTATAAAAACCCTAAACTATAACCGATTTATGAAAAACTTTTCCTTATGACCGCCAGATGCCTGCCAGTTTAGCTTGCTATGATTTGAGCATTATTTACTTTATTGGATTAAGTGTTATGATATGCTATTTGAGTATTTTACTAAGCATATCTGATATAAGTATTTTCTATATCCATACACGTGTCGCACCATATTTGTCACGGACTATGTCTCTCTCTTTCGGCACACACTTAGAGGTAGCTACTGCTGGACTCACTTCTCCGTTGCGACGACCCGTTCCGTTTGTGGATGACCCGTTGATGGAGGTTGTCGGAGTCGCTGTTTAGCCACCCATTCCAGCTCAGCATGCACACACCACTCCAGTGTCTACCTCACCGTACTTACCCCAATCCAAACTCCTAAGCACCCATTGAGTACGCTCCAGTTTGGATTTCAGGGCTATTGGCGTAGGTAGAGGCCAGAGCAGGATACAGGGCATGTTGAGACGAGCCAGAGGTGTTGACCGTACTCAGTGGCAGAGGATTATGACTGCATAGTACACTATTGGAGCAGTGATGATAGAGAATCAGAAGCTGAGAGATCATATAGGCCAGTTGGAGACTACTTTTGGAGGATTGACTTTAGCATTTGACTAGTTACGCCTAGATAGTGACCGAGCCTAGATTAGTAGTAGTTGATGATGTATTCATTAGGATGACTAGTATTTCTGTAGTATTCCAGACCTAACTATTAACCAAGCTTGTAATTTTTTGAACCTTTATCTTTTCGATATATATAACAAGCTTAGTTTTCCTACTCGATTATTCGTTTTTCCTCTGTGTTGACTTTATTCATAAATTCTGTTTTCGCTATCCGTATATTCATATGATTCTTTCCTCCCATAAAAAAAAAATCTCATTTATCGCCATCTTTTTGTGATGCAGATAAATGGCAACCAAACGAAAGTCAACCAGAGTCACACGAAGATAAACCGCTAACACACCTACCCCGACAAGGTCAGTAAGGGGAATGACTGCTGTGAATGTCGCCCTGACAAGAGCCGCACAGGGCCAAACTGCTGAGAATGTTGCCCCGACCAGGGCCGCAGCTAATGCCCCAGTGGTGAATCAAGCAACACTGGATCAGCTTGTTGTTGATCGTGTGGCTGCCGCTCTCGTAGCCGCAAACAATTCGACCCCAACATCGAAACATCTAGGCCAATGACCAATAGCCGTGGTTGTACTTACTCTGAATTCTGAAAAATCATGGTTGGAGGCTTTGGAGGAACAGAGGGAGCCGTTGGTTTAACTAGATTGATTGAAAAGCTAGAAACCGTGTTTCGTATCAGTGGTTGTAACGATGACGACAGGGTCAAGTATGCATCTTTCACTTTTATGGATGCCGCTTTGACCTGGTGAAACAACTACATGAAATCTGCTAACATGGATGTTGCTTATGCCATGCCATAGGAAGACTTTAAGGAACTAGTGATTAGGAAATATTGTCCACGAAATGAGGTCAAGAAGTTGGAGATAGAGTTTTGGAATTTGAAGGTGCAAAACAACAATATGGCTGCTTATAACCAGAGATTTCAGGAGTTGGCTTTGCTATGTCCTGAAATGGTTCGGACTGAGGCCAGATTGATTGAGTGGTATATCGGTGGTTTACCGAAGTCCATAAGAGGTGAAGTGACTACCTCGAGAGCTGCAGATCTCCACGAGACCATAGAGATAACAAACAAGTTGATGGATCAGGAACTGGAGGATGTTCCAGAAAAGAGTGCTGACCACAAAAGGAAGTGGGAAGATCACTCCAAGGGTAGTAACAGCAGCTCTCAGAACAAAAAGCAAGGTGTAGCCAAAGCTTATGCAGTGGGTTCAGGTGATAAGAAGGGTTACGACAAGAACGTACCTTTTTGTAACCGCTGCAAGCTACATCACAAGGGACAGTGCACAGTGAAGTGTAACATCTGCCAGAGGATAGGGCACTTGGCAAGGAACTGTAGGGCAAGACCCCTAGCCACCGCTCAAGCAGCACCACCTCACAACCGTAAGGCGGAAGTCACCGGCTTTGGGTGCGGTGAAAAGGGTCATTTCCGGAATGAGTGCAACAAGCCCCGAAACCAAGGAAACGGTGGTGGACCAGGCAATCAAGTAGTAGTGGTCAACAATGGAAATCAGGGTAATAGAGGAGGAGCCCGTGGAAGAGTTTATGCTGTGGGCAGAAGGGAAGCCCAGGACGACCCGAAAGTGGTGACGGGTACGTTTCTCTTAAATAATCGTTATGCTTCAGTACTATTGGACACGGGAGCAGATAGAAGTTTTGTGTCGACCGCTTTTAGTTCTCTAATCGATATAGCCCCAACCACCTTAGATAATGTCTTCGACGTAGAATTAGCAAACGGAAACCTAGAAAGAGTATGTACCATTATAAGGGGTTGCACTCTAAACTTATTGAACCGTCCATTCAACATTGACCTGATGCCAGTAGAATTGGGTAGTTTTGACGTCATCATAGGGATGGATTGGCTATCGAAATATCATGCCGTCATCGTCTGTCATGAGAAGATCGTCAGAGTACCCTATGGGAACGAAGTTCTGATCATTGAAGGAGATCGGAGCGATCATGCGAGTTCGTTGAGATTGAGCATCATCTCATGTACGAAGGTGCAGAATTACATCGAGAAAGGATGCCACCTCTTTTTAGCCCATGTTACTGAAAAGAAGGGAAAGGAGCCCAGAGAGAAAAGGTTGGAAGATGTACCCATCGTAAGGGATTTTTCGTAAGTTTTTCCAGAAGATCTACCTGGACTCCCACCGGCCAGACAAATTGAATTTCAAATCAATTTAGTGCTAGGAGTCGCGCCTGTAGCGTGAGCACCCTATCAGTTAGCACCTACGGAATTACAGGAGTTGTCTGATCAGTTAGCTGAGCTATCTGGAAAAGGTTTCATCAGACCAAGTTCTTCGCCTTGGGGAGCTCCTGTATTGTTTGTTAAGAAGAAGGATGGATCCTTCAGAATGTGTATTGACTATCGAGAGCTGAATAAGCTAACCATTAAGAATAGGTACCCACTCCCGAGGATCGACGATTTATTTGATCAGTTGCAAGGTTCATCGGTTTATTCTAAGATAGACTTGAGATCGGGTTATCACCAGCTTCGAGTCCGGGAAGAGGATATCCCGAAGACTGCATTCTGAACCCGATATGGCCATTACGAATTTCAAGTTATGCCATTCGGCTTGACAAATGCACCAGCTATATTCATGGATCTCATGAATCGGGTGTGTAAGCCGTATTTGGATAAATTCGTGATAGTATTCATTGATGATATCTTGATATATTCCAAGAATGAGAAAGAGCATGAGGAACACCTCATGCTAACTCTGGAATTATTGAAAAAGGAGGAGTTAACGCTAAGTTTTCTAAGTGTGAATTCTGGATATCGACTGTGCAGTTTCTTGGTCATGTAATAGATAGACAAAGGATTCACTTAGATCCAGCCAAGATTGAGGCAATTAAGGATTGGGCAACGCCCACAACGCCGACGGAAATACGACAATTTTTAGGACTTGCCGGTTATTACCGAAGGTTTATAGAAGGCTTCTCTAAGATAGCTAATCCATTGACGAAACTGACACAAAAGAATGTGAAATACGACTGGGGAGATAAATAGGAAGAAGCTTTTCAACTCCTTAAGGAAAGATTGTGTACTGCACCTATTTTTGCATTACCCGAGGGTAATGAAGACTTTGTTGTGTATTGTGACGCATCCCACAAGGGTTTGGAAACTGTGCTGATGCAGAGAGAAAAGGTGATAGCATACGCTTCTCGACAGCTGAAGACCCATGAGAAAAACTATACAACCTATGACCTAGAATTAGGATCAGTCGTGTTTGCATTGAGGATTTGGAGACACTATCTTTATGGGACTAAGTGCGTAGTGTATACCGACCACAAGAGTCTATAGCATATCTTGAACCAGAAGGAGCTGAACATGAGACAGCGCCGATGGTTGAAATACAGCGCCGATGGTTGAAGTTGCTTAGCGATTATGATTGTGAGATCCGTTACCACCCAGGCAAGGTAAATGTTGTTGTCGACGCCCTCAGCAGAAAGGAGCAGATCAAACCTCTCAGAGTCAGATCGTTAGGGATGACGATCAGTTCGCCGCTTCTAGCAAAGATTCTTGAGGCACAGGGTGAGGTGCTCAAGGATGAAAACCGACCACGTGAAAGGATTTACAAAATGCCAGAAATTGAGAATGGCCTTGTAAGAAGATCCGATGGGATTTTGAGTTATGGAGACAGGTTTTGGATTCCATTGTATAGAGGAATTCGTGATTTGATCATGCACGAATCCCACAAATCCAAGTACTCCATTCACCCAGGATCTGACAAGATGTACTTAGACTTGAAGAAGTTGTATTGGTGGCCAAACATGAAGGCCGATATAGCTGAGTACGTCAGTAAGTGTTTAACATGCTCGAAGGTAAAGGCTGAACACCAGAGACCGTCCGGTCTGCTTGTTCAACCTGAGATCCCAGAAGGGAAATGGGAGTGTATCACTATGGATTTTATCACCAAGTTGCCTAAGACGTCGAGCAGTTATGACACGATTTGGGTAATCGTTGACCGCCTTACTAAATCAGCACATTTCCTTCCTATAAAGAAGAATGCCAGCATGGACAAACTTGCGCAACTGTATGTGAAGGAAATTGTCGCAAGACATGGTGTGCCTGTTTCTATTATCTCTAATCGAGACAGCAGATTCACGTCAAAGTTTTGGAGGTCGCTTCAGGATGCATTGGGAACCGACCTTGACATGAGTACAACTTATCATCCTCAGATTGATGGTCAGAGTGAGAGGACCATTCAGACATTAGAGGACATGCTGAGAGCCTGTGTGATTGACTTCGGGAATGGCTGGGATACGCATTTGCCTTTAGCCGAGTTTTCCTATAACAAAAGCTATCACACCAGCATTAAGGCTGAACCGTATGAGGCACTTTGTGGTCGTAAGTGCAGATCGCCAATTTGTTGGGCTGAAGTTGGAGAAAGCCAACTTACCGGACCAGAGCTAGTCCACGAGACTACTGAGAAGATCGTGCAGATCAAGAGCCGAATGCAAGCGGCTCATGACCGTCAAAAGAGCTATGCCGACAAGAGGCGGAAACCCCTTGAGTTTCAAGTGGGAGACAAATTGATGTTAAAAGTCTTGCCATGGAAAGGCGTGATAAGATTTGGCAAGCGTGGTAAGCTGAACCCTCGCTATATTGGACCTTTCGAAATTCTTGCCAGGATCAGACCGGTAGCCTACCGACTCGAACTGCCATCTGAGCTCAGCGCTGTGCATGACGTTTTTCATGTCAGCAATTTGAAAAAGTGCTTATCTGATGATAACACCGTCATTCCATTGGATGAGATTCAGATTGATGAGAAACTGAACTTCATCGAGGAGCCGATTAAAATCATGGACCGGGAAGTGAAACGAATAAAGCAGAGTCATATCCCAATTGTGAAGGTCCGTTGGAACTCTCGCAGAGGCCCCGAGTATACATGGGAGCGAGAGGATGAAATCAAGAAAAAATATCCTCATCTCTTTTCAAACCTAACGAGTAACGTAAATTGAAATCCGGGACGGATTTCCCGATTAGCTGGGGAGACTATGACAAATGGTAATTTTCACGTTGTTAATTAATATTAAATGAGTATTAATTAATTTTAAGCTGAGCATTTTTATGCGCATTTGCATATTTCTGAGTATTTTTTTAGCATTTTTAGGAGCTGTCCCGCATACTGTAGCTTACAGTCACTGCAGAAAAATTATATTTTTGTCAATAAACCTAAATTATCCTATTTCTGATAGTTACTGACAAGTCTCGTAATTAACTGAGAACTTTCTCGCATTTTTCTGAAAAACAACCGCACGCGCGTACTGATAGCACAGTACACATGGCCAGTGAAACCGTTTGATATAAATAGATCTATTGGGGATGACACCCCCGTTCGGTTGGCTCGGCATAGCCAAGGCGAACGTATACCAATCGAATAATAGGCCGAGTGTCTGGGGATTAACACTCGCGGGCACCCATTTTTATAGCTAATGCCAACTTGGCACATGGCGATGTCATAGATCGGTTAGATGCGGCTTAGTGTTTGCATAGCTGATTAGTGTGTTATTGCGGATTTGTTTTGCTGATATTGCTATTGGTCCATATGTGCTATTTACTTTAAACCTATGAACTCACCAGCGTTAGCTGACTTTTAGCATGTTTTTCTCAGGAAACTGAGGTGTGTTAGCTGAAGGCAGGGCATGACGATGGTCATAAAAAATGGTGGAAATGTTTTTTGTATTGCGTTAACTCTGAAATTTGGACCTCTTGTTTATGGGCTACATTTTCATTTGAAATGGGTTCTATGTAAGACAACATGACTTAAATTATGTAATGTATTTTAAAACGGATTTTAAATCCGTTCCCTATATCTTGTGTTGTGATTATCGATTTAGTAGCACCCAAAGTGTATGCTTCCGCAATATTATGATTTTGGGGGTGTTACACCCCAAATGTGGAATTCACATTGGAGGGCGTGGATATGACCAAAAAACAACGTCGTAGGGAACTTTGCCTTCCCCGAAAATTTTTAGGCGTACAAGAATGTAGTTAAATACCTTCAAAACTGCTTTCTTGCTACGGCATTTACCAAAACACCCCCAACCATTTACCATGACTACCTAAGGGAGTTCTGGTGTACAGCGGTGGCCAGCAGCCCAGAGGACACCAAGGACTCCATAATCACGTTCTCAGTGATGAACGGGAGAAGGACCCTCTCCCTGAATTACCAAACCTTTATCAAGGCCACAGGTCTTGATTTCGCTGAGAACTTCTAACCTCAGCCCACTGATACAGAAGTAAAGGCCGAATTGCTTTTACTAGGGCCACACGACCCCAAACAACCTGAAGTGACCCCAGGAACCTTATTGGCCAAAGCACCAATAATAAAAACCTGGTTTCCTGCTGTCTGGAGGATCCTGATGACTTTCGTCATTTAGGTTCTTAGAGGAAATAAATCCTCCACAGAGCAATTGAATGCATCACAACAATTGATGGTGTTCAGTCTCCTGGAGGGTAGGAAGATGGACATCGGAGGGATAATCTTTCGAGACCTCGTAGCCAAGCTATCAGGAAAATCTAGGAAAAGACACATGTCTTACCCTAGGTTCATTTCCTGTGTGCTTCAGGACTTACTAGGCTCTGAATATGTTAGGCCAAACGTTGAGGGTTCTAAACCTAACGTCACACAAAGCCAACTATTCAAGAGACCTTACTGAGGTACAACCAGTCCCCCTGACCACCTACATGCTGATGGTTATTCAGGGGGAAAATGCCGTCTCACCAGTACCTTCTCCTACAAAGAAGGAGAAGAAGATAAAGGCAGGGTCCAAGAAGGTGGTTAAACCAAAACCACTCGCCCTTGAGACTTCTGCCTCAGAGCCTAAAGAAAGGAAAACAACGGCCAAGACCTCGGAGACACCCACTACTGAGACCCTCTTGACCTTAAAACAAACGCCAACGGAGGGTACTGAGAAATCATCCTCAGTGTCCTCGGGCAAAACCTTTCCACATGGCTCTACTGACATACACAAGTCAGTAGGGTCTGGAACCTTCACCTTTTCACATCCCGATGAAGGCATTAGTCAATCACAACCTTTGCCTAAGGGAGTTCAGGGTCCTATACCCTCGGTAGAGCATCACTACTCTACTGAGATGGGGACCCATACCCAATCACATCCTGTTTACGGTCCTGAGAAATCACACTCAGGATCTCAGGGAGAAAAGGACCTTAAATCCTCAGAAGGGCAGTACAACCCTGATGGGAAGGGGGTCCACCAACAATCATTGCCTCATGATAGTACAGGAGAACACTCGCCTGTCCTTGAAGGCACTCAGGGGGACAAAGACTCAGAGGGATTAAAACCACCCACTGATACGGAACCCATAACCCCCCATGGTGAATCCAGTTACTTGGGAACTGACTCCACGGTCCAGGCTGAGAAAACACACTCAATGCACTTGGAGGAGTCAGAACCTGGCCACAACAAAGGTGAGCCCTCTTCTGAGGGGGAGCCAGATTCCCACAGGGTTCCTACTCTGGTAGATCTTGAAAGACTGCTGGATGATGTATCAGAGGAGGAAATGATGGATTTTGGCGATGAAGACATTTTTGGTGCTGGGGAGGAAATGGAGACTGAAACATACAACTCTCCTCAGCACCCTGAGCAACAAAAATCATCTCCTCCTCCTGAGGATCAACAACCCCTAACCAACCCAACAACATCATCATCATCATCAGGCACTTCATCTGCTCCTGCTACTCCTCAGTGGTTGCAGAAATATGATAATGTTCTTCCACTTACTGAAAGACAGCTGGTAATGTTTCTCCGCAAAGCCAACCATGCTCTCTTTCGTAAGATTTCTAAAGAGCAATGGGATCAGCATACTGAAGCAGCAGCCAACTATGCTGCTTCAGGTCGCCAAACTCACTAACAAACAACTCGGTGACCTGAGGGAATTTCTTGATTGTATGGGCACTGAACAAGACAAGCAGCTCACCAACATACTAAAGGCTCTTGATCATACTCAGGAAGAACTCGGAGATGATCCCACTCTGATCAAAAAGCTGACAGAGTACATGGATACTCAGAAGACCACCTCCATCAACATTACTAAGCTTCTCAAGCTTCTTCAGGGGGTGGATCTCAAAACCATAAGGTCTCAGCAAGATTCTATTCATCAGTCAGTCGCTGATTCCAAGGAGTAACTGAACAAAATATCCTCAGCCTTTTATCAGCTTTCAACAAAACATAATGAGCTGATCACCCACTATACCACCAAGGTCACAGAACTCACCTCCACTCAGAATACCATGGCCGCAGAAATGTCCACACTAAAGAATAAGACCTCTGAAATGAAGAAAATAGTCTCCAGTATTCCGTCTATTCTTCAAGCCTCTCTAGTTACCCCACCTCCTCAATCAACAGGTGCATACACTGAAGTTCCAGCACCTGTTGAGGGGGAGAAACTTGTTGATCCAACTCCTGATCCTTCATCTTCTGCAATTGTTGTTGTTGCAGTCCCTGTACAAACTGAAGCAGTAGCAACAGAAATCCCTGAGACATCCACCAGTCAATCCCTTCCCACTGACAAAGGGAAGGGAATTATGGTGACTGACGAACCTCCTCAACTGCAATTGGTTTCGGCATCAACTGAAAGGCGTCCAGACCTTGATGCACCTTTTATGGTTGAATTGGATGGTGGAAAGACATTCTTTGGAACTCCAACAGAAGTGGACGTAGTCTTGCATGAACAAGACATAAGAAGGGCCAAAGAAAAAGCTGAGCAACTCAACAGACCAGTAATTGTTGAGGTTGCCAAGGATGTTATTAAGGAGACGGATAAAGTAATCAAGGGGGAAGAATTCCTCAAGCTTCAAGCTGACCTCCTTCAGGAACACAAGCAGCAAGCCAATCTTAGAGAAGAAAAGGAGGAAGAAAACCTATGAGAGGTATATGTGGCACATGACAAAGACCAAGGGAGAAGGTACCATCACTGATATGACCATCCACCCCACCAAGCCCATAAGCGTAACGGTACACAGGGGACCAAGAAAGTCTGAGGTAAACAAGCCCTTCAAATTCTCAGACTATAGGCTAAGGGAATGGGACATGATGATGCCCATCCTGAGGAAGAAGCAAGGCAAGATCGTTCCAAGTCTTTTAAAAACCCTGAACTCCAAATACGAGGAACTGGAGAAAGTGGCTAAGAGTTTGGGTATAGATCATGAGAAGGCACTTGCTTCTCAGGGACTGTCAATCCCTGAACCTACTCAGAAGATTGGGAGAAAAAGGAAAGTTGTTGAACAGGAGCCTGAACAGTTCATAGCCGCCCTTCATTGCGACAGGATTCCTCCTTAAGGAGTGAAGTTTGTTCCCAATCTAGTCATCAAGGAGCCTGAGTATGGTATATTCTTTGTCGATGAGTTTGACCAACCGGCATTTCAACGAGTCAGTGATATCAAGCTTGTGGAAACGACAACTCTCTTAGCATAAAAGCTAATGGCACTTCAAGTGAAGGGTCCTGAAAATGAAGAGTTTGTCAAGCTGTTGGATAGGATGATGAAAGAGCGAACTGACAAAGAAGTGTTATTGTCGAAGAAAGCTAAACTTGAACTCATAGGTATCTTGGAAGGTGGAGTACGAGAACCCCGAGTATTATGTTAGACGTTAGGACTTTGTAATGATATTAATAAAATGATGGCCCATGTTTTTTGTTATATCAGTGTCCTTAATAGCTTTCTAGTATATTCAGTATGAGAAGAAGCCCATTTTCTCACTGATAACTGATGAAAACACTTAGGCATAATTTATATCCAAATAGGGGGAGATTGTTGGGTCCATCAGTACCCAAGCGTCCTGAAAACAGGATTTGAATACAAATTAAGCCAAGTGTTAATCAACCGTAAACACTCTCAAGTCACTGAGTGAACAGTCACTTAGTGAGTCATCTTCAGGGTGCTTAAGACGAGTTCAAGAAGAAGGATTCACCACTTAGGAAGGCGGAACTCCCTGAGTAGGACTTAAGCCAAAGAAGAAGATAATGGGTTCAGTGAGTACTGACAAGAGCTCACTGAACCCCAGTCTCTTCAACAACAATGATTGAAGATTGAAGACTGAAGACCTAGACTGAAGAATCTGAAGTCTGAAAGAGAGGCGGGATTGAGCGGGAAGAGTTTGAAAAGATAAGGAGGGGTCTTATCGCCGTCAAAGTCAAACTTTCCCTAAATAGCTTAAAGATGAGAAGTGTCATCACTGACATTCGGAAAGCACTTTTAAGCCATTCCCAAAATGGATTCTTGGAACTGACAAAACACTTTTGCGCTTTTGTCAGACTAGCTAGGTTATTCCTTTTCTAATTTTAGTCACGGTTGATCTTTTATACTTGTGTATAAATAGGATAGATAGGGAGAAAAGTGGATTAAGTTTTGTGCATTAAAAGCTTAGACTTTCACAAAACCACTTTTCTCCTCTAAAAAGCAACCACATCCTTGAGATAGCTCAGTGGGTCTTTATTGTTGTCACTCAAGAATAACTTGAGTTTAGGGAGGAGACATACCATACCTTGTCTATTCAATCCCAAGTGTTATTTCCACTAACACTTGGGTAATAGATTCTTTTGATTGATTTCTAATAAGAATTTAAACGTTGAAAAACTTGTGTTTTTATATTTATGTTTTACTTATGTGTTAAATTAATCAATACATTGTATCAGTCATGGAACACAATTAGACTAACTTTGTAGTTATTTCTACTTGTGTAACGGGAACAACAAAGCTCAACTTCAGGAAAAGGGTTTTACAATTGCAGCATTAAAAAACGAGTTAAGAAAATTAACAAGAAATAGTGTGAACACTAAGTTTGCAAAACCATCAATCTTGGGGAAACCAGCGTTACGACCACTGAGAAACCAATCAGTTGTTAGACAACTGACTGCGTTTATATCTGAACGACCAAAATTTTCAAACCACGGTTTGCCTCCCAAGTTGATGCGAACCAAGTTTTGTCAAAACCAGTCACTTCATGGTCTCGACCTAATGAAAAGAAATATGCTTGTGCAAAACCCCATTATATGAGTGCTTCTAGCTCTTCTAGGATTAGTTTAAAGCATGTGTCATTTGTGACACCAAAGGAACATGTTAGACATAAAGACCTTGTTCAGAATCACAACCTAGAGGATGCTAAGAAAACCACACATGAATAGACTAGGAATTTTCCTGTTCCTAAGAGTAGTTGCACATCGATTAATGCAATTCCCGTAGCAGATCACTCTAAGAATTCTAGATCCTTTTCTGAAACCAAACACTATGTCTGCTCGACTTGTCAGAAATGTGTTTTTAATGCAAATCATGATGATTGTATAACAAAATTCCTGAAGGTAGTAAATGCTCGTGCTAAGGTTCAATCCCCTAAGACTAGAAACAACAACAAGCCCGTAGAACGAAAGAGTTATACTCAGAAACCTGGTAGGCAGATTACTACAGGACAAAGGTTTTCTCTCAACAAGACTTCTACTATACATGAGAAACCAAACACTCCTAGATCTTGCCTTAGGTGGATACCGACGGGTAGAATTTTTAAGATTGTTGGTCTTAGATGGATACCTACTAGGAAGATGTTCATTGAGTGCAATACCAAGGTTGACAGCGAAACCCCAAATGGTTTAGATGCTGATATCACTAACCCATATAAATGCGAAAAAACTCTTAATGTTTGTGCAGGTAGTCTTTACTTAAGTGCAGGTACATCGTTCCCTCCTATTAAGGAAAGACTCAAAGTTTGGTTGCTGAAAAGACTGATATCTCTTAAAATAGGGGTTCAACAAAGTCAGATTTGATGAACATGAATGATGACGTCTGTTCACATCAGTTCAGGCCTCGTTCTTCAACGACAAATGGCGTCTGTTCACATCAGTTCAGGCCTCGATCTTCAACGACAAATGACGTTAGAACACATCTGTTCAAGCCTCGTTCTTCAACGACAATGACGTTTGATCACTGCAGTTCAAGCCTCGGGCCTCATTGTCAACATAATGGCGTCTACTGACAACACTTCAGGCCCCGTTCCTCAAAGAAAAAAAAAGGTGTACGCTTAAGTGCGCTTTATCTTCGAAAGAAGAGAAATCTTCTTGTTTATGACCATTCTCATCAACAAGCTTCATGCTCTTCCCATGCTCATTCAGTCATTAAGTGGATCAACGTACATTGGATTATATTCTTATTCACTAGTTCTATCAAAAATGGCAACCTCATATGCAATTTTTGAGGGGGAGAAGTGTGAATAAACTAAATGTCAGTCATCAAGTGGATCTACTTACCGCTGATTGTATTCTTATTCACTCGTTCAGTAAAAAATGGCAGTTGGCAGTCATATGCAATTTTTGAGGGGGAGAAGTGTAAATAAACTACATGTTGATTGATGTTTGAGAAATGGTCATACGGCTCCTATGCACAACAAGTGCCTCCTCCAACACCAAATGTTCCACTAACAACGGATGAATGGGTTTTATTGGTTCAACTGATGTTTGATGAATACTTCCAACCTCCAACGAATGTTGATCATCCAGTTCCTGAAGCTGCTGCTCCAGTTCCCGCTGACTCAACTGGTTCACCTTCTTCAATTTCCATTGATCAAGATGCACCATCTAGTAGTACAACTCAGACTATACAAGAAACCCAATCTCTAGTTATTCCTTAAGGTGTTGATAATGACTCTCAAGATATTGAAGTTGCACACATGAATAATGATCCGTTCTTTGGCATTCCTTTCCCAGAACCAGGTTCTGAAGAAACTCCTTCATCATAGATTGTTGTTCCTTCCAATGTGCACTCTGTAAATCAACCACAAGAACATAAAGGAAAATGTCGGCTAAAATGTCAAAACGGATAAGAATTTGGACATGGAATGTCAAGTGATCATGGAGTTTATTTGGCATCCCTTATTTGAGATTGAAGTGGGTTTCACGAAGGCTTCTACTTATCTCATCATCGAGAATTCATCTATCGATTGATGACTTGCTTGAACTTATAAAGTCTATGATTGGGACTTGGATTATCTAGTTATACCCGAGGTAAGGAGTTACATTGTAGTACTCACGGGTTATAGCTATCACTTCAAGGAGTTACATTGTAGTGCTCAGTGTCACACGCAGATGCAGATGTGGATAGTCTCAAAAGGTGTTGTACTTGTTTTAGCTCTTAGTTGAGTGTATAAGGGTACTTAGAGGTTTTCTTCTGCATCGTTCTTCAATCAACAACAGTGCAAGCTTAAGTAACAAATTTGGGGAATTCTACTTCATTTTCAAGTTTGTTATATCGGGTTTACTTCACAAACTGGTTACAGCAATAGCCGATAGAATATAAGGGTTGGTAAAGATAGTCAAAGAGAGTTTCTGTAGCAGTTGATTCTCACAGGATACATTTGAGCCAATTTTGTTCTTCTCACAAGATCTCAAGTATATGTGCGTAAAATGTGTTGCTGATTCTGAGGTATCAAAACCAGCAAGAGGGAAGGAGACATACATCTGAACGCACAACGAGTACACGTGATGAACTTTATACTTCTTCTTAATTGAAGTTATTCCAGGAAGACAAATGTCATAACCACAGAGAAAATCAGTGTTTTAACTCGTGGCTTTTGGTGTATTATTCCAACTACGTGGGGGAAGAGATGTAAGAAATAGTTTCTGATAATTAAAGAGGTACATAATTGTATGATGATTCCTCTGGTTAGTCGGTATCCTACTGAAGGAAATGTGCTCATCTGGGACTTACTTGATTTTTACGGTACTGTCTTGGTGTTATCATTTTGACTACATACGGGATAAATTGCTTACACTCGGGACTTAGTTGACTTTGGTGTAACAATTCTCATCTGCAATTTCCTGAAGGGAGAAAAGTGCAATTTTGAGTCTTAATTGATTTTGATGTTACGTTTTCGACTTCATTAATGGGATTGAGTGTGTACTTCGGGTTTTTTAGCTTCATACAATGAGACTGATTGCATCACTTCAATTACCTGGGGGAAGTGGCCTCTTGATACTTTTGGTATGCATTACTTCAGCCTTCAGCGGGAAGAAATATGAGAAGAATTACTCAAGCGTGAGATGATACATTGCTGATCTATTTGATGATCCTCCGAACGGATAATCACGATGATTATTTTTAAAAGGAGCAGCAATATTTGATGTGGTTTGCTACGGATTCCGCTGTGAACTTAACTAATGTAAGCTTGAAAGAGAGCTTTGAAACTGCTCAAAAAGAAGATTGTCGGTTTGGGGGGAAGCTATCAAAGCTTCACATTGAGAAGGCTCAAGTTCAGACGATTATTCCGGAGCCTCGAAAGCTTTGGTGGTGAAATTTTAAGAGATGTTGACTACAGACTTCTACAACGTACAGAACTATATCCTTATTTTGGTATTCATGTCAACATCTTCTTAAATTGAATAATATATTTTGTACACATCTTAAACCAAAATGTAAATAGAAAAATAAAAAACCAATAAAAACCATAAAAAATAAGAAAAATAGAAAATACCAAAAATAGTTTTTTTTCAAGGCATGTCTTCTGGTATCGATAACATTTATGGTCCTAGAAATGTCATTCAATAATGACACAGGTCTTTAAATGAAGTTTGAACAGAAGTTCAAAAAGTTTTTTCAAAACATGCCTATATGGCTTGCAGTTACTTCATACTGTAACCCGTTCCTCATTATGGGGAAAGCAAAAAAGACGGTTGTTCCTCCCACTGGTTGAAGTTCACCCGGGCATGGATTACTTTATATCCATGTTTCTTCGATTTGATGTACATTTTCGTGCATCATTTCTCATATAAGAAGAGAAGTCTTCTTTACATCGCAAATACTTTTCCATCTATGATTCTTCAGGAAAGTATTTGTGCTAAACTTGGTGGTACCATGATTTTTTTTGGAAATCAATCAGACTTGAAGTTTTTCATAAAATTTGTCACTCAATCAATGACTACAACTCTTTAAATAGAAAACGGGTCATCGATTGAGGGGGAGAGTGATTTCAAAATTTTATATCATCAAAACACGTCACTTTGTACATAATAAGCAAGTGAATAAATTTTTTTGTTATGTGTCAGTGTATGAGTTTCATTCAAATATATTTCAAACTTATCATACCTAACACTAACATTCTCCCCCATTAATTGAGGGGAGCATAATAATGTTCCATTATCAGAATACATTGAATCAGACAACATTGTCTCCCAAATTTTCTAACTTTTTTAAATCAATTGAGATCCCAAATCTCAAAAGGTTTGAAATTTTTGATCGGGGGAGAGAATGTGATTTAAATATGAAAATCTGATAAAAAATGTGATCTTTTGGACTCAAGTGTAGGCTCTCCCATATGTGCTAAACTCTTCCGTATATCGATGCACATATTGAGGGGGAGCAAATGATTTATGATGGCAATTGTGGAAGAATACCAAAGACCGACCGTTTTATTTAATGTACTAGAGTTATAAGGATGGTAAGGTTAGGTATCAGTTCCCATGATCCAGCCAGAACCGGAGGGATCTTCCCAGGGACAATCCTATAGCTAGAATAGAAGTCCTTAGGAATGATGAAAAAAGGAGAAAAGTGAGAATAAGGGAAGAGTGCCGACTGAGATGGAACTGGTACTGGAACAAACCCAACAAGGTACTAGTGATGAAGTCTCGGTAAGCGCTGAAGGGGTTGAAGAATGAAAAAGAAATGTAAAGATAAAGGGTGAAAAGAAAGAAGCCGTCCTTACAATTTAGGCAGAAACCGGGTCAATACATATGCTGTCAGAATCACTTAGTTGATTGCTGACATTGAAGACAAGTATCATGGACCCAGTGATACGCTGCACAACCCTCCCAAGCCACTCAAGGTCTCTCAAAAGACTCTTGTTTCATTCACACGGAGATTCACTCATTACTATTGACTCTCTCACTTCGAGTTAGTTGATATTGAAAAGGTGGCAGTCTGCTCCAGCCTCCGATCACTAAATCAAAACGCACTATTGAGTCTAGAGCTAAGAGATCATCCATAAATCTCATTAGGACACATTTCCAATATGCTTGCTGTTTCATACACCGTGAAATGCAAGAAAATATATATGAAGAGTCCTACGCATTATCCTCGTGGTATTGCCAGAACATCCGAGTGATATGTAAGTATTCACAATGAAGATGGAAATCCTTCTAGAGCCAACATCAAACAAGCTCTTGGTAGGTGACATGTGAGATCCTTCATGGATCAAACTAGTGACAACTGGAAAACAACGATGGGGCGATTCAATTCTTGAATCAAACTTGTTCTGGTAAATTAATTGACGGATGCTTTTGGAAAACCTTTTGATGTGCTCAACAATTGTTTCCGAGCTCATTGACTGCGCATAAATTTTCAAACAAAAGTATTTGTCTACTTTCAAACAAAAGTATTTGTCTACTCCGAGCTCATTGTTTCCAGTAATACGCGATTGTTTTTCAAATCAATTTCTCATTAATCAGTGAATCATAATTCGCTGGTTCACTCACTCCGTGCTTTGTCTACTTTGAGACGCTCCAGTTTGAGAACGGCTAGTACAGCTGCGAAACCATGTCAAGAAGATTCTTTAGAATTCTACCTGATCACAGGCAGTATTTATACTGATCAACGGGGAACCGTGGTTCTTGCAACCGTATTCAACGAAAGTGAACAAAGACACTTTCGTTTGTTTATTGCTAACTGTTGTTTGCAGGAATTCCTGACGGTTGCAGCTGATGGCTAATGAGATGTCAATTCATAACCTCATGCTCACACTTCACACTCACAATCAAGGAAATCATGATAGTAGAATGACCTACAAAATTGCTTCCGCAACTCTGATGCTAAAGATCATGATCCAGAAGAGTGTGAGCATGCCGGTCCGATGGTCACTTCATCACATGGAGGCGATACTACAAAGGATGATTTGGAGATTTACGGTGGCTGATGATCTCGATGAAAGCTCAAAGATCACCTAAACCAAAGGAACATTCATCAAAAGATCACTGCTGGAAGTACAAAGATTGCGGACTTTGAAGAATCAAAGACTACGAGCTCGAAAATTAAATTCATGTAATAAAATGCTAGAATTCGAAGTGTAATTTTCTGGGTAACCTCCCTTAGGGGGAGATTGTTAGGAATATAAATATTCACATGAAAGACTCGGTCACCCCGAGTGTCTATTAGCATTAAGTAGCTCGTAGTCTTAATCATGTTAGTTTAGAAATCGTATCACCATGGAGTCGGGTCGGGTCTTTACCCATTGTCAGCCCGGTCCATAGCCTACTAGAGGCGTTTTTATGTCTTGTATAAATAGCCCTTCCCACCCATGGGAAGGGTTGGAGCTTCTAATCATTCAACATAATTTTCCTTCACTTTCTCTCTCTAGAACTCCCATCTCTTCCTCTCTCTTTCTCTCTCTAAGATTCGGCCAAGCATCAAAGATGAGTGTGTGTTATGATTATGAATATCTTACATCATTTTATACTATTTTATATGAGATTTGGTACTTAATCATTTACTTTTGTAAATCTCAGTAATATTCGAGCAATTGGAGAAAGTTATGGAAAAAGACGTGTTTTGGAGCAAAAACAAAGATATTGAAGAAAGCCTACTGATCAGACACTCAATACGGCGTATCAATGATAAATAGATATGCCGTATCCATATACTTAGAAGATTTCAAGACCTTTCCTGACTTTGATGGATACGGCGTATCCATCTTTGGGAATACGCCGTATATGAAACTTGGTCGATTTAAAGAACATGAGATATTTGAAGAATACGGCGTATCGGATTCTATGAATATGCCGTATAGAAGCCCTAGCTATTTGAAGACCAAGAATATTACATTGAATATGGCGTATCCAATCCCTGAGATACGCCGTATACGAGCCTTAACCGAGAAACCAAGTGAAGAATCGAAGCCAAATGAAGAAATAACGTTTACGTAACAACTTTAGAGGATGCTTCACTGTTTTGGTAATAAAATCTTCATCTGGACTCCGTTTTAGGTGATTCAAGCGGCCACGCGAAGAGAAAAAGAAAATATACAACTTTAGAGGATGAATACGGCGTATTGCGGTTGGCCAATACGCCGTATCGGGGTTAGAACAGCAGTAGGTTATTTTTGGTAAACCTTGGAGGTTACTCTTGCTTACCCCTATAAATACTAAAGCCATAGGAATGATTTGGCATCACTTTTATCAGTTGGGGACACCCTAAATTCGTCCCTAACACCTCCTCCTTCCATCCTCGAAGATCGATGAAGAACATCTCAAGATTTAACGACGTGTATCATTCGGTTAGCATAATAGTTTTGTCTATGAATTTATTGTGTTTACTTTCAATGTATACTCTATCTTTTGCTGAGATTATGGGCTAACACCCTATGATGTTAGCCAAGTTTATGAATTTTTATTAGTTTATATGATTTTTTCGATTTGATTTACTTTGTTATTGGAATAGGTGCTTGTCGTTAAAAACTCATTTATTGCTTATTACTAGTAGAAATCTATGTAACTAGGTTATGATCCTTATGATTCTAAATGATGTAATTTACCTCCTATAATAGTTGATACATTGGTTAGGTTGTATGTGTGTTAACCCGTATCTCTATTGGGAATAATTGTATTTACATGTCTGAACGTATTTGCAACCTAATAGGACTAGTAGATCGTAATGCCAAACTAGGTTAGATGGTATAAAGCAATAAGTTAGTATTGATGCTAGATAGGTCACTATGATCTTGGCCGATTTCCCGCTCGTATAGCAAGTTATTAAATCGTGACATGGTTTAGTAATTGGATCTACGCCTTAACAATAGAATGAAGTAAAACAAGTAGACACGAACACATTCATAATTATAAAATGGATTAGACTTCGCTAACCTGTTCTTCCTTTTGATCTCCATCTATCTTTACTTCGCTTGTCTTTAGTTTAATATTTATTTTCTTGTCATTAGTTTAATTAAAACAACTAAAATCGTGTTAGCCTCTCAGGCTAAAACCACCCTTAATCTTTAATTGCTTTCTAGATTAGGACAATTATGTTTAGTTTAGATTAGGATAAATACCTTTAGATCGTTTTAGCTTCGCTTCTAGTGAATGACCCTTGCTTACCTAAAAACTATACACATTGATCGGGTGCATTGCTCGTTATTGTTTAGAGTCTATAGGGTAGTTTGGCAATTATAAATTTAAAACTTGGTTAAAAATTATAGGCTATATAAAGCACATCAAGTTTTTGGCGCTGTTGCCGGGGAGTGATTGCTTTTTAATTTGATTTACTGGTATTTGTAGTATTTAGATTAGTTTTTACTTGCTTTTGTGTGATTTAGTGTTTCTGTGATTCTGTCTTAGGAAGTCAATACGGTGTATTCTTGTCTGTGAATACGGCGTATCTTTCTGATTTCGATACGGCGTATACAGTTCCATTGTATACAGCGTATTGACTTTCTGTGACCAAATTTTTTTTAGTATAGTTTGTGTGGTTTTTAGTGTTTAAATATTCTGAAGAATCTATTGCAGGAAGTTAATACGGCGTATCCATTGTCTGTTGGATACGACGTATTGACCAGAGTTGTATACGGCGTATCCATTGTCTGTTGGATACGGCGTATCGATCTTCTGTGAACCAAAAATATTTTTCGTTCTTTTTATTTTCAGTGTTTATTTAATATTTATTGTTTTGTATATTTTGTTTGGTACTGCTGGTTTTCTCGGTTGTTTATCTCTCAGGTAATAATGAAGATGGACAATCCGGACATTACTATGGATGAATATATTAGGCTTGAAGAGGAAAGAGCCTTGAGCAATAATCGGATGTATGACTGGAAAAAAGTAAGATATGGTGCACAATTCATCAACATGGAAGAAATTACTATGGAAGAATACTTGTTATTGGAACAGGAAAAGTCAAGGAAAGAAAGAAACACGTTGCCATTTCGACACACTTGATATATATCAAATGATGATGATGAGGAAGAGTCGTGTAACATGAAACCAATTCCCGAAATTGTTATTGATGGTGTTTTTTCTCTGGAAATTGCACAAGTTGAAGAAATATCATATGATTTTAATGCAAATGAGATTCCAGCAATTGCTTTCAATGACACTTATTTATCGAGAATTGCCAAAGAGGAAGTAGAAGATAAATCTGGAGCAATAAAGTATGCAGCAATTGCATGTGACTTTCCACCCGAGTTGAAATATATATTCTCATCTTATAAAAAACAACATGATGATATTCCCTCGGATGAAGATAATGAGTATTCTAATACTGAAAGGTTTGATGATATTGGGTACGATGACATACCGCAATTACCACAACAAAAGGAAGTATTTAGGTGTGGAACAGATAAGCCAGATTTTGACCCAACGAGGGATTTTGAAGAAATCTGGGATGACTTATTTAAGACGGATATTCGGGACGAGGATGAAATTGCAAGACCACTAATTGAAGATGGAGATTCACAAGATGTGTAACACCCCGACCCGACAAGGGCAAAGATGTCACAATAATATGGTTTCACATTAGAACAGTAAATAAAAATAGCGGAAGTCTTAACACTAATAACCAAAAGATAATAAGCCAACAAGAATTATATCAAGTACATTAGGACAATAAAAGGAAATAAATGAAGTACTTAATAATTCAAGAGCCGTTAAAGGCATAAACAAGTCTAGAAATCCAAATGGTAGAACTAAGATACTAAGGTCCATGCTTCACTCAAAGTTGCTCTCATCCCAAAGCAAAACCCAGCTTCCTAGCTTAGATACCTACCACAGGAAAAGAAAATGCGGCTGAGCTACGAGAGCTCAGTGAACAGATATAACGGAAACAAAGCAGTAGTACAGGATAATGAAATATAACTGTAGTAAAGGTTATCAAGAGTAAAGGCATAGAAACAAGGTAAAAGATAAATGTAACTAAAGTGTCATAGGTAAAGGTCATAAAGTGCAGGAAAACAGAAATCCTCTACGAACCAGAAACAGTACATATCATATCAAATCACATATCAGGGTGTATGGAGGGGTGACCTCAGCATACCAGGCACAGGGTAAGGGGATACCTCCAGGGGTTGGAGACGCGTTCTCCCAGGATTGTGAAAGATGTGTATCGCACACACTCATCAGTCACCAGATATAACAAGTTATACAAATAAATCAGGTCAAGTCTAGGATGCATCCATACGCCCCAGTAGGCCACAGGGTCTTCCTCTACGTAACAAGTAAATCAGTAACAGGTCAGGGACGGGACAGGTCATCACTCTCCTGCCCTAGAGTCATGCCACCGGTGCATCAATGACATGGACATGAAACCCTCATGCCTAGTGGGTGGCTCGTAGTCTCAAACTGTGGGTCAAGGTCATGTATCAAGTATCAAGTATCAAGTGTCTCAGGTCAAGTTTCATATCAGGGTTCAAGACAGGATATCAATGCAAGGGTTCACTGTCAGGAGGTCAATATCAGAAAGGTCACATACCAGAAGGTTCATGTCAATTTGTTAAAAAGTAATCCTTTTAAAATGGTTTTAATAAAAGTGATCTTTAAAAACAGTTTTCATAAAGAAAGTCTTTAATTGTAGTTTCCAAAACCTTTTCATATTTAATTAAGAAAAGTTCTTACATCTAGTTAAAAATCCTATGAACCTTCAAGTATCCAAGGGTCTTAAATATTCAGGTTACCAAGTGGTGAACAGGTCATGTCAAGTGTCAAAAGAAACATAGCAGGGTTCAAGGCAAGGTTCAGAACAAATGATCAAGGCAAGAGTTCAAAGCAAAGGTTCAAGTCAGGGTTCACAATACAAGGGGAACATAGCAATGGCTTAGGGAATCCTAAACGAATCAAAATCAGAAGTCAAGAGAAACGAAGGCTCCTTACAAAAAGGGCAGAATATCTGTACCTTATTAGCAGAACGAAAGAATAGCAAATGACAAGGATCAAATTACTCCCTTCCCGAACCTAAAGGAGTAGAAGACAGAAGTACAAATGATCTTTTAGTTATCTTCCTATTTTAAGTAAGTTTCCATTTTTAGAAAGTTTCCTTATTTAGTAAGTTTCCATAATTAGCAAGTTTCTATAATTAGGAAGATTTAAATGTTATAATTTTAGGTTAAGTCATTAATATAAGTATTATTATGTAATGGGGTTTATTTTATCTAGTTAAAATAGTTTAGGGTTAATTATGACAACTTCTCATATTTTAGGGTTTTAAGTGTAAATATATCAAGATAAAGGTTTAAAATACAAATATTATAAGTTATTATTTTTAACCCATAAGTTCCTCATAATTACAACTCTAACCCTTCAATGTTAATAATTTTACAAGTTTAACCCTTTTATTTATTTAATTTACAATATAAACCTTATAATTAATTAAGTTACATTCTAACCCCTACAATATTCATGTTTACACATTAAGCCCTTAATTATCAAAAGTTACATTTTAGACCCCTTAATTAAAGGTTATACGAATTACCCTCTATTTCCATAAATTACAAAACAAGTCCCTCTAATTATTTTAATTTACAATTCGAATAATAAGTTTAATAAATTGCCATTTAAACCTTCTAGTTCCCAAGTTTTACACTTAAGACCCCTATATTATATTTTATACATGTTACCCCTGATCCAAAACATGTTACAAAAATATCCCCCAAGTTTGTTTAATTACAAAACACCCCCTTTAGTTTATAAAACCCAATCGGTATATACCAAAACATGCATAAACCCTAACCTAAATTACCCAATCATTATCACGCATTAATTAACCTTAATTACACATTAATTAAACTCACTTGCTGCATCTAGACCTAACCCTAATGCACGATTTCTATTTTTTTGGTTTTTAAAACCCTTTTTAGTTTCTATACGGTTAGAACATAAATCGACCAAGAGTAAGCCAAGCTTTTATAAATCCAAAAAATATTTTTCTAGTGTTGTTAGGTTCATATGTGATCGACAAAAATTAATTCCAAAGCCTATAAAAATTTGCTAGTTGATTTAAGGGTTTTTGTTCGATTTAGGGTTTTTACACTCGAATCACTTCCAATAATTAAAAAAGCATGCATGGTTCATTATAGCTATTTTATACAGATTATATAAGGTCTACACAAGTGCAGAAAAATGCCAGAAATATTTTAGAACAAGTGAATGAGCAGCAGGAATTTTATACCTCTCAGCCAAAGAGAATCGAGCAAGAAAATCAAGAACACATGAACCAAGCTTTCTAAATTCGAATCTCTATTTTTCCAGACCTCTTAGCACTTAATAGAACACAGGAAAATTATTGTCGAAGCTCCAGAAAGTTTACAGGATCGTATGGGATTTTTGTGATGTTTTGTCGACTTTTAGGGATAGAAAAAGATTATATGGGATTATATATATATAGCCGAGTATTAGGAGAGGAGGAGGAAACATAAAGGCCGATCCAAGACTCAAGATCATGATAAAATTTTGTTTCTAAATTATCTTGTACAATTTATAGTATTTATCTTATAATTACTTGATTTAATAATTTAATAAAGAAAATAATATAAATTAATAATAATTTCGGTATATATTATTTAATTAATATGACAAATATGTTTATATCATGTAAAATACTAAAATGTTCAAGTAAAAATTATTTTACTTCATTTGGTACTTGTTCACAAGCGTTTGGGATTTTATTTGGTATATTAATTAATTAATACGCAAAATTTTAAATTCAAGGGTAATTTGGTCATTTTGCATGTTTTCAAATTTCAGGTATTACAAGATGAATTGGAGTCATTTACGACACAAAGTGGTACAAAGTTATTGAATATTATCAATCCACTTACTAATAATCTTGCTAGTTTTCCTAAACAGGTTGCAGAACAAAAGAATGATGAGGTGAAACATATTACGCCACCTAATGAAGCACATAAAGCACCTGTTATCAACCCATTTTTGTATGAACTCGAGAAAGAATTTAAGGATGAGCTGGTGGACACAACCATGATTAAAGAGGATGATAGTTTCGATCCTATGAAGGATATAGAGGAACTCGAACTTTTACTCGCCAAAGACCCTTTCTCATCTTTTATGGAAGTCAAGGTGTTGGTCCAAATAATTGAATAAACCAAGAATAAATTCATAAAACAATAATGAACAATGTTTATTCAATAACAACTTTGACCACTAATAACATCTTCAGCTTCAATCTTTGAGAGAAATCAAAGATTTAAATGGGATAGTTGCGGAATACTATACCGTTAAATGACAAATAAGACTCTCATTGATCCAAGCTAGCTACTCTTGGATTCAATGAGATGAAGATACTATCAACTAATCTATACTATACTTTTACATTGTGTGTATAGGATCTCTACCTATATCTATTACAAATTACATATAAATAAGGACTTAAGGGTGAAGTATAACACCCTAGAATTCAGATTAACATTTTAATTATCTACTTTAATTATACCATAAGTTAAATAAATAAATAAATAGTAATATAAATATAACATTAGGCAAATTGGTTTAAAAAAATATATATATTGTTTTGGGCTTAGTTTTCTTATTTAAACCCATACACCCCAAGCTCAACTAAAATTTGATAAACCCATTAAAAAAAAGGTACGGTTTGTTTTGCCCCTCCCATAAAATAAAATACAGCAAAAAAAGAAGAAAACCCTTGCCTCCAAAATTGTTAGTCATCAAGAACTCAAGATCATGATTCGTGATAATCCCGCGAAGGTTTGGTATGATTAAACACCTATTTTCTTAAACATCTTTTGTTTTTAATTTTTTTTCATGTAACTATAATTGATGGATATGATTAGGGTTTATTAAAATCTTAGTAATTAAGTATGTTTGATCCTTAAAACATAATTAGGGATGTGTTAGAGGTTTTATCTTGCGTTGGTTATGGCTACAATTTTGTTTGTGATGCTGTCCAGAAATTGGGTCGGATTGATGGATGTATAAATTGATGAGGAAAATGTGTTTTTGCATGATTCTTGAGCCTAAAACTAAGTTCAGGTTATGTACTATCTACATATAAAATTTCATAATTTTTGGAGGTCAGAAGATGACTTTTTTATTTTTATAACATTAGACGTCAATCCTAAGTTTAGGAGTCTGGAAATTCATCTGGTGTTTTTGAATTTTAGTTTCCAAACGGTGAGGAATTAGGAGGTCATCATTTACAGGTAGAATATTTAGGATATAAGGGACTTACTGGAATTATTTAATTTTTTTTCTGAATGGTCTCATGGGGTAGCTGAATGAAAACTTTCTGGGTATCTGTGCAGTCATCTTTCTGGGCAGGTCTGGATAAACAATTTTTGAAAGGGTATTATCACTTTTAAATAAAATCTAAGAAAATTACAGTAGGTGCTCAACATGTATAGGTATCTCTGATAAAAATCTTAGCTTCCTAGGAGACACTTAATTATTGTTTAAAATTCATAAAATTCAGGACCAGAATAAGATAAAATCTGAACTATATTATAAGTTAAGGATTTAGTGTAACCTAACCCCATTTAATGTGTTTTGACATAAATAGCATTTGTAACATTAATGCGGATACTTTTGGTCATATGTTAACCTAATTTTTGATAATGAAACTCTAAGTTGTTAAATTGTGAAGTGTGACCCGAGGTTGGAAACTTACTGAATCTGGAAAGTTACTAATTTAGGAAACTTGCTAATTATGAAAAGTTACTAATTTAGGAAAGTTGCTAATTATGGAAAGTTAGTAATTTGGGAAAGTTACTTAATTCGGGAAACTCACTTAATTCGGAAAGTTACTAAATCGGGAAAGTTACTAAATATGAAAGGTTACTAAAAATGGAAAGTTTCTAAAAATAGAAGGAAACCCTAATATGTTACTCTGCTCAACAAAAAGTGATGAATCAGTAATAACTTATGAAGTAGTTCTTAAATAATAAGACGGTCATTAATTCGTGTAGATTCGTTGAAGAAGGAGTGACTTCCGATCTTTGTGATATGGTTTCATTTGCGGTTTAAGGTACAAATATTCTACCCTTTCTCTGTAAGGGTGTCTTTTCTCATGATTCTTGATCCTTGACTTTGATTTGTTTACTTTACCATGATCCCATTTGATATAAGCCTTTGTTATGATCCCCTTGATATGATTCAGTTGCTATCCATTTTGTTGTGATGATCTGTTTATTATCTCCTTGATTGAGATTCTGTTCAGTTGATATGCCTTTGTTGATTATGTTATGATTGCTTATTGTGGATAGTTTTGTTCTGTTATGTTTTGTTGCCCGAGCTAACTAGCCATAGAGGTACCATGGCCATATCATTGAGGCACCAATGGCATGACACTTTCTGTGGAGGTGTGATTGATCTACGGCGTTCCCTTCTTTTATGATTATATGATTATGGCGCACGTGGCCATTCTATTATATGTATGTATAGTCTCGTACTTGCATATGTATTCTGTTTTACAGGGAGCGTATGGATGCATCATAGGTATATGATTTGATATAGATATGATATGATATGACTTAGTGACTGGTTGTACGTGCCATGTACCCCATTTCACTTCTGGGAGGTAGCTACTCCATTTGGTACTTGAGAGGTCTCTCCTCTCCGTACACTTATGATTTGATATGATATGTATATGTGATTAATTGGTCTATTCGAGTGGCTCGTTTAGACAGGCTCGTGGCTATCCTATATGTTTCTTTGGTCTATTCGAGTGGCTCGTTTAGACGCATTCGTTGGCCTTTCTTATTGATTCTTTGATTCCTTATGATTATCTAATTCGTATCATCTCATGATATCTCACTTCATTTGACTCATTTGACTTATGATATTAGTTCAGTTGATCTTTGATCACTCAGTCCTTTGACAGATGATATTTGTTTCAGCAGGAGCTTTTGTTTCCTTTTTCCTATGCTTATATATGATTTAATTATTCGTTTGTTATGTATATCTGTTCACTAGGCTTTTTAAGCTCAGCCGCATTTCTTTTCCTGCGGCAGGTTTTAGGTTTGAAAACTGGGGTTGAGTGAAGAGTGCATAGGAGCTTAGTGGAATACCCTGACGATAGGCACCCATTTGCTTCTGGATTAGATTTGGATTCATTTTCAGTTAGATTAGTTTGGATTTGTATTTGGCTTTGGAACTCATTATGTTTAGATGATAGCATTTCATTATTACCTTAGACTACCTTTGTAACTATTATGTTTATAAGTCTTCCGCTTGCGTTTGTATGTTCTGATTGACACCATAATGTGGCATCCTGACCAATGTCGGGTTGGGGTGTTACAATTATGGTATCAGAGCTCAGGCTGTGTGACAAATCGTAATTTCAGGTCATTTTCCAAACTTTGAAATTTACTATTAAAGGATTAATATTCATCATTTCACTATTCATCATTTTTGAAGTCAATTTGCGACTTTGAGATGTAATCAAAAAATTGACTATTCATGAAACACTATTCATTCCCGGAGGGAAATCAATATTCATGGTTATCATTCATCATTTCGTAAACTAGGTTTACGGGTATCAAATTCACGTAACCATTAAGGGTTTAGCTGCGTATTCATGGAACATCACTAAGGACACATCATATATACTAGAGTAGTCAACATATCGTCAGTAACATCATTTTCATATTAGGTCATTCACGGGTTTTTATAATTTTAGTTCACGTATATTTATTTATTAAATAAACGCTATCACTCAATCATTTACTATGAACAATATACCCGACACTCCCGACTATGATCCTAATATATTTTCACACTCATCATAATGATATAAAAATTATATTATTAGTTTACCCGGTGTTTTGAAATTATTTACTATATATACCGTTAAAAGCTTATAACTACGACGGTTTTTGAAATTTTAACACGATAATTATTTGAACACCCGACACTTGCAAGAAACGTGATTTTATAATTTTTACAACTTCGTCATACTTTATTTTGTTCCGTTAAAATTTATTTCTAGCTAACTCAATACCCGATAACACAATATCCTAGCCAAATCCTAGCTAAATCACATCAAAGTACAAGTCAAATTAATAAAAACCATCACCTCAACCCACCCTTCCCCTTTTGCCGCCCCCCATACCACCCCCTCACCCCTTTGAAATTTTCCAACTAACTTCAATTAATGATGGTACTTGTTGTCTAAAAAAAATCAAGGACTTTCCTACTTATCTACTTACACACTACACATAAGATACAAGACTAAAAAAAGAAGAAGATATCATCACTCTCTCATTATCCTTGTGGTTCGGCCATTGTAAGAAGGAGAAGAAAAATTTACCAAAGTTTCAAGCTTCAAGTGTTTTACATGTTCTAGTAGTGTATATTTTAGGTTTTGAAATAAAAACCTTTAGGTTAATCAAGTTTTAGATCACCAAACCTCTTCATCACTCAAGTAAGTTACTAAATAATTTTTTTCTACTCTTATATACTTCTATTTGATCTATTTCATTTTCTAGTACTAAACATGCAATTATACTTATGTATTTATACCACTCTTTATATGATTTTCTAATTTTATGGACTTAAAAACTAATAACTAGTGATCTCATTTAAACTATCAATTTTGGTGAAGATTAGAAACCCATGACACCCTAAGAAGGTGTACGGTAGGTTTAGAATAGCTTTGGTGTTGATTGGAAGGGATTTGTTCAAGTCTTGAACTAGTAAAAATGATTTTAACAAAATATAGATGAGGTTCTGTCTATTTTTGCAATTTCTGGAAATATCAGTAGGTCATGGGTTATTTTGGCTTACATACTTAGAAAATACACTAAAAAACGAAGCCGTGGCCGCTGGAATGAGTAACAACGAGCTTACGACGAGAAATATACGTTAATTTCAATTTTAACGACGAAAACTATATTTTTTAAAAATAGTGAGCTGTTACACGATTTTCAATGGTTAAAATGAGGCGTTGAACGCGATCTAGATGAGCTGACATATCAAAAATTTATTAGTTCGCTATAAGACGAAGCCGAGGACAAAAAAAACGTAGAAAACGAGCTTATAACGACCGAGATACAAGCGTTTGAAACCCGACGCTCACAACACGTTTTTATCAGCTTTTTATTAAAAATGTTTCTAAGTGTAAAACTGTTTTTGTGAGTAACCATGTTGAGAGCCGTTTTTCTCATTGATCGAGTCAGTTTGAGACATTAACACTTTGAAGTTAAATCAAGTACTCCCGGCCTATTTTCCAGATTGACCAGCCGTTCGTCAACCAGACTTGTAACGAGTAAAATACGACCTTTCAATATACCCGAAAACTACACAAAAACAACCAATTTAGCTCGACTAACTAACTTAACCATTATTTTTCTTCTTGATCGGGACTCGTATGGACAAAATTTCGATGATACGAATCTAAGATGTTGTTGCAAGCTTTCTAAAACCACGGAGATCGTTTCCTAACACTCAATATTCACCAAATTACGACTAGCTTTGCGAGGCTACTTATTCATTTTCAGAAATTTATCAAAGTGTTTTATTTGCGACGAAAAACTCTACTTTTCAATAAATCACCAAACGACGATCGTGGGATATCGTTAAAACATATATACACGTAAAATGTTTTATGACTTAACAAGACGTCAAAAATATATTTTTCGACGATAAATGTTATTTCTGAATTTCACGAGTGGTATCGATAACATACGTATTTGCATGTGTAGCATCAATTCATGACTTACATTAGATCATATCATTAATATTAGGTTGCGGTTAGAGATTGTGCCTTATTTCAGTGTATCCACTTTTGTCATCATAACTATTGCATAAGGTGAGTTTTCATAGCCTCGTTTTCAATTTATAATTTCATTTCTAAACTTGCGAGGGAGAATACATTGCACCATTTTTCATACGGACCAAAGTATCAAATTCATTTATATTGCTTAAGTTACATCATTGCCCAGATTAAAGTCCCCTTTTATTTATCATGAACCGTTAATTACGGAGTAAGCGAGAGTGAGTGAATAGATCTATTGAGGGTGACGCCTCTGTTCGGGTTGGTAGCGCCAACTAGTCTACCAACGCATTTCATTTGAATCACATTAGAGTGTCTGGCAAAACACTCAGTTGGGGCATTCATTTTAGTCTAGCTTCGGGGTCATGAGCTTAAGAGCCAATGTATATTTTTTTTATGTGACATTTTTGTCATTTCACTTTATACTTGTGGTTACCATAGAGACTTAACATTTACATAAACCTATGATTCTCACCAACATTATTGTTGATCGTTTTAGCAATGTAATTTCTGGTAATTAAGGCATTCGCATCTTGGCCTGCATGTGGACATATCATAGAGTCGCGGTGACGACGCGTCTCACTTGTATTTATATGCACTTTAAACTATCGTTTGGTTGTAACAAACTTATTTCCGCAAACTTGAATCATCTTTTGGGACCTATCTCTTGTAAACTCTGAATGTTTTATGAAATCAAACGATGTACTTTTAAAACGACACTTTAGGTCGTTAAATATAACTGTAACTGTGATGCTATGGCAGTCGCGCCCCAGGTATTCCATTCCGCTGCAAATCAGGTACTTGGGGGTGTGATAGGCTGCGACTTGTAGTACATAAGTTATGGCCTGTGAAGACTTGGACCCTTAGGTTTGCACCGTAGGAGCTCATAGAATAACCTTGGAAGGAATTGCTTTAGGTTTTCCCTGCAGAACTTTAGTTATGACCGGTGAGGATTGGGTAGATTATGCGATAAGGCACTGGTTAGTTATCTTTTTCCGGACCACTTTGATTTATGCCTCTGATTTCAGTTAAGCCTTTTTAAGATTTTTTCGTTCTAGAGATTTAGAAAATTTAGCAAGATATGCAACACAAGTTTAGTGACCAGATAAGTTTAGAATGCTTTGAGAATTTTGTAGAAGTGCCTTATAGGTTTCACTTTCTAAGGTTATCACATCCTTTCGAACTTCGATCTTTAATTCGTTTGTGAATCGTATAGATACCTTTTGTTCGTTCAGAGAATTCGTATATGTATGAATCCGATGTTTTCGACACATTCTGTGGTTTCTCTTGCTATTGCTAAGCATATTAAGGTTCCTTCCGCACTATTAGAATTGGCTATATCTAATACTATCTCTATGAGAAATCTTGTGATTATCCGTCACGAGTATTGGAATTGTCCAATACGTTTTGAAGATATTTGAAGATAAGTTTCGTTCTGCTACTCTGTTTCCTTTAGAAATATTTGATTCGATATTTTTCTGAATATAGATTTGTAGCATCGAGATGCTAACAACGGTCATATTAGATTTTTCATCTTTGGCGATTTGAGAAACTCCAAAATTTTGTACCATGGTTCCCAACCTGGTAAACAATTATGATCACCTTTGTTTTAAAAACTTGTACGTTAATCCCTCGCGGTTGTGAAGATACTTCGTTTGATGAAACTCGCCTAGAGAGTCATTCGGGTGTTTGAAATTTCACGATGTATTCCTTGATGAACTACCAAGATTTCCATCTGAATGTGAAGTTGTTTTGATCTGGTTGTGAGAGTTTGTTTAGTCATGACTCGAGGTGGAATGTGATTGCAATAAAGGCATGTGTATATGATGCAAGTATTATGACTCCTGGCCAACGTGATAATAGTTACATCATATAACTTGAACTTATTAGGATCATAGGATGTCTTGAGAAGTACCTGAGAACAGTAAGTTGGTTGATTCAGAAACTCTATCCGTATAAGAGCAACGTTTTGCCTAATTCTGAAACTCCGTATCTTATAACATCAGTTGAATGGAAAGAATTGAAGAACCCGCTTTTAGAAAGTGGTTTTATCCGTCTGAGTGTGTGTATGTGGTGTACTCCAGTTTTATTCATAAGGAAGAATGATGATAGCATGAAGTTGTGTATGGATCTTGGGAACCTAAATCGTATTGTGGTTAGAATCGTTATCTGTTACCTCGAATCAACGTTTTGTCTTATCAATTTCTTGGTGTGAATTTTCTCAATGATTGAATTAAGATCTAATTATCTTCAGTTACGTGCAAGATATTCTTAGAATTGCCTTTCGTATTCGTAATGATCTTTATGAATATTAGTGATGCCAATCGTATTGGCTACTACTCCGACTACTCCTATGGACTTGATAAATCGTGTCTTTCATGAATATTTGGACAAATTGTCAGAGTATGACATCTTGGTGTATTCAGAGACGAAGGAGAAAAACGAGGATCATTTTCGTATTTGCGTTAAAATTTCTACGTCAGAAGAAGCTCTAGGTAATATTCTTGAAGAGTAAATTTTGGTTGGAATGAAGAATGAGAGGAGAATCTTGAGAAGCTGAAAAAAGATTTGTTTCTACTAAAAGAAGAAGACTTAGTTATGGGCTTATGCAACACGGGAAGAGTATTGGTTATGCATCAGCACAGCGAGAACCGTATGAGGTGAACTATCCGACGCAGGACTTGGGGAGGATTTGTGACAGGCATGAAGAAGCTCAGGAGCAAGACGGTGGAATATGATCTGTGTTAGAAGACTTAAAGGAAGCGGTTTTTGATTGAAGCACACAGTTCTAACTGCACTATTCATCTTAGTTGTACTAATATGTATAGAGACTTGAAGCAGAATTTTGATGGAATGGTATGAAGATGATTGTAACTACATTGGCGGCGAAGTGTTTAGCATGTCAACAGGTTAAGATTCAGCCTCAGCGTACAAGTGGTTTTCTTTAGTTTCGATGTTCCTAAGTGGAAGTGGGATTTAATCTTCATGGACTTTGTAACGGGATTTTCGCGCACATTTAGGAAGGACAACACGAATTGAGTCATAGCGGATGGTTTGACTAGGTCGGCTCACTTGGAGGATTGGCAGAGATTTCTTTCGGTAGAAGATTATTCAAGCTACATGGTGCACCTGCAGTGATCGTGTCAGAGATTCGCGTTTCTACATCAGATTTTTAGGAAGAGCTACTGAAGGCTTGAGGGATCAGACTCGAGTTAGTAATGCTTTGCACCTCCAGATTGATGGCTAAGCAGAACAACTATTCGAGCTTGGTAGATGTGTTGAGCAGGAAATTTGACAAGTGTTAGTTCTGGTTGTGTTTGATCATTAAGATAGATGGCATGTAAGTGACAAGAGTTTTCCTTTCGGTGTCTGTATGAACAGAGATTAAGAACACCTTTTAGTTAAATTAGGTCGGGGAGCTGTTTATTGAAGGTCCGGAGTGGATTACAGTGATTAATGGATTAGTTAGCATTGTGGAAGAGAAATTTTGAAACTTTAGACTGGGAATTTGTATGTTCCGTATAATGTTTTCGTACAGAATAGTTAGACGTTTTGGCACATAAGGAAGATTTAGTTTGCGATACGTTAGACCTTAGATTCATTCTTATCCGTACGATTATCCTACCTATTTCGTTATGCCTTCTGATACGTTTTGATATTCCGATATGTGCTTAGTTGATCGTCGATACGAATATATTACCCACCTCTTTATGAAACTCTTGATACGTTTGATGGTTCAGTATGTGCTTCTCTGATTATTAGCAAGTTCGTTAGTTCATTCAAAATCTGGATAGAGTTGATGAAGTTTCATCGTTTAGCACTACCTCCGTATTTGCCTCATGTGTATATGTGTTTCGTGTATCTCTTAGTGAGATTACAAATATCATCTGTCATGTGTATGTTTCGTATTCGTTGGATCGAGATTTGTTATGATTTGTCTGTTATGGAAGAGCCTAAGGCTATTTTGGAGCGTCAGGATCGGGTCATGAGAAATAAAACTATTTCGTTTGTGAAGATGCTTTTGGAAGAACCTCTCCGAGTGTGAGGCTAGTTATTTTCATTTCTTTTCGTGATTGATACGTCTTCGTCTAACTTTTGCGACTTTAAATTTCGAGGACGAAAATTTTCTTTTTAGGGGGGAAGAATTATAACACCCTAGAATTCGGATTAACATTTTTAATTTACTACTTTAATTATACCATAAGTTAAATAAATAAATAGTAATATAAATATAACATTGGGCAAATTGGTTTAAAAACAAATATATATTGTTTTGAGCTTAGTTTTCTTATTTAAACCCATATACCCCAAGCCCAACTTGAATTTGATAAACCCATTAAAATAAAATAAAAAGGTACGGTTTGTTTTGCCCCTCCCATAAAACGAAATACATAAAAAAAAGAAAACCCTTGCCTCCAAAATGGTTAGTCATCAAGAACTCAAGATCATGATTCGTGATAATCCCGCGAAGGTTTGGTATGATTAAACACCTATTTTCTTAAACATCTTTTGTTTTTAATTTTTTTTCATGTAACTATAATTGATGGATATGATTAGGGTTTATTAAAATCTCAGTAATTAAGTATGTTTGATCCTTAACACATAATTAGCGATGTGTTAGAGGTTTTATCTTGCGTTGTTTAAGGTTAGAATTTTATTTGTGATGCTGTCCAGAAATTGGGTCAGATTGATGGATGAATAAATTGATGATGACAACGTGTTTTTGCATGATTCTTGAGCCTAAAACTAAGTTCAGGTTATGTACTATCTACATATAAAATTTCATTATTTTTGGAGGTCGGGAAGATGACTTTTTGATTTTTATAACATTAGCTGTCAATCCTGAGTTTAGGAGTCTGGAAATTCAGCGGGTGTTTTTGAATTTATTTTTCCAAACGGTGAGGAATTAGGAGGTCTCCTTTTACATGTAGAATATATAGGATATAAGGGACTTACATGAATGTTTGTAAATTTTTCTGAATGGTTCTCCTGGGGTAACCGAATGCAAACTTTCTGGGTGTCTGTGCAGTCATCTTTCTGGGCAGGTCTGGAAAAACGATTCTTGAAAGGGTTTTATCACTTTGACATAAAATCTAAGAAAATTACAGTAGGTGTTCAACATGTATAGGTATCTCTGATAAAAATCTTAGCTTCCTAGGAGACACATAATTATGGTTTAAAATTCATAAAAATCAGGACTAGAATAAGATAAAATCTGAACTACATTATAAGTTAAAGATTTAGTGTAACCTAACCCCATTTAATGTGTTTTGACCTAAATAACATTTGTAATGTTAATGCGGATACTTTTGGTCATATGTTAACCTAATTTTTGATAATGAAACCCGAAGTTGTTAAATTGTGAAGTGTGACCCGAGGTTGGAAACTTACTGAATCTGGAAAGTTACTAATTTAGGAAACTTGCTAATTATGGAAAGTTACTAATTTTGGAAAGTTGCTAATTATGGAAAGTTACTAATTTGGGCAAGTTACTTAATTCGGGAAACTCACTTAAGTCGAAAAGTTACTAAATTAGGAAAGTTACTAAATATGGAAGGTTACTAAAAATGAAAAGTTTCTAAAAATAGAAGGAAACCCTAATATGTTACTCTGCTCAACAACAAGTGATGAATCTATAATAACTTATAAAGTAGTTCTTAAATAATAAGACAGTCATTAATTCGTGTAGATTCATTGAAGAAGGAGTGACTTCCGATCTTTGTGATATGGTTTCATTTGCTGTTTAAGGTACAGATATTCTACTCTTTCTCAGTAAGGGTGTCTTTTCTCATGACTCTTGATCCTTGACTTTGATTTGTTTACTTTACCATGATCTCATTTAATATAAGCCTTTGCTATGATCCCCTTGATATGATTCAGTTGTTATCCATTTTGTTGTTATGATCTATTTATTATCTCCTTGATTGAGATTCTGTTCAGTTGATATGCTTTTGTTGATTATGTTATGATTGCTTATTGTGGATAGTTTTGTTCTGTTATGTTCTGTTTCCCGAGCTAACTAGCCATGGAGGTACCATGGCCATGTCATTGGTGCACCAATGGCATGACACTTTCTGTGGAGGTGTAATTGATCCATGACGTTCCCTTCTTTTATGATTATATGATTATGGCGCACGTGGCCATTCTATTATATGTATGTATAGTCTCGTACTTGCATATGTATTCTGTTTTGCAGGGAGCGTATGGATGCATCCTAGGTATATGATTTGATATGGATATGATATGATATGACTGGTTTTACATGCCATGTACCCTATTTCACTTTTGGGAGCTAGCTACTCCATTTGGTACTTGAGAGGTCTCCCCTCTCCGTACACTTATGATTTGATATGATATGTATATGTGATTATGTGGTCTATTTGAGTGGCTCGTTTAGACTGGCTCGTGGCTATCCTATATGTTTCTTTGGTCTATTCGAGTGGCTTGTTTAGACGCGTTCTTTGGCCTTTCTTATTTGATTCTTTGATTCCTTATGATTATCTGATTCGTATTATCTTATGATATCTCACTTCATTTGACTCATTTGACTTATGATATTTGTTCAGTTGATCTTTGATCTCTCAATCCTTTGACAGATGATATTTGTTTCAGCAGGAGCTTATGTTTCCTTTTTCATATACTTATATATGATTTAATTATTCGTTTGTTATGTATATCTGTTCACTGGGATTTTTAAGCTCAGCCGCATTTCTTTTCCTGCGGCAGGTTTTAGGTTTGAAAATTGGGGTTGAGTGAAGAGTGCATAGGAGCTTAGTGGAATACCCTGACGATAGGCACCCATTTGCTTCTGGATTAGATTTGGATTCATTTTTAGTTAGATTAGTTTGGATTTGTATTTGGCTTTGGAACTCATTATTTATAGATGATAGCATTTCATTATTACCTTAGACTACCTTTGTAACTATTATGTTTATAAGTCTTCCGCTTGCGTTTGTATGTTCTGATTGACACCATAATGTGGCATCCTGACCAATGTCGGGTTGGGGTGTTACATGAAGCTTCCTAAGGAAGCTTTTAATAAACAACTATTAAAGTACTAAAGTAGCACTGGGAATATGCTTTAGAATATCCTCTTTACTTTTGTACTTTTGTCCTCTTTTGACTTTTTTGTGCATGCTTGTAGTTTGTCTTCCCAAGAAAGCTCCCACCCATATTTCGTAATTGTTTCTTCAGAGATAAGTCTTCAGGGAGTCAGTGAGTTATTGTCATCACTCACTGACTCAATTTGTGACAAATCGTAATTTTAGGACATTTTCCAAACTTTGACATTTACTATTCACGGTTACTATTCATCATCTCACTATTCATTGTTTTTTAAGTCAGTTTGCGACTTTGAGATGTTTTTAAAATTTTTACTATTCATGAAACACTATTCATTCCCGGAGGGAAATCACTATTCATGATTATCATTCATCATTTCGTAAACTAGGTTTACGGGTATTCAAATTCGCGTAACCCTTATGGTTTTGCTGCGTATTCATGCATCCTCAGTAAGGACACATCATATAGACTAGAGTAGTCTACATATCTTCAGTAACATCATCATCATATTAGGTCATGTACGGGATTGCATAATTTCAATTAACATATGTTTATTTATTTAATAAACGCTACCACTCAGTCATTACTACGAATAATATACTCGACACTCCCGGCTATGATCCTAATATATTTTCACGCTCATTACAATAATATAAAAATCATATTATTAGTTTACCCGGTGTTTTTAAATCGTTTACTATATTTACCATTAAAAGCTTATAACTACGACGTATTGGGAAATTTCAACACGACAACTATTTGAACATCCGATTCTTGCAAGGAATGTGATTTTATAAATTTTACAACTTCGTCATATTTCATTTCGTTTCGTCAAGATTTATTTCTAGCTAACTCGGTACCCGGTAACACATAATACACACTTAAACTAACTAAATCATCACCCTTGGGGACAAGCTCATTTATGAGCACACACACTTTTTTTTTTCTTCCATGTTTGCCGCCCCCCTTGCCTCCCCTAAGTCCATTTTACACTTGATTGTATTGACTAACATTAATACTAGCTAAATATATATCATTTTCACTTCACATTCATCACATAAACACTTCCAATAACTAACAAAAATTCTCTCTACTTCCCCTCTCATTTGGTGGTTCGGCCAAGGTCAAGAAACTAGGAAGATTTCACCAAAAATTCAAGATCAAGTATTATCTAATCTCTAGTAGTATTCCTAGTTAGGGTTTTGAAATAAAAACCCTAAGGATAATCAAGTATTTTGCTTCAAAACTCATCAAAACTTCAAGTAAGCTTCAAGTCTACTTTTCTAATCTTTCACACTTTCATTTAATATATTTTGATGTTCTAGTAGCCAATCATGCAAATATGTATATGTTATATACCACTTAACACTAATTTTTGACACCAAAATGGATTTAATGAATTTTATGAGTAATCTTATGAGATCCACCATTTTTGGTGAAGATTAGGAACCCATGACACCCTAAGAAGGTGTATGGTAGGTTTTAGAATAGCTTGGTGTTGATTGGAAGTGATTTGGACAAGTCTTGAACTAGAAAAATTGGTTTTATCAAAGTGTAGAAAAGGTTCTGTCCATTTTTGTGAAATCTGGAAAACTCAGTAGGTCATAGGATATCTTGGCTTACATTTTTAGAAAATACTTTCAAAAACGAAACCGTAGCCGCTGGAAAGAGCAAAAACGAGCTTACGACGAAAAAGATATGTTAATTTTAAGTTTGACGACGAAAACTATTTTTCTGAAAAATTGTGTGCTGTTGCACGAATTTCAATGGTTAAAACGAGGTGTTGAACGCCATCTAGACAAGCTGACATTTCAAAAATATATTAGTTCACTGTAATACGAAGCCGAGGACATAAAGAACGTAGAAAACGAGCTTATAACGACCAAGATACAAGCGTTTGAAAACCGTCGATTCACTAAACATTTTAACAGCTTTTAATAGAAAAATAATTCTAACTCAAAAACTATTTTTGCGGGACACCATGTTGAGAGCCATTTTTCAAATTGATCGAGACGCGTATGGACAAAATGACAATATTAAGAATTCAAGATATTGTTACAAGGTTTCTAAAAACGTCGCTTATTCCCTAACACTTAACGTACACCATTTCGCGACTAGTTTTGCGAGGCCATTTGGTCATTTTTTTTATAAGTTGTGAAAAATGTTAACTTACGATGGAAAACACTATATTTATCGATAAATCACCAAACGACGATCGTGGGATATCGTTACAACGTATTTATACGAAAAGTGTTTTATAACATAACGAGACGTCAAAAATATATTTTTTGACGATAAACGTTATTTTCAAATTTCACGAGTGGTATCGATAACATACGTACTTGCATGTGTAGCATCATTTCATGACTTACATTAGATCATATCATTCATATTAGGTTGCGGCTAGGGATCGCGCCTTATTTCAGTATATTCACTATTATTATCATAGCTATTGCATCAGGTGAGTTTTCATAGCCCCGTTTTCAATTTATATTTTCATTTCTAAACTTGCGGGGGAGAATACATTGCACCATTTTTATTACGAGTCCAAGTACATTAAATTTATTTACATTGCTTAAGTTACCATATTGCCCAGTTAAAGTCCCCTTTTATTTATCATGGACCGTTAATTGACTGTAAGCGAGAGTGAGTGAATAGATCTATTGAGGGTGACGCCTCCGTTCGGGTTGGTAGCGCCAACTAGTCATACGAACGCATTTCATTTGTATCATATCAGAGTGTCTGGCAAAACACTCAGTTTGGGGTGTACATTATTAGTATAGCTTCGGGGTCATGAGCTTATAGCAATTGTTTTATCATTATGAGTACATTGTCAATCTTAACGTTTTACATTGTGGATATCGTACAAAACATTTATAAACCAATGATTCTCACCAACATTATTGTTGACCCTTTTTAGCAATGTATTTTCGGGTAATTAAGGTAATCGCATCAAGGCCTCCATGTGGACATATCATGGAGTCGTGGTGACGACGCGTCTCACTTGTATTTTATGCACTTAATTATCGTTTGATTTGTAACAAACTTATTTCCGCAAACATGAAACACCTTTTGGGACTTATCTTTTGTAAACTCTAAATGTTTTATGAAATCAAACGATGTATTTTTAAAACGACACTTTAGGTCGTTCAATATAACTGTAACTGTGATGCTATGGCAGTCACGCCCCAGGTATTCCATTCCGCTGCAAATCAGGTATTTGGGGGTGTGACAGATTGGCATCAGAGCGAAGGTTATAGCGAACTAGGTTTTATCACGGACCCTAGACTATAACCACATCATCATAGCATCACATCATTTCATCATAAGTGCATATTCACTATACATGCGGTTTCATACATACATTATGCGAGTTACTTATACTTATATATATCTATATTGACTTGGTTCACAGCGATATGTCTTCCCCCAACCTCCCTATTATCATTCCAGTAAACTCGGATACCGAGGATGCTTTTTCATCCACTGATACACCTACACCACCATTCTTACGTTCCTACACCTTGACATTCCCATATCACTCACCATTGTTAGATGATAACTCCCACCCGTTTGAGATGTTAGCACCACCTGAACCAGACTTAGAAGAGACTACCAGAAATGACGCCGAGACTTTTGAGATTCAGGAGACTTCCCCTGCCTTCCCACTACCAGATTTGTCATTCCCCTTTTCCATTCCCACATATCAGGAACTAGATGACACTTTGTGGATAGTACCAAGATCAACGACTCAACTGGAACATCAGCAGATTCCCCCAGAATGGTTTGAGATCTATCCTATCTCGGATATGATCGATGCATAACTCCAGACCCCACATCAGGACTCATCCCAACCCCAAGATGCCGGAATCCAGGATCCACCCAGGGAGCACCAGGAAGCCCCTAGACTAGACTTATATCTTTACTAGCTTTTACTATTATCCTAGCCACGGGATGTGTGGCATAGTTCAAAGAAACTTGTAGTATTTTGGTTGTTGTACAACGAACTTACCAAGTGTTGACTCTACTATATGGATATGGTCGTGCTATCTATGATATCGGTCCAAGTAGGCCGAAATTTTCATGTATTATATTCATGTGTGTTGTGATTATACTTATGACATTTCGTGGCTGTTTCTCGTTGTGATTATATATAATTGTATCGTTTCTATTGTGAGATTCTCATTATCGTTATCTTTGTGATTATGAAGAGTTATGCCGCCAAAGAGAGCTACTACAGCAATGACACCAGCTGAAATCCGAAAACTTGTTGTCGATAGTATAGAGGTAGCCCTAGTAGTTGAAAGAGAGGTCGTAGCTGCACGGGCTGCTGAAGCCGCTGCTCGGGCAGAAACAGCAGAAGCAGCAGGGCTAGTTGCTAATGGTATTAATGTTCGTAAATGTACATACAAGGACTTTAAGAGTGGCGATCCCATAAAATTCAAAGGTACTGAAGGAGCCACTGCTATGATCCGTTGGGTGAGAAGACAGAATCTGTATTTCTTCTATGCAATTGTCCAGATGGCAGCAAGGTAAAGTTTGCTACCAGTACACTCGTTGATAAAGCTATGTCATGGTGGAATTCTTATGCACAGCCTATTGGTATGGAAAATGCTTACAAGCTCACGTGGGAAGAATTCAAGAAGCTACTGAGTAAGAATTTTTGTCCACGCACCGAAGTAAGGAAGATGGAAACAGAATTTTATGAGTTGGTGACTATAGGTAATGAGATCGAAACCTACATCAGGAGATTTCAAGAGTTGACCGCAATATGTCCAACTATGGTTCCAGATAACGAGAAGTTGTTGGAAAACTTCATTGGTGGACTACCACATAGCATCAGTGGGGATGTAACTGCTTTTGATCCACACACACTGGACGAAGCTATCAAAATATCTCAAAAGCTCATGGCTCAAGAGGTGAAGAAAGGAACTGCCGTCAACAACAAAAACCGTAACAACAATAACCGTAACAACAACAACTACAACAGCAACCGAAACAATACCAACCGTAACAATAACAACAACAATAAAAGAAGGTGGAATAACAATCACGGTGACAATGCTACTCAACAACCACCAAAAAGATAAGAAGCTGCTAAGGCCTATACTGTAGGACCAACCGAAAAGAAAGGTTACAAAGGTACCCGACCCAAATGCGACAAGTGTTAAAGTCATCATAACCCTGGGAATTGCCTTAATCCATGTGGCAATTGTAAGAAGATTGGTCACTCGACTAGAGAATGCAAGTTTCCAATCATTGCCGAAAATCAGAAACCTCCAGTGACATGTTTTGGCTGTGGGGAGATAGGACACTACAGGAATGAATGTCCAAAACAAGGAAATCAAGGGAATGGGAACCAAGGTGGAATAGCTTGTGGGAGAGCCTATATCATTGGAGAAGGAGATTGCCAGCACATCAACAACATTGAGGACGACAACAATGTTTAAGAACAAGGAACTTCTTTCGTAATAATAAACCATAGGAGGAGCCTTTTTGGGTTGTATTTCTTTAAGTAGTCTATCTTATGTACTTTCTTGTAACCTCATTGTATTATGTACTTTTCTATATAAGGTAATCTCTATCTTTTATCAATTCCACAATAATCACAACCTTCGTTTATTTCATTTCCTATCCCATTTGTCCAATATTCAACCATTTCGCAACAACATACCGCTGTCCTAGTAGGGATTTGGCAAATTTCATCTTGACTATAGGCTATTACCATTCCGTAAGAATATCTACACATCCTATAACCCATTCAACAGATTTTACTACAAAATATTTTACTACCGCTTTATAAAACTATTTCACATAACCTTACCTCAAGCTATTTTACTACCATCTCAGGAAATTATTTCACAGAATTTTTCAAACGAGTTATATTACTGCCACTTTATAAATTGATATTCTGTCATCCTACCAACTATTTACTGCTATTTTACCAAACAACACGTTGAACATCATTTAAAACTTTTGAGAAACATAATGCTACTTTGACTGAACCGATCATCGCGTCATTAGTCCTCAATTATACATAGCCTGATCACCTATGTATAATTCAGGAAGAATTATGCCATGAAGAGGACAATCATCTTTTAAAAAATTCTTAATAACAATCTTAATTCAAAAGCTTTGTAACCAAATAAAATCTTTCATAAACATTCCGTTTGACAAACCCTCTCTAGATACCTACACTATGTGTCACTCACTCAACCGTTAAGTTGGATTGTTACCCTCGATCTCTCTAGGGAAGGCTTTCCATATAAGAGGAGTATTCCACGACATAAGAAAACAATGAAAGGGTTACGAGACCACAAACGAGGACCAGGAGTAGATAGTAAGTTGATTCATATCGCAACAGAAAACATAAGATCTCACGAGGCAATCCAAATCACTATCTTTGGCAAAGTCACCAAATCCTATCATTTCAGAGATACTAGTTAGACCAGGTAAGACAACAAACCTAAGACATGATCCATTTTACAAATGACCAAGTAAGTTGAATACTCATAATTGCAAGTCTTACCTTGGAAAGGCATGATACAATTTTAGAAACGCGGGAAATTGAACCCGAGGTACATTGGACCATTTAAGATTCTGGATAGAGTTGGTCCAGTAGCATACAGACTTGAGCTTCCATCAAAGCTCAGCAGTGTACATAACCCATTTCATTTTTCAAACCTCAAGAAGTGTCTTTCAGATGAATCACTCAAAATTCCATTAGAAGAAATCCAACTCGACGATAAGCTCAATTTTGTGGAGGAAACAGCAGAAATCATGGACCGTGAGGTCAAACAGTTGAAGTAGAGTCGAATTCCTATCGTGAAAGTTCGCTAGAATTCTCGAAGAGTTCCCGAGTTTACTTGGGAGCGGGAAGACCAGATACGACTCAAATATCCACATCTTTTCACCGAGTCCACTCCAGAGACCAACACTAGCTGAATTCATGGACTGAATTCCTTTTAGGGTGGAAGACTGTGACAAATTGTAATTTCAGGACATTTTCCAAATTTTGACATTTACTATTCATGAGGTTACTATAAATCAATCACTATTCATCATCTCACTATTCATCATTTTTGAAGTCAGTTTGCGACTTTGAGATGTTTTTAAAAAATTTACTATTCACAAAACACTATTTATTCCCAGAGGAAAATCACTATTCATGATTATCATTCATTATTTCGTAAACTAGGTTTACGAGTATTCAAATTCGCGTAAACCTTATGGTTTAGCTGCGTATTCGTGCATCCTCAGTAAGGACACATCATATAGACTAGAGTAGTCTGCATATCTTCAGTAACATCATCATCATATTAGGTCATGCACAGGATTGCATAATTTCAATTAACATATGTTTATTTATTTAATAAACGCTACCACTCAGTCATTACTACGAATAATATACCCGATACTCTCGGATATGACCCTAATATATTTTCACGCTCATTACAATAATATAAAAATCATATTATTATTTTACCCGGTGTTTTTAAATCATTTACTATATTTACCGTTAAAAGCTTATAACTACGACGGTTTGCGAAATTTCAACACGACAACTATTTGAACACCCGATTCTTGCAAGGAATGCGATTTTATAAATTTTACAACTTTGTCATATTTTATTTCGTTTCGTCAAGATTTATTTCTAGCTAACTCGGTACCCGATAACACATAATACACACTTAAACTAACTAAATCATCACCCTTGGGGACAAGCTCATTTATGAGCACACACACTTTTTTTTTCTTCCATGTTGGCCGCCCCTAAGTCCATTTTACACTTGGTTGTATTGACTAACATTAATACTAGCTATATATGTATCATTTTCACTTCACATTCATCACATAAACACTTCCAATAACTAACCAAAATTCTCTCTACTTCCCCTCTCATTTGGTTGTTTGGCCAAGGTCAAGAAACTAGGAAGATTTCACCAAAAATTCAAGATCAAGTATTATCTAGTCTCTAGTAGTATTCCTAGTTAGGGTTTTGAAATAAAACCCCCAAGGATAATCAAGTATTTTGCTTCAAAACTCATCAAAACTTCAAGTAAGCTTCAAATCAACTTTTCTAATCTTTCACACTTTCATTTAATATATTTTGATGTTCTAGTAGCCAATCATGCAAATATGTATATGTTATATACCACTTAACCCTAATTTTTGACACCAAAATGGATTTAATGAATTTTATGAGTAATCTTATGAGATCCACCATTTTTGGTGAAGATTAGGAACCCATGACACCCTAAGAAGGTGTATGGTAGGTTTTAGAATAGCTTGGTGTTGGTTGGAAGTGATTTGGACAAGTCTTGAACTAGAAAAATTGGTTTTATCGAAGTGTAGAAAAGGTTCTATCCATTTTTGTGAAATCTGGATAACTCAGTAGATCATAGGATATCTTGGCTTACATTTTTAGAAAATAATTTCAAAAATGAAACTGTGGCCTCTAGAATGAGCAAAAACTTGCTTACGACGAGAAAGATATGTTAATTATAAATTTGACTACGAAAACTATTTTTCTGAAAAATTTTGTGCTGTTGCACGAATTTCAACGGGTAAAACGAGGCGTTGAACGCCATCTAGACAAGCTGACATATCAAAAATATATTAGTTCACAGTAATACAAACCGAGGACATAAAGAACGTAGAAAATGAGCTTATAACGACCAAGATACAAGCGTTTGAAAACCGACGATTCACTAAACATTTTAACAGCATTTAATAGAAAAATAATTCCAAGTCAAAAACTGTTTTTGCGAGACACCATGTTGAGATCCGTTTTTCTAATTGATCGAGACGCGTATGGACAAAATGACAATATTACGAATACAAGATATTGTTACAAGGTTTCTAAAAACGTCGAGCTTATTCCCTAACACTTAACGTACACCATTTCGCGACTAGTTTTGCGAGGCCGTTTGGTCCTTTTTTTTATAAGTTGTGAAAAATGTTAACTTACGACGGAAGACACTATATTTATCCATAAATCACCAAACGATGATCGTGGGATATCGTTACAACGTATTTATACGAAAAGTGTTTTATAACTTAACGAGAAGTCAAAAATATATTTTTCGACGATAAACGTTATTTTCAAATTTCACGAGTGGTATCGATAACATACGTACTTGCATGTGTAGCATCATTTCATGACTTACATTAGATCATATCATTCATATTAGGTTGCGGCTAGGGATCGCGCCTCATTTCAGTATATTCACTATTGTTATCATAGCTATTGCATCAGGTGAGTTTTCATAGCCCCGTTTTCAATTTATATTTTCATTTCTAAACTTGCGGGGGAGAATACATTGCACCATTTTCATTACGAGTCCAAGTACATTTAATTTATTTACATTTCTTAAGTTACCATATTGCCAGTTAAAGTCCCATTTTATTTATCATGGACCGTTAATTGACAGTAAGCGAGAGTGAGTTAATAGATCTATTGAGGGTGATGCCTCCGTTCGGGTTGGTAGCGCCAACTTGTCATACGAACGCATTTCATTTGTATCATATCAGAGTGTCTGGCAGAACACTCAGTTTGGGGCGTACATTATTAGTCTAGCTTCGGGGTCATGAGCTTATAGAAATTGTATTATCATTATGACTACATTGTCAATCTTAACATTTTACATTGTGGATATCGTACAAAACATTTATAAACCTATGATTCTCACCAACATTATTGTTGACCATTTTTAGCAATGTATTTTTAGGTAATTAAGGTAATCACATCATGGCTTGCATATGCGGTGACGACGTGTCTCACTTGTATTTTATGCACTTAATTATCGTTTGATTTGTAACAAACTTATTTCCGCAAACAAGAAACACCTTTTGGGACCTATCTTTTGTAAACTCTGAATGTTTTATGAAATCAAACGATGTATTTTTAAAATGAAACTTTAGGTCGTTCAATATAACTGTAACTGTGATGCTATGGCAGTTAAGCCTCAGGTATTCCATTCCGCTACAAATCAGGTATTTGGGGGTGTGACACAATTACCTTCTTCTTTGGCTCAGATATCATTCACTGAGTCCCGGCCCACTGAATGGAAAGTCTTTCTTCTTTAGACTTGTCCTGAACATCCTGAAGGTAACTCACTGAGTGACTGTTCACTCAGTGACTTGTTTGATGTTTAAGGTTATATGACACTCACTGAAATCTGTATCTGTGAGCAACTTACTATTCTATTCAGTGAGTTAGGCTATTTTATTTTCAAATCTTGTCAGGGCCAATTGGGTCAAATTGGTGACCCAACAATCTCCCCCTATTTGAATATACAAATAGCCTAGAGTGATTGGTAGAAAGTGATGGACTGGGGTTCAGGAGCAGCGGTCAACGAATAAGGTTCAGTGACTTGGTTCAGTGAGTAGGGTTTTATGTCCAGTGACCTGATTTAGTGGTTCAGTGACCGGTTCAGGTTAAGGGGTTCAGGTTTAAGGTTTCAGTGACTTGTTTCACTAAGAGGGTTCAGTGACTACGGGTTCAGTGACCGAAGGTCCACTTTGACAGGTTTAGTAAACAGGGGTTCAGTGACCAGAGTTCAATTCCCAGGTTCAATAAGGTACAGGGGGTTTAATGACCAGGTTTAGTGATCAGGTTTAGTGACCAGGGTTCAGAGGGACTTGGTTCAATTTTGATACATCAATGTCCCTCCCCCCTTTTTTCATTTTGATCATTACACACTGATACATGTTTTGACTCCAACAAAATGATACAATATTAACTGATAAAGCTAATTAGGGACCTGGTTCAATTTGATACATCAGTGTCCATTTTTTCCACACTTTGATACAATCGTACCATCTGATGCGTTTTAACCTTGATGACCCACTCCCTAAGATATAACCATCAGGTTAACCCAAAGCTCGACACTCTTTCCTACTCACACCCACTCACTCCATAATGCTGGAAACATTCCGTTTAACTCATGGGGGAGACTTATGGTTTGGTGTAGGGTTGAAATGCAGATTCTTCTTCATGTGCCCATCAATACTCCATCAGCTGTCCCAACTCCTTTTTAAATTCAATATGCCAATTTAGTTCTTCATGCTAACCATTGATCAATTTAGGCTCGACCCAAATCAATTAAACTGAACCGTTCTAGCATGGGTAAAGGTTTTGGAGTTGGGTTGTGATCGTCATCAGGTTTGGTGTAGGGTTTTCGAGTTCAGATCTCGTTTAACCACCATTTGCAGTTTGCTCAAATGCTTAATCTCCCTCTCAAAATTTGCGGTATTTAACGCATATTTTGAGTTTAAGCATTTAGATAACCCTTGATGACTTTTAACAACAATCGATACTCTGATTGTTACTTGATGGCGTTTATGCTTGAACCTTTGTAACCATCTGATTCACAAATATCAACTGATTCGCCCAGTTCATTACCTTGAATCAGTTTCACCATAATCAGGCTCAGTCTGAAATAGATACTCACATTCTTCTGATCTTTCTATTCAGGTTCACCCTGAAGATAATCTGTCACGTTTTTAGAGTTGCAATCATCAACTGACTTGTAAGATTAACTAATGCCTTATCTAGCAGAGAAGACCACAACTGACTCTAAATCATCACCTGAGTTTGTGTTCATGTTGAACTATCCTCCCCCTAATTCTTTGACAAACCCATTCCAACTTCTTATCACTTTCTGACAAATTAAATTTATCAGTCACTCACACTCTGATTCACACATTTTTTAGAGTCCTTCACACCTTTGTTTGTGTCATCTATTCATGAAAAGAAAATCCCATGTCTTATCTAATAGAGGAATCCATTACTACTGACTTCAATTCAGGGTATTATTTTGACACAGTACAATCTGAGGTGCCCACTAAATCTTTCACCACTGATATCCCATCCTTTTCTTAACCCAGCAACACTGCTATTTGTGAGTCAAGTGATTGTGATGAGTTTTTTTTGAGGTTTGTAAGTTGTGGTGTAGATCTATGAATCTTGTTTTGGTGTGTGAGATTTGTGTTTGGGTTTGGTGATATGACTACCATCTTGGTTTTCAGAGACTTGAGCAACATTCGGAGTTGTTGTGCTTAACAAGTCTTGGTTCAGGGACTGAGTTCAGTGCCCAGGTTCAGAGGGTGGGGTGTATTGGTTCAGGGTGAGGATTCAGTGTTATTTTTTGGTTTTGATGCACAATCTCAGCCTGGTAACACATTCCCTGATGTATAAGCTTACCAAAAAATAGCCACTGATCTTTGTAACTGCCTGAACATACCCGGATACAATCTTAGTTTAGATTCCTTCTCCTCTGATTCTTGCAACCATTTTCAACTTGATTTGGAACCCATAACTTACCCACATTTGTATTCTTCCTTTGAACACTGATACACTCAGTTAATACAAATAATGTCAGAAATGTTATTTGCATTATTCGGTCTTTATACGTTTTGATAATCACAAAATATAAAAACACGTTACGTAAAACTACGTTTAATAAGTTTTTAATCAAGAAAACTCGTTTCGACAACGTCTCGACTACAACGTCACTTCAGGTATGAACAAACATAATACCGACATTATTAAAGTGATCAAAGAATTTATTTTCTCAAAACATCACATTTTTATGTGACAAAACATTTTACAAAAGTATTTTTGTAATTAAAAAGAAATGTTTTATTAAAGAAAATAAATTTGAATTTCAAACAGCTAATTTTCCCGCCTAAAGCCAACATGATTTTTCACCAGATAAACCTTCACCACATCATGACAAAAATGGGAGCGTCTGTCGGGACGGTCCCGCAAATAGGACGACGGTCCCTTAACGATAAAGGACCGTCCAACTATAAGGGACCGTCACCCCGCTCCTCCTGGTGGCTATAAATACTAAACTGATTCACTCAGAAAAACAACCCTCTTTGCTCAAAACATTATGTTCTTTCTTCCTCGTTTCTTTGATCACTATAACGTGTCGATATGTGTTTTTAAGTGATTCCATCATCCTCTATCTCAAATGCAAGAGAAGAACACTCGTAATCGTAAAGAAACGAAGTGTTAGAGTCAAGTCATCACACACACGTAACTAGTGATACGATTCTCTTATTCAACCTCCGAACTATTCTTGTATATGTTTGTATATCCAACTTGTGTGTGAGTCATGATTAGGTGTCTTAGGATAAATACGAACAAAGTGTAAGTCCGTGATGTGTTGTATCTAGATTAGGATTTTGTGCATGCTATTGTGTCGATCTGTGAAGACTTGGACTTAGGTGTGAGTCCGAGTGTGAAGACTAGGACTAAGTGAAGGTTCGTGAAGACTTGGAATAGGTGAAGATTCAAGTGGACAAGAGTGCTTGTTCGTGTGAAGATTTGGACGGGGTGATCTTCCGTGTGAAGACTTGGATTGCGTGAATGCAAGTGGACAAGAGTGCTTGTTCGTGGAGCCACATGTGGGCTTTGGTGTAAGCTTGGTGTAAGCTTTGGTGTACGGTTTGCTCCGCCTGAAGGGAGTGTGTTGACATAGTGATTGTGAACTCTCGAGTATGGTACTCGGGGAGTGGAGTAGGACGAAGAGTGAGCTTCGTACTGAACCACTATAAATCTCGACATCTCGTCTTGGTTGTGATCTCTCTTATCTCTTGTCTTTACTTTACTTACTTTACGCATATATATTAAGTTCATTGGTATCACATAACTATTAAATCAAACGGTTTTGCAAAAAGAACATAAATGGACCTAAAGTTTTAAAATGAAATAATAAACGGTGAAACTATTCACCCCCCCCCCCTCTAGTTTCCAACAATTAGTATCAGAGCAGGTCACTCAAGAGATTTAAAGTATACTGTACTTTAAAATATGAATCGATCTATGGAGTCTGAAAGATATCTAGAAGGGCGTTCTTTGAATGAACCACCATTTTTCGAAAACAATAATTTTATTGAATGGAAAAATAGATTTGAAAGTTTGGTGAAATCAATAGATCAAGATCTTTGGTATGTTATTTCAATTGGTTACTTTCAACCAACGAAAATAAATTTGAAAATCAAAGTGAATATTTCAAAAGAAAGTTTTGTAAAAATAATGATTTATAAAATTTTGCCGAGAGTTGAACATGAAAGAATATTTTTATGTCAAACGGCAAATGACATATGGAAAAACCTTTTAAACTTTCATCAAGGAAATAGTCAAGCCAAAGATAACCATATTGATCTTGAAAATATACATGAACAATTCGTCACTTCAGAAGATGAATTAGTAGATAGACATTTAGATAGATTAAATAAAAATGCTACTAGTTCAAGTGTTTTCAATGAAGGTAATGCCAACAACGACTATATGATCAACTTACGAAGAAAGCTCATCAAAGAATCTTGGAGTGATACGGATGAAGAAGGGAACGTGTGCTCCGAATACGAAATATGTCAAATGGTTGAAACTTCAAATGAGGTACACTCTGAAATCGAACACTTTTCCTATGACCCATTTATTCTATAATTTTCAAAATTAGAAAATGAGTTTAAACATCTATGCAACATAAGTCTAAAACCATTTTCAGAAAGTGAATCTCTAAAAGCCCTTGAAAGTAATTTTGAAAAAGAAATCATTTTAGAAGATAAAATGTGTAGACTTGAAAGTGGTATAGAAATCGATCTAGAATGTAAGGTGTGTTAAGATTTCAAAAATGAAAATAAAAAGGCTAATGAAGGTAATGCCGACAACGACTATATGAGCAACTTACGAAAAAAGCTCATCAAAGAATCTTGGAGTGATACGGATGAAGAAGGTAACGTGTGCTCCGAATACGAAATTTGTCAAATGGTTGAAACTTCAAATGAAGTACACTCTGAAATCGAACACTTTTGCTATGACCCATTTATTCTATAATTTTCAAAATTAGAAAATGAGTTTAAACATCTATGCAACATAAGTCCAAAACCATTTTCAGAAAATGAATCTCTAAAAGCCCTTGAAAGTAATTTTGAAAAAGAAATAATTTTAGAAGATAAAATGTCTAGACTTGAAAGTGGTATAGAAATCGATCTAGAATGTAAGGTGTGTTATGATTTCAAAAATGAAAATAAAAAGGCTAATGAAAGGGCTAATATACTAGCTAAATTTAAAAAGAGTTCTAAATCTTTTAGAGATTTGCTAAGTAGTCAAAAGGCATTCGGAGATGAAACGGACTTAGGTTTTGATTCATGTGAGTCATCAACGAGCAAGTCAAAAAAAATAAAATTTGTGCAACATAAATCTAAAACCATTTTCAGAAAATGAATCTCTAAAAGCCCTTGAAAGTAATTTTGAAAAAGAAATCATTTTAGAAGATAAAATGTCTAGACTTGAAAGTGGTATAGAAATCGATCTAGAATGTAAGGTGTGTTAAGATTTCAAAAATGAAAATAAAAAGGCTAATGAAAGGGCTAATATACTAGCTAAATTTGAAAAGAGTTCTAAATCTTTTAGAGATTTGCTAAGTAGTCAAAAGGCATTCGGAGATGAAACGGACTTAGGTTTTGATTCATGTGAGTCATCAACGAGCAAGTCAAAACAAATAAAATTTGTGCAACATAAGTCTAAAACCATTTGCAGAAAATGAATCTCTAAAAGCCCTTGAAAGTAATTTTGAAAAAGAAATCATTTTAGAAGATAAAATGTCTAGACTTGAAAGTGGTATAGAAATCGATCTAGAATGTAAGGTGTGTTAAGATTTCAAAAATGAAAATAAAAAGGCTAATGAAAGGGCTAATATACTAGCTAAATTTGAAAAGAGTTCTAAATCTTTTAGAGATTTGCTAAGTAGTCAAAAGGCATTCGGAGATGAAACGGACTTAGGTTTTGATTCATGTGAGTCATCAACGAGCAAGTCAAAACAAATAAAATTTGTAAAACCTCTTAGACAAATCTAGGTTGTCATTCGAAAAACTTATTTTTCTAAAAATCTCATTTAACATTAATGGATCTTAAGCAAATCACTTTTCAAATAAAATCTTTTATAAAAGTTAACTAGACATGTATCTAGGGGAATTCTTGTTTGCTAGCGACATCCTCACCATGTGCATGTAAATGCAATGGATGTCTTTGACTAACCATCTCGGACCCATGAGAAACTAGGTACCAAGTTTTCTTGCAAGTTATCTATACTACATATAATGTAGGAAGCACTCTCTCTCCAAAATTTTAAGACTTACAAGAAATTAAGCATGGTTTACAACACTTTAATGCACATAATTTTCAGACTTACAACAAAATAAGCATAGTGTACAACAAAATAAGCATGGTGTAATTTTCAGACTTACAACATTAATGCTATTAAAGTGGTCAATGTTATTAATGACTACTACTTACAAGAAAAGAAACATAGTGTACAACACTTTAATGCACATAATTTTTAGACGTACAAGACAAGAAGCATATTGTACAACAAAACACCACATTAATGCTATTAAATGTAGTCAATTAATTAACTGGTCAATAAATACAATTAATACAGTTATTAAAACACCCCTTACATAAGAAATACAAATTATCAAGCATATTGTACAACCAAATTAAACACAATTCCTACATTAAATTTCACTAATACAAATAATAAAGCACATTATACAAATACTCAATCCCAAACGGGCAACGGGCCAAATGGACTTGAGCCCGAACGGGCGCAGGCTAAACGGGCTCGAGCTCGAACAGGCACGGGCCAACGGGTTCGAGCCCGAACGGGCACGGGCTATACGAAATTCTTGATATCCGTAAATTTATTGTCAAAAAGAACATAATTAACTAAAATATATGATTCACCGGAAAATTTTATTTCAGGGTTCCCGCCGCCGCAACGCGCGGGTACCCTGCTAGTGTCTTTAAATGCACGAGGGAAGCCACTAGAAGATATGAATTTTCATTCACACTCTCATCATACGTGTGAAGACTCATCGACATTAAAACCTTGTATCACGCACAACATCTCTCACGGTAATGTATCTTTAGGAATTGCTAGTGGCAAAGGTACGCTTTCTTAAAACCTTAAGCATGTTGCTTGCTATGCGCTTGTTTTGCTATGTACCTATTTGCCATGACTTACTTGCTATGTGTTTATTTGCAATGTGCCTATTTGCTACATGATGATTAGAATAATTAGTTCTATGTATGCATGAAAACTACTTGTGGTAGATAGATGTTAGAAGATTAGACTATATACTTAGAAGATTAGAATATTTGCTTATATGACTTTCTTCCATAAGTATTTAGTAAATTTTTGGAGACAATGGTCTTACCACAACCATTATCAATCTCTGACTATGCACGTCAATCAATCACTATGGATGATGCACACTCTTTACGTTCTCTACATCTCTTCTCTATTCTATCTCTCGTCTACTCACCATTGACATGATTGACCCAATGCAAGTCTCGTATTTGATCCTCATCTCATCTACATCTCTTCTATTTCTTCTGTCTCGATTCTATTCTTACTCTATATTCAGCGTGTCATCAACCTCCTCATTCAAGACGAGTCTTCTCTACTTCTTTTGTCTCGATTCTTCTCAATACCCATTCCTCTAGACTACTAGTGCGTATTGTGTCTCCATCGTTTCCTCTGTTCCGTGTCTAGAATCCCATACTAACTGAACTCTCATTCCTAAGAGTTCTCAACAAAAACACTTTTGTAAAAACTTAAATCCTAAGTGTTTTCAAAAACCAGTCACAAAATTCTATCTCTCAAAATTCCTCTACTGCTGACGGTCCCTCAATAGGAGACGGTTCCCTGGATGGTCCCGTATCGATAAAGGACCGTCTGGCATTTTGCATTAGTGCCCCATTTTTCTTCTATCACTAACAGTAAACATAACCAAACATCCACATTAGTGCAATAGTGGCGAAAAATAAATCAAAACCACCCAAAACCTTATTACCTCACTCAAACTAAAATCAAAGAGTTACAATTCAAGATTATCAATCACTCTTGCATACAAATCAACAATTGTAAGTCAATCTTTTTAATTTTCTCTTTAATTCAAAATTAGGGTTCATAAGAACATGAAATTCAAAATTGGGGATTTTCAATTAATCATGAAATTAACTATAATTAACAATAAATCTAAACAATGTACCACTAATAACACTTAATTTGATGTACGAATTGGCCAATTAAATGTTTTTCGAAATATCTCAAAAATATGATAATCCCCAAAATTCGAATGTGTTGTTGTTAATCATGTTTAGGGACATACTAAAAACGTAATCATGCATTGTTAATACATATAAAAAACGTTTTCATAACCATGCAACGAAATTGGTCAAGGTTTTCGAAGTTAATATGATTATTGAACTTAAGGAGCGTTTGGTTCAAGCATATAATATTGGTCAAGTTAATCACAATTTTATCTTTGCATCATATAAGAATATCACTAATTATGTATCTTTTCATAGGGAAATAATGCCTAAACCAACCGGTATCGATCATCAACAAACTCGAAAATACATTCCCACACTTTCTACTTTATACACTCCACCTCTTTCACACAAATTCCAACATATTGAAAATCTTTGCATTCATGTGGGTCGAGTAGTTTTCCCGGACTTTGAGGATATCAATTACCTCACTTCCATGCTTGGACTTGCAAAACTTGATTGTCTTTTCAAAATTAATGAACAAATTGTTCCTCGTTTTGTGCTTGAGTTTTATAGTCAACTTAGCTTAAGTGTCGACTCCGAATTTGAGCTACATGTCAACTTGGTAATTAAAGACCAACTCTTCTCCTATCCGCTTCCCAAATTCGGTCAAATCCTTGGAGTTCCCACTATAGGACATTGCTCATTCACTGATGAATGGAGCCTTGATGCTCTAGCCAAGAGCACACCCTTACGTGGAAAATATTCCACCATTCCTCCTACTCCAAGTGATATCAAATCTCTTATTGAAAAACCATGCACCTCACCTATCACTCGAACCCATAAAGGAGTCAAAATTTTTGTTGATGATAATCAAATCTTTACCAAAGAAATTGTTGATCACATGAAAACTTTAGAAGAAATTGTTCGTGAAAATGCTTTTTGTCTTGGTGGCAACCGGGATCATATTCCGGCTTGTCCTGGTCATATGCTTCATTGTATCGCAACCTCAACGCCATACAATCTTGCATTCTTTATTGTTAGGAGAATGGAGTTTGTCGTCAAGAAGAAGAAGATGAATTTGCCCTATGGCATGTTATTGACTCGTCTTTATAATCGTGTCACGGATGACTTCCCTCACCTCAAGTCAAAAGTTTATCTTGTCTATGATCGTGTCATGTTTCCGCTCACTCAACATATGGAGCGTAAAACAAGGTCAGATTCTGGTTATAAAAGATCCTTGCATCCCGAGTCGTCCTCTGGTGTCTCATCCTCTCATCATATAGATGATGATGAAAATGTTGTTAGCTCGAATACTAGTACTCCCTCTCCATCCACCCTTGTTAAAACATTGACAAATGCTCTTCCTTAAATCCTTCAAAACCTCGAATCACAAGATCCATCCGTGATAACGCTTCTTATTCAAATGCGAGACGAGCAACGAAAAGGATTCAAGTCTATCAAGAGTTTCTTAAAGAAAAAGAAGAAGTAAATGACTTGGAGTGTTATGTGCAATGAACCTCATTTTCATGGGTGTATTATGGATATTTATGCTTATCTATTTTGTGAACTAACATGTGATCCTTAGACTTGTTTGATTTTGGTTACATATAACTTGTTGAATGATTATATGAACTTGTTTTGTATTTGATTGATAACTATCATGTTTAAGTTGCTTTTCTGCAGCTATTTGAGTGCCTGGATAGTATATCTTGTTGTAGGTTGCAAGAATGAAAACTGAGTGAAAATCTGTAACCTACTGCCGACGGTCCTTTAACTGTTTGGCGGTCCCTTTTCAATAAAGGACCGTTCGATATTTAACGGACCATCCACCATGGGTCACATATTTTTCACTGTTTTCTTCCTTTCTGCAATCCTAACCCTATTGTATGTTTATCACCACCATTTCCATGTTTAGATAAACAAATTTATGTGCTTAAGTCTTCCTAATGCATGCTTTGCCTAAACCATAATCATCCTTGATTATTTAAACACCTTATGTAACACCCCAACCCGACAAGGGTAAAGATGTCACAACGATGGTTCTATATTAGAACAAACACAAGCATTTGACATTAATAATACAATAGAATTCAATGGTTACAAAGGAAGTATGAAACTACAAGGTTACAATACAAAAGTTTCTAAGTCTAACTATAAGTTCTTCTAATACTCTTCCATAGCTAGTCGGGCCTTCTATATCCATTGTACTCTCCACTCATACCCAGCTTCCAAACTAAAACCTGCCGCGGGAAAAAGAAACGCGGCTGAGCTACGAAAGCTCAGTGAACAGATATAACGATACAAAGCAGTAACAAGGGATGGTGAAATAATGAAATGGCACAAGGTGTAACAAGAGTAGAAAGGACAATGGAAAAAAAAGGGTTATCAAGAAATGGTTACAATGGCTCAGTGTAAAGGAAACCATAACCTACCACCAGCCCAAGTCGAAACAGGTAAAGTCCAATATCAAGTCATAGGGTAACATAAACAGTAATCCACCACGAGCCCAGAAATAGTACATATCATATCAAATCACATATCAGGGTGTATGGAGGGGTGACCTCAGCATACCAGGTACAGGGTGAGGGGATACCTCCAGGGATTGGAGTCGCGGGCTCCCAGGATTGTGAAAGACGTGTATCGCACACACTCGTCAGTCACCAGATAATACAAGTAATACAAACAAATCAGGTCAGGTCTAGGATGCATCCCTGCGCCCCAGTAGGCCACAGGGTCTTCCTCTACGTAACAAGTATAAATCAGGTCAGGGACGGGACAAGTCATCACTCTCCTGCCCTAGAGTCATGCCACCGGTGCATCAATGACATGGACATGAAACCCTCATGCCTAGTGGGTGGCTCGTAGTCTCAAACTGTGGGTCAAGGTCAGGTATCAAGTCTCAAGTGTCAAGTATCAGGTATCAAGTGTCAGGTATCAGGTGTCAGATTTTATATCAAGTTTCATATCAGATTTCATATCAGGGTTCATATCAGGGTTCAAGACAGGAGATCAATGCAGGGGTTCACTATCAGGAGGTCAATATTAGAAAGTCAAATACCAGAAGGTTCATGTCAATTTATTAAAAAGTAATCCTTTTAAAATGGTTTTAAAATAAAGTGGTCTTTAAATCAGTTTTCATAATGAAAGTCTTTAAAAGCAATTTTCAAAACCTCTTCATATGTAATTTAGAAAAGTAGTTATAAAATCCTATGAACCTTTAAGTATCCCAGGGTCCTAAATATTCAGGTTACCAAGTGGTGAACAGGTCATGTCAAGTGTCAAAAGAAACATAGCAGGGTTCAAGGCAAGGTTCAGAACAAATGATCAAGGCAAGAGTTCAAAGCAAAGGTTCAAGTCAAGGTTCACAATACAAGGGAAACATAGCAAAGGCTTAGGGAATCCTAAACGAATCAAAATCAGAAGTGAAGAGAAACGAAGGCTCCTTACAAGAAGGGCAGAATATTTGTACCTTATTACGAATGCAAGAACACAAGAGTAGCAAAACTGACAGGGATCAAATCACTCCCTCTTCGAACCTAAAGGAGTAGAAGACAGAATTACTATTTTTTTTAGTTATCCTTCCATTTTAAGTAGCTTTCCAGATTTAGCAAGTTTCCACTTTAAGTAAGTTTACTCATTTTAAGTGATTCTCCATGTTTAGTAACTCTTGTCATTAACATTCCCGTTTACTCAACTTAAAGTATTTAATGATGACCATTTTAGTAGTTTAAGGTTCATAAGGTTATTGTTGACATAAATAAATGCCTAAAAAGATTATCAATATTTATTCATATCTCTATGTTTTGATGATCACAAAATGTAAACTCATTAAAACATAAACTTATAAATTAAACAAGTACTTAGTTGTAAATATTCACTTCTACAACTAAAATCACTTAAGGTATGAATAAACTAATGCTTAATGCATTATATGATCAAAGGAGCATTTTCTTAGTAACTAGATTTTTTATAAAACATCAAAAACATTTTATATATTTTTGAAAAACATATTTGGTATTAAATAAAAATGTTTAATCTTTTATAAAAATATGAATTCAAATTTTTAACCAAAATCAGTTAAAATGTTCCAGAAAAACCTTCCCCACAAAAGGACAAAATTGGCCAACGTTCAGTAGGGGCGGCCCCCTTAATTTTGCTAGGCGGCCCCCTTAATAATTAAGGGGACCGCCCCCTATTTAAGGGGACCGCCCCCGCTCCAGTAGGCCTTCAGCTGTCCAGTTTTTCTCCTATAAATACCAGTCTTCTCCTGGATTTTTACTCACCCTTTTGCACTAAAACTTTCTGTTGTAGATCTCATTTCATATCTTAAAAAAACCTTTGATCATGTAATCTTAAGCATTGGTTTCCAAGTGATCCAAGCTTCCACCATCCAAGTGCAAAAGAAGAATACTTTTATCAATCAAGATTAGAAGTATTACAACTTAGTATCATCTTGTTACTTAAGTTGTGTGTTTAACAAAGTTTGTAAATCATTCATTCATTTGTATGTAAGGTGTGTGTTGTAGATTAGTGTTGTGTGTAAGTAGTGAAGATGTTATATAAGTAGTCGTGGTATAGAAGTTGTGAGGTCAAAGTGTAGAAGTCGTGAAGCCTTTGTGTAGAAGTCGTGAAACCGTGGTGTAGAAGTTGTGAAGCCGTAGCTTAGAAGACGTGAAGTCCTTGTGTTGAAGTCGTGAAGCCGTAGCATAGAAGTTGTGAAGCGGTCGTGTTAAAGTTGTGAAGTCGTAGTCGTGAAGTTCTTGTGTTGAAGTCGTGAAGCCATAGCATAGAAGCTGTGTAGCGGTCGTGTTGAGCAATTAAGTCCTAGTCGTGAAGTCCTAGTGTTGAAGTCGTGAAGCCGTAGCATAGAAGTTGTGTAGCGGTCGTGTTGAATCCGTGAAGTCCTAGTCGTGAAGTCCTAGTGTTGAAGTCGTGAAGCCGTAGCATAGAGGTTGTGTAGCGGTCATGTTGAAGTCGTGAAGTCTTAGTCATGAAGACATGGTGTTGAAGTCGTGAAGCCGCATCATAGAGGTTGTGTAGCGGTCGTGTTGAAGTCGTGAAGAAGTCGTGAAGCAGTCGTGAAGCCGTCGTGAAGTAGTCATGAATAAGTTGTGAAGAAGTTGTTGTGAAGTTGTGAGATTGGTTCTAGCTACGATTAGAACTCGACATTTAGCTTTGTTTCGTTAAACCCGTGTAAGCCAAAGTTGTGTACGGTTTTCTCCGCCATAAGGGAGCTTATTGTAGTTGTGAAGAAAACTCTCGAGCAAGGTGTGCTCGGGGAGTGGAGTAGGGCAAGGAAGGTGTCCTTGTAGCCGAACCACTATAAATCTCTCGTGTCTCGGTTAGATCTTTCCATACCTTATTTATTTCTTTACTTGCATCGTCATTACTTTCATACACATAGGCTTATAAAATTGCTAGTATTAATTTGAGGTCGACTTCACATAAAGATCAATTTGAAAATCCATTCAAGAAACTAAAACTTTTACAATCAATTTAAAAGAATACATATATAACTAATAATAAGGTTCAAGTTTTATTTTTCATACAAACTTGAATCTAAGTGTTTTAAAAAATAAACAAAAGTTTTCATAATAAAATTAAAAAGACGTAAAACTATTCAACCCCCCTTCTAGTTTTCCACAATTGGTATCAGAGCCAGGTTAATCAAGACCTTTAAAATATACTGTATTTTAAAACTTGAATCGATCTATGGAATTCAAAAAATATCTAGAAGGGAAATCTTTGCTAAAACCACCACTATTTGAAAACTATACTTTTCTTGAATGGAAAAATAAATTTGAAACTTATGTGAAATCAATTGATCTAGATCTTTGGCATGTCATTTCGATTGGTGATTTTCAACCAACAAAAACGGATTTTGAAAGTCAAACAAAAACGGATTTTGAAACTCAAAATGATTATTTAAAAACAAAGAATAACAAAAATAATGAAGCTAAAATAATTATTTACAAAACCTTGCCGAAAGTTGAATATAAAAAAAAAATATTTTTCTGTATAACGGCAAATGATATTTGGAAAAATCTCTTAAACTTTCATCAAGAAAAATGTCAAGCCAAAGATGAGGATTTTGATCTTTTACATGAATTAGTTATCTTAGAAAATTTAATAGATAAACATTTAAATAAAATATATACATGTGCTACTAGTTCAAATGTTGTTAATGTAGGTATTAACGACGAAGACTACATGAATCAACTCCAAAGTGAACTCAATCCAAAATCATGGAGTGACACAGACGAAGGAGAAGATCATGATCCGTACAAGACATGTTCGGGTCAAGCCACTTCGGTTTAAATTAGGTGTTAGAAGCTTGCCATGATATACTTTCACACCTTGTTTATCTTGAAGACTCACCTATCATTCACACGTCGATCATCATCTGAGACATTACGAAGAAATGCTAGGACGTGAGGTGAGTTTTCTATTTAAAATTTCATAAGAAATTACTTCATGCATATAATCTTATTAATGCCTTAGGATACGCTTAGTCTGATAGGTTGCTTTGCCTTTACACTTTAGTTATATTCGTTCTGTGGCTTAATGAACTAGAAACCCTTTAGTTAGCCCCCCTAAGCATTAGTAAACCAATCAATCTTCATATTTGGTACTCTTCAATAGGTAAATTTAGGAACTTAATTTCTTCTAAAAAGAGAATGACTACTGGAGAATCTATTGACTAGAAACTCAATTTGACCTAACGGTTGAATTGCTTCTATGTGAGAAGTTGGGTGTGTGTAACCCGTAAAAATGGTCGTGTTTAGCCTGAATTGAGCACCACTAGTAATAGTCTCATACTTATTCTCCAAATTGAATACATTATTCTTCCTAAATATACCTAACGATAAGTTTACTGTTATGAACTTTGCTTTTCACTAGAGCTTTTCATTCCTAGATTTATGTCATCTTGCGTATATAAAATTTCTAGATGTTTACTTGCTCCTATGTGATTTGACTGCATGCCTTCGTAATTATTTGTTTAGTTGTTGAATGCATTGTCATTATAATAGCTTTTGTTTTTCTCTAACTACTCTGACATGATGTATTTTTGTATTTAGTCATAATACATGCTTAAATGCCATAGGATATGTAGAAAGAGGTAGCATGTGACAATAGACTTAACCAATGCCCTTGAGCATGAGATCTTTTATAAACCACTATTTTTAAACCTATAATTAATGGGACTTATTTTTAAATTTGCAAAAACTTCACATTTTGGAAAAATGATTTTTCAAAAGATTATGACACATTTCTTTCCTCATAAAAACATTTTGAAATAAAGCCAAAACTATTTCATTAATATATTTTTCACATCCACATAAAACCTACTTTCAAGCATTGTTGAATAATGCCAAAAACATTTCTTTAAATCATGCTTGGTGATCTCATATATGTCATATATACTTGTGTATATGACACTTATAAGTGAACTAAATCAAAAATGAAAAATCATGGTTTACTTATTAAAGATCTCACTTGGTACAAGTCTAGAAGTCCATGCTATCACAACTCCACATTCCCTTGTACATAGATAATCAATAGGATTAATTAACTAGCCTTTTAATCTTCCTAAGTATGATACTATGAATTACTTGGTGCTATGTATTATCTTCTTGTCTAATATATGTATATACATGTTATATGCTTAATGAGTAGTTTGCATGTTAGATAAAGTTGCTTAAATAAATATGCTTAACATATATGAGTTATTAAATCCTAAATTGCCTCAAAAGAAGTTGGACTTGCTTGAAACTAAACCCAAAAACACAACCCTTTCAACAATTTTCTGCCAAAAACCCATTTCCAGTAACCTGGAAATCAGCAGATGGGCGGCCCCCTTAATTCATTAGGCGGCCCCTTAATATTTAAGGGGACCGACCCCTTAATTAAGGGGACCGTCCATATTATGGTCGAAGGTGCTGCTCCCTTTTTCTATTTTTAAGCCCATTTTATCCTATACCTCCCAAAATTTACAAACACATTTTGTCACAAACCACCCTCCAAAATTTACCTTCCACAATCACATCATCACTACACCATAAATACCCATTTGGAGGAGGAAGCTTGACATTTGCCATAACCCAACAAATGATGTTGTTCAAACTCAACCAACACCTAAACCTCATCCTAATGAACCCTTTCACACACATAACCAATCATCCATATGTCCACCTTCATTCACTCATAATTACCCAAGTTCACAAATGTCTCCACCACCAAAAGTGTCACCACCACTTCCACCAAATAACAACCACTCTCCATCATCATCACCTTCCACTCAACACTTGAAGTTCATTGAAGAACTCAAGGAAGCCTATGAGCTTAATGCTCTCCTTGCTTTGCACCTTGCTCAAAGCAACTTAAACCCATCACCATCCATATCACCATCATTTCCATCATCACCACATCACTTGAGTCAAATTGAGAAACATGTCAACAATTGTCCTTGTTGCATCTTTCTCCAAAATCAAACCATCATTACCATCATCACCATCCATCTCACCATCATTACCATCATCATCACATCACTTGAGTCAAATTGAGAAACATGTAAACAATTATCCTTGTTGCATCTTTCTCCAATATCAAACCATCGCCTTAAATGAGCGTCTCACTTGGATTGAGTATCTTCTCACTAGATCTAATCCAACACCACCACTTGAACAACATCAAAACCCTCATTCAACATGGTCAAGTCCAAGCTCTCCACCTCCAATTCCTCCATCAACACTCTCTCCAACATCCATACACCCAAACTTACAACCCCATTAATCCAATTTTTTTTACCCCCTCTTTACCATCATCCATCCAAAATAATCCAAGTTTTCATGTCTCAAGCAAGTCCAATGGATCTCTTATGCAATTTAAAATTTTCTACTTATTGCATGCTACAAGCAAAATATGTGTTGTATCAATAATTATGTTTTTAACATAATTATTTTCAACTAATGAATGCTTTATTTCTTGTCTTTAATATATGATTGTTATGCTTATTGCTTGTATACTTGATATCATGATATATATACATGCTTGATGATTAATAACATGCTTATTGCATAATATGTTTTAAATGTATGCATGCGTAATTAACATGTTTATGTCACTATTTAATCATTCTTGATGTACATGATTCAAATTGAGCTTGCTGCAAAAACACCCTAAAAATGACCCTTTTCTGGAAAATTTTCAAATTTGGTCGCATGGGAAAACACCAGATGGGCGGCCCCCTTAATTCCCTAAGCGGTCCCCTTAATTTTAAGGGGGCCGGCCTACAATTAAGGGGACCGGCCATCTGGGCAGTAAAATTTACTGTTTTCTTTTGCATCTTGCGACCCCTTTTATCTAGCCCAAACCTTACCTAAATCAACCATCACCTCCATCAAACACCCATTCTCATTCACCATGCTATCACCAAAATCATCTCTAAGACACCAAAACTCCATCACCACCACCTCAATGTTAATCCCCAAGTGCACCAAATGCACCATCAAAAACACCCTTCACTCATGGCACAACATCTTCATCCATACCTTCCACTTCATCCATCAATAACTACATCAACTCACACCTATCATCACCAATACCACCACCATGCTTTCCCATCCCTTGGGCTTTACTTGAAACCCATCGAGACAATTGCCTTTGTTGCATCCACAACCGAACCATCTTCTTTGGTCTTAGAGATGAGATACACTACATGTTTTCATCCCTTGAACACATGCTTAACAACCAACCTCCACCACAACCTCCACCATTTTCACCCACTACACCACCACCACCTTCATTCTCACCAAATTAAGCATATGCAATGTTTAATCAAAAATAATTTTTTCAAACCATTTTGTGTGCAAGCCCCGTGGAAGATCATGTACTCCTAGAATGATTATGTAGATTGCATTACTTACTAGCTAATGTAGGATTGAATATAATCTTGGATGGTTGTGTATTTATACACAACATTTTGAATGAATGTCTTTATATGCATGCTTATTTTTGCTATATATATGCTTGTGCTTCTAATATTTTTCTTGCAAGTATTCCATATATCGATTCCTTGGTGCCCTCAAACGAGGGGGAGCACACATCAAGGGGGAGTTCTCGTCCCGACAAATTTTGTCTCAAAAACTTGTCGGCATAACCTTTTTGATTCTACAAAAAGGGGGAGAAGTGAATATAAACTCACTAAATACTTGTCCAAAAATAACTTTTTGGATTTAATGAGTATAGGTTTTGTAATCATCAAAAAGGGGGAGATTGTTGACATAAATAAATGCCTAAAAACATTATCAATATTTATTCATATCTCTATGTTTTGATGATCACAAAATGTAAACTCATTAAAACATAAACTTATAAATTAAACAAGTACTTAGTTGTAAATATTCACTTCTACAACTAAAATCACTTAAGGTATGAATAAACTAATGCTTAATGCATTATATGATCAAAGGAGCATTTTCTTAGTAACTAGATTTTTTATAAAACATCAAAAACATTTTATATATTTTTGAAAAACATATTTGGTATTAAATAAAAATGTTTAATCTTTTATAAAAATATGAATTCAAATTTTTAACCAAAATCAGTTAAAATGTTCCAGAAAAACCTTCCCCACAAAAGGACAAAATTGGCCAACGTTCAGTAGGGGCGGCCCCCTTAATTTTGCTAGGCGGCCCCCTTAATAATTAAGGGGACCGCCCCCTATTTAAGGGGACCGCCCCCGCTCCAGTAGGCCTTCAGCTGTCCAGTTTTTCTCCTATAAATACCAGTCTTCTCCTGGATTTTTACTCACCCTTTTGCACTAAAACTTTCTGTTGTAGATCTCATTTCATATCTTAAAAAAACCTTTGATCATGTAATCTTAAGCATTGGTTTCCAAGTGATCCAAACTTCCACCATCCAAGTGCAAAAGAAGAATACTTCTATCAATCAAGATTAGAAGTATTACAACTTAGTATCATCATGTTACTTAAGCTGTGTGTTTAACAAAGTTTGTAAATCATTCATTCATTTGTATGTAAGGTGTGTGTTGTAGATTAGTGTTGTGTGTAAGTAGTAAAGATGTTGTATAAGTAGTCGTGGTATAGAAGTTGTGAGGTCAAAGTGTAGAAGTCGTGAAGCCGTTGTGTAGAAGTCGTGAACCCGTGGTGTAGAAGTTGTGAAGCCGTAGCTTAGAAGACGTGAAGTTCTTGTGTTGAAGTCGTGAAGCCATAGCATAGAAGCTGTGTAGCGGTCGTGTTGAAGCAATGAAGTCCTAGTCGTGAAGTCCTAGTGTTGAAGTCGTGAAGCCGTAGCATAGAAGTTGTATAGCGATCGTGTTGAAGCCGTGAATTCCTAGTCGTGAAGTCCTAGTGTTGAAGTCGTGAAGCCGTAGCATAGAGGTTGTGTAGCGGTCATGTTGAAGTCGTGAAGTCTTAGTCATGAAGACATGGTGTTGAAGTCGTGAAGCCGCATCATAGAGGTTGTGTAGCGGTCGTGTTGAAGTCGTGAAGAAGTCGTAAAGCAGTCGTGAAGCCGTTGTGAAGTAGTCGTGAATTAGTTGTGAAGAATTTGTGTTGTGAAGTTGTGAGATTGGTTCTAGCTACGATTAGAACTCGACATTTGGCTTTGTGTCGTTAAACTCGTGTAAGCCAAAGTTGTGTACGGTTTTCTCTGCCATAAGGGAGCTTATTGAAGTTGTGAAGAAAACTCTCGAGCAAGGTGTGCTCGGGGAGTGGAGTAGGGCAAGGAAGGTGTCCTTGTAGCCGAACCGCTATAAATCTCTCGTGTCTCGGTTAGATCTTTCCATACCTTATTTATTTCTTTACTTGCATCGTCATTACTTTCATACACATAGGCTTATAAAATTGCTAGTATTAATTAGAGGTCGACTTCACATAAAGATCAATTTGAAAATCCATTCAAGAAACCAAAACTTTTACAATCAATTTAAAAGAATACATATATAACTAATAATAAGGTTCAAGTTTTATTTTTCATACAAACTTGAATCTAAGTGTTTTAAAAAATAAACAAAGGTTTTCATAATAAAATTAAAAAGAGGTAAAACTATTCAACCCCCCCTTCTAGTTTTCCACATTTATTTTCATACAATTAAGGTCATTATAGTAGTTTTACAAATTTGAGGGTTTATTAAGTAATTATGATAAGTTTAAGGACCATTATGCAATTATCATCAATTTAGGGTATAAAGTGTAAAGTTACAGGTTCTTACAAGTTAAGTCCTTTAGTATTAGCAAAATAACAATGTAGACCCTTTAGTATTAGAACATAAACAATTAACACCTTTTAAATGTCATATTACACTTTATCAGGTTTTAGGTGTGATCTGGACCTGTTTCAAATAATTTATAAATCATAGTAGAACTTCGAAATAAAATCTAAAACAATTCACAGAGATACCTAAATGTCCCTAGTATTTTACCTAATTTTTCAAGATTTTATTAACTTGTATAGGTACGAATTAAAATTCCATTTCCCTAACCTGTCCCAGAATCGTATCTAATGAAACACCCGAAAAGAAATTAATTATTTACCCCATCAATAAAATTTATAAAATTCTACAAAAATTCCAGTAACTAGAAGACATCTCAAATATTACTTAATTCAAAGGAAACCTTCTAATTCGACGCGGTTTGTAAATTAAAATTCAAAAACCCAGACTGATTTTCGAGACATACGAATTCGATTTGACACTTAATTTTCTAAAAATTAAAAAGTAACCTTCCAAGCCTCTAACAATTACAAAATTAATTTTTCCAGGTAGCTATTTCATTGAATTTAGTTCTAGACTCTAGAAACACCAAAATATACGTTCACATCATTTATTTACAGCCAGTTAAAATCGAACAAAATTCCAGATCAGTAGCAGTTTTCACAGATTCATGTATAAACTTAGGGTTTTATCATTCTAATTCTTTAATTCTTAACACATAATGATTATGGATGAGTTATAACATGTTTAAGTCGATTATCACAGGTCTTAACATAATCAAATCGAATAATTTCATCACATATACTCCTGGTCCGATTCATACATAAAGATTTTAGGGTTTTGATATCATTATTTTATGTGACATATTCTTATAATTTCATGTGAGTCCTTTACATATATTTTGACATAACAAGAATAAGAACATGACAAGGATTGAGCAAAGATGATACAATACCCTCGTAGATCAAATGAAGCACAAGGACACAAGCTCGAATCACCACGAATTTCCCTCCTTCTCCCTTGAGTGCATCGATTGGCAGAAAAACAAAACAAGAAGTGTGGGTCGTTTAGGCCTCAAAACTAATTCGAATGGAGTAATTTGACGGAATTAAGATTACCTTATTGCTACACGAATGGAACAAAAGAAATAAGGATCAATTCTTCTTCTCCTTCCTTCTTTCTTGATCAAATGAAACCAAAGATAAACACAAGATTATGATGGTTCGATTAGGGTTTGATCACGAATTTGTATAGATTAATATTTGTATTATACGGTTACCTTATGATGTGAATGAAACACGAATCAAGAACAAGATCAAGTCTTCCTTTGGGTTGTTTTGGATCGACACAGCAGCAGCACAAGAGGGAGAAAAAAAAGAGCCGAATGTTTTAGTCTTTTTGGAGTTAGGGTTTTGTGAAAGATCGGTGATATGGAAAAATGAAAACCATGTAATGTGATTAGTGTAATTAAGGTAGGATTCAATCACCATTATGGGCTCAACAACCTTTTAGCTATCATGTATTTGGAACACATTATGGTCAAGGGGGGGGGGGGCGGCATATATAGCCTTCTTTCTTTTTTTCTTTTTTCTTTTTTTTCTTTTTTTTTTGTACACATTGTATAATGTAAGGTTTTAATTAAATTGGAACTTAGGTTAAATTCACACAATGTCGCTTATTAAATTTTCATAAGTCTTAAAATTTTAATTCGAGGGCATTTTTGTCATTTCGAATTATATTAAATTGTGGGTTTTACACCTTACCTCTTCTTCTTCATCCTCATCTTCACCACTCTTCATCACCTACAATGAGCTCTTCTTCAACCTCATTATTTCCTTCAAACAAAAGACCAAAAATGACCAACATACCACCAGAAACAAACTTCATTGACCTCACTCAAGAAGACACTACTCCCTCATCAAAATCTCTACTATAATCTCCTCAAGCACCAAGTGCACCAATGAAAACACCATCTACAAATGGAACATTCTTCTCTTCATCTAAACCATCATCCTCTTCAAGACCTATCTCATCCCCATTTTCATCTTTCATCAAAGACTTATCAACTTTGCTCATTCACTCTAGCTTGGGCGCATATACACCCTTTGTGAGCAAGCAACCATCTTCTCCTACCATCTCTACCTCTCCACCAAGAAGCTCACATCCACCTCCACCAAATACCTCTTTGTCTCTATCACCAAATGGGCCTTTGGATTACAATCCTTCTACTCCACCACCTTCACCAATCATGGGTCATCCTCTTCCCTACTACTTTGTAAACAACCACACCATGGGTTGTGCATGTTGTTGTCATAACTTTCATCTCATCTCCTCTCTAAGAGATGAACTCCACTACATGTTTGGCCACATTGAGTTTCTTCTTTCTCAAACCAATGTGGAACCAAAACCTCTTGCTACCATGCCACTCTCTACTCCACCATCTTCTCAACCACACTCTTCTCCACCTTCTAACTAGACATCTCTACATGTTTAGTTAAAAATAATCAAATGAGTATCTTTTGGGCCAAGCATGTTCTAGGAAGTTAGAATATTCTAGAAATGGCTTGTAGGATTATGTGATGTATGAATCTTTGATGTTATGTAATGTATGCATTAATCTTGTATGTTTTCTTAATGAATGAATGCATTATGGTTAATTCATGCTATTATGTTATGATATTTGTGATGGTTGTCTTTAAAATGAGCAATATTAACCAACCTTAAAATGGAAATAATTAAATCACAACACATCTGTCTAAATCATGCCCACTGGCGGCGATCCCTTATACAGGGACGGTCCCTTTTTGTTAAAGGACCGTCCATGTATAATCAGGACCGTCCTCAGTCAAAATTAATAATCTGATTTCTCTTCTCTACATTATCTATTTTATGCTTAATCTATCTAATTTCACTCTTCTCTCATCATTTCTCTCATCTCCTTCTATCTATCTTATTTCTCTTCCCAACCCCTCTAATTCTCATATAAATATGTGTATGTGCATTGTATTCTAACTTGTTTTTGTAGCACAACACTGATTGTACAATAAATTGCACTACCAGGCCTTCGATGATGATCAAAGGATTTATGGGGTGTTGAGGTTGCACCAAGCTTGTCTTTAACCTGAAATAAGAAGTACTAAAACACTACATTAAGTGATTGCGCAGGGGTTGGACCCTGCGAACCACCTCCGGCGTGCGAGTAAGTATGTGATATGTTGAGTTTGTCGTAAGTTGAGAGAGTTCAGTTGGCATTACCATGGTTATGGCCCGTCTAGGCTATTTATAGGGGAGAAATAGGCCTTATAGGGCGGTTGCACTTGATTCAGAGATCATGGGGGCGTCCCATGATTTTTGGTATCCGCTAGGGCTTTGTGTCCCACGATCTCCTCCTTGGCGGGAAAGCCTAAAGGAAGGAGGAACGTGGGTATGACCAGGTCAAGGTGGCTCTCCGTTCTAGTTCCTTCGTAGGAGATACCCCGAAGGGCTTAAGGCTTCGATTGGCGGGTTCCCACATGGTAACCACATCATAGATGAATTGTTTGACGCCAATGAAACATTTTAGGAGATTAACCTGGGCCTCCGAAGAGGGCTTCTCGCAGGCTCGAAGGGGAGTTCTTCGACCCATTCGGAGGGTACATCATCAAGCCCCCCAGTCGAAAGTGATATATAAGTACGAGTATAAATTACATTCGACTCAAAAAACATGCTACACTCTATCCCCCTCGTCACGAATTCAGACGGAACAAAGATATGTGCTTAAACAAACTATGCAATAAATGCGGCTAATGAATATACAACTACCCACCCTATGCTACAATAGCTAGGATTTCGGTAACCACAAACATTTTTTCAAAATTTAAAAAACAATTTGGAATCCGTGTATGGCTCAGATTATAACTGCACGTGGATGGATAGGATAAAACTACAAAGGATATACATAAACCCTGGATCACTTTTTCTTTTGCGCCCAAAATATACATACACAACACTGTGCTTCGTGCTTCGGTTGAGCTTAAAGGTAATTTTTCCTCCCCAATCCTTTGACCATTTGCTCTCATTGTTTCTAGTTCAAAATGAGCATGGCAGCGAAAAGAATTATTAGGAAGCAAAAATGTACTCTATCAGAGCAGGCTTTGACGGAATTTCTTGGAAAATACCCCATACCCCAGGAGTTTAAAGTGATTCTTCCAAATGAAAACCAAAATATTTTTGATGCTCCAACTGGGTATGTGGGGCTTTATGTTCATGCATTTACGGAATCCAACTTTAGGATTCCCATTCATCCCATAATCCTAGAATTCTTGCAATATTATCAAGTGCATATTTCCAGATTAAATCCATTTGGCCTAGCCAAGTTGACCACCTACATTGTTGTGTGCAAGGCTTATGGCTATGAACCAACTCTTACTGTTCTTAGAGGCTTCATTAACCTTTGCCCGGGTGGTGATTGGATAACCTTGGCCAAGAGAAGTGAGTATGACGTGCCTTTTTAATTACTAAACCCTTTGCCAATATAAGAAAATGGAAAGGTTTGTTTTTTTATGTACAAAACACAATCATACCTCCAGAATATCCAGCCTTACTAGGAAAAGCATTCCGGTTTGACGAGAAACGCTTTGATGACCCCTTGCCATATCACATAAGGAGCAATTCCCTCTACCAGCGTCTTGCACGCCACCCTTTTGATGTTCAAACGTTTCCTGAGCCGGTTCTGTATATGGCGGGCATTGTTGATCATTGGGAAGGTTCTCCGTTGAAACCTGAGATAATGTGTGAAGGCAAAAGTATGTATATACCCATTCAAATAAAGTAAATAACTTATCTGCTGATATTTATCTTTTCTTCTTTGTTGTTGCAGGAATGACGTTCAAAAATTTTGTTGTAGCGCGTGGTACCAGAGAAGTTAGTTTCATCCCCCAAGATCCAAAGAATGTGAGCGACGGAGTAGGCTCTCTGTCAATATCATTCAACAATGAAGAGACCCCGCACTTTGTGGAAAATGTAGCAGATTATGATGATCCCCTAATCAAGGAATTTCAAGCGAGGCTCGCAGGGTCCTCCGGCATGTTAGACAAGAAGAAAAGTAGGAAAGGAAGAGTTGCCATGTCTGTGAAAACTCCTCCGAAAATGAAATTATCTCTTCCAACCCCTTCTACAAGAACAGTGAAACCCAAAAGCTCGCATGCTAAAACCTTCATACCTACTACCCTAAAGGTTCCAGAAGATGAAACTCCTAGTAAGTGAAAATCTTTCATGCATAATAAACACCATTCTTCATGCAGTTGACCATCCTATCTTTCGCAGGTTTGCCTGACACAAAGGAGCTTTCGAGTGCCCTTGCGTGTCACCAATTGGTTGACAAGATGACACCAGCTAGTTGGAGAGGGATTTTGGATAATATGTCCATGGAGGAGCTGTGTAACTTTCATTCCAAGAGTTATGCTAGACTGGCTGTTTTAGACAATCATCTTATTTCTCGAACAAGGGAGCTGGCTCAGACGGTAATGGCTGTGAGAGGGAAAATGGATGCAATTTTAGCCAAAGAGAAGGACAGGGATAATGAGTATGCTGAGTTGGAAGCCAAATGTAAGGAAGAAATGGAGGATTTGGAGAAGAATCCTATTGTCCAAGACATGCAAATAAAAATTGATAGTCTCGAAAGGCAATTGGGTGAATCTCAAGTAGAACGTGACAGATTGAGGGTGGAGGAGGCTAAGGTGTCTGGTTATAGAGCATAGATTATGACACTCAAATCCACCTGTGCAGGTCTCGAAGCCGAAAGGGCTAGGTTGGTTGAGCAGGAAATCAAGCTTTGCAAGGAGATTGATGGACTGAAAATCCAATGCAAGAACTTGAAGAAGGACAGAGCTGAGGTGGTTTTGAAGGTTGTTCCTCATGTTGCAATGGAATTGTACCATAGTGATGAGGTGGGGAAGTTATTGGGAGGCTGGTGAACGCGGCCATTTTCTATGGTACGTGTACGACAATGGAAGAAATTGCCCAGACAAGGAAACCTGTGGTCTTGTCGGAGATACCTTACTATCGTCCAAATTCTGAGCATGAGTATAATGATGCTGGTAATGCGTTCACTTCAGCAGAGTACATTTTCCTCACCGAAGCAACCAAAGACCCTTCAGCTTCAGTAGAAGATCTCCTGGCAAAGAAACCAAAGAAGTTTCAGCCCCCTTCTCCAACCAAGAAGACTGCATCCATGAGACCTCCGTCTCCATCGAAGAACCCCAATTACTTGAAAAATGCATGAGGGCTGCCCTGTTGGCAGTAATTTAGTCTTAAGGGTGGCATGTACCCTTATAAACAATATCCCATTATGCTGGTTAGGCTTGTGCCTAAATGTTTTAACAATTTTTCTTTGCTTCATGCTGGGCTTCGGCCCATGCTTCGAACAATTGCTTTAATATTTTTTGATGGATTTGACCATGCTTGGTCTTAGTAATACCATTTAGGGGACAATGTCCCTCTTTGAATATCATGCTTTTCTTCTCTTACGCTTACAATAAACGTACACATACAACCTAAGGTTATAACCTTATTGTGTATATTTTGGACTAAGATTTTTAGCAATCGTATAATTTAATTGCGACAGAGGGTCGAGACCCACTCCATCTTCATCCTCAAGTTACAAAGGGCCTAGAATACCCTAAGACTTCATAGGAAAGTTAATATGAATTGTAATGGATGTTGTTTGTATACAAGACATGTGTCTTGCTTCATCCTTCGACATTGAAACTTGTAAATTACTTGGCTGAACAAATCTTTGTTGTAAATAATGAAACAAGAGATTTGAGGGAAATGCGTTATATCATTAAGTGGGTAGGGAGGATTACATCATTTTAAGAAATGAACACTAAGACACCTACCATTAATGCTTCTTTCCCCAAGTGAGAAGAATGCGTTACATGAATTTGAAAAAACAAACTGAGTGCTTTTAATAATAGTAAGTCTTATATGTAAAACTCGGTTGTTGTAGTACTTTTCACTGTTTAACCGAAGGACATATTCACCTGGCTTGAATGTGGAGGGTCGAACTCGGTTGTTGTAGTACTTTTCAAACTTCTGTTTGTAGATAGCCTCTCTGATTGAGGCTATTTCTCTTCTTTCTTCAAGAAGATCAAGGTTTTCCCGAAGCCTTTCTTCATTCGTCTTTTCCTCAAAGTTCACAATGCGCTCTGTTTCAATGCTTATTTCGGAAGGTATAACAGCCTCCGTTCCATAAGTAAGGCTGAAAGGAGTCTCCCCATGGCTTGACTTGGGGTGTGTCCTGTACGCCCACAGAACCTGGGATAGTTCGTCTACCCACCCATAATGGCTTCGTCCTAACCTCCTTTCAATTCCATTAACGATGTCCCTATTGGTGACTTCAACTTGCCCATTACCCTGAGGATGGTATACGGAAGTAAATGACTGTTTGATCTTCAGACCTTCGCAAAAGACCGGGAACACCCCTTCGGTGACTTGTTTTCCATTGTCAGATATGATGATGTGAGGAACCTTGAATCGATAGATTATGTGTTCCCATACAAACTTTTCCATATGCCTTCCTGTTACTGATGCCAAAAGCTTGGCTTCAACCCATTTGGTGAAATAGTATATGGCTACGACCAAGAACTTGACTCCTCCTGGAGCCACCGGTAAGGGTCCGACTATATCAATTCCCCACTGACAGAAAGGCCATGCTGAAGTGACACTTGCTTAGGCATTCTTGGAACTCTAGAGTGGATCTGACAAGCTTCGGACTTTTGTATTATCTCTATTGCGTTCCTATGCATGGACGGCCAATAATATCCAAGCTTCATTATTTTTGAGACAACGGAGGGAGGGCCTGCGTGCAAACCGCAGGATCCTTCATGTACCTCGTAGATGATGTTCGAAGCTTGCTTTGGCCCCACACAACGAAGCCATGGAGACAAGAAAGATCTCCTGTAGAGATTATCCCCGATAAGTCTATATTGGGGAGCTTTGACCCTGACCTTTCACGCTAGTTTTAGGTCTTCGGGAAGGATACCACTGATCAAGTATTCCCTTATTGGGGTCATCCAATTTGAGCCTTCTTCAGGTATAACATCAGATACTTCGCCTCGCTTTATTGACCTATCAGCCAATACTTCTACCAAAACCTCCTTTGTCAGATGGGAAAATGCCATCGAAGCTAGCTTACTCAAAGCATCCGCTTTCTTGTTTTGGTTTCTGCGAACATGTGCTATCTCATAGGATTCAAACCCCTGGAGAAGTTCCTTAGCTTTATCCAAGTACTGTTTGATGGTGGGCTGCCTTGCCTCGTAAGAGGCCTTGATTTGGTTAGCGACTAGCTGCGAGTCCACAAAAATGGAGAGATTATGAACCTCCATATCTTTTGCAAGTCGGAGGCCAGCAAGCAAAGCTTCATACTCTGCTTCATTGTTCGTAGCCTCGAACTCAAAACGTAATGCATAAGTATACTCCTTTTTCTCCGGACTAACCAGCATCAGACCTGCTCCAGAACCATCAGAGCTTGAGGCTCTGTCTGTGTATAGTTTCCACCCCTCCTTCGTCATTGGGGGCTTTTCTTTAGGGATTTCTTTGTCTTGGCTAGGTCCGGAAGGTGTTTCAGCAAGAAAGTCTGAAAGTATCTGGCCTTTGACGGAGTTTCAACCCTTGTACTCAATGTCATGCTCTCCCAGTTCGATGGCCCATTTGGCCACTCTACCCGATTTCTCCGGCTTTGACAATACCTGCATAACTGGCTTGTCAGTTAATACCGTAATTGGATGAGCTTGAAAGTACCTTTGAAGACGTCTTGCGGCATAAACCAGGGCTAGGATTAGCTTTTCCAAATCCGGATAGTTTAATTCAGCCCCTTGCAGGACCCTCCTAACAAAGTAAATTGGGACTTGCTTCTTATCCCTTTCTGCCAAAAGAACAGCACTGATGCTTTCGAAGGATGCCGCAATGTACATGAACAACACTTCGCCTTTGATTGGGGCTGTAAGTGTTGGTATGATTTCCATGAACTCTTTCAGCTTTTGGAAAGCGGCTTCTATATCACAACTCCATTCGAAAGTCTTTTTATCTGAACTCTTTCAGCTTTTGGAAAGCAGCTTTTGGTAAAGAACGATCTGCCCCTTTCGATAGGAACCTGCTAAGTGTTGTGAGCTTCCCATTTAGGCTTTGTACTTCTTTCAATGACTTTGAATCTTGTAGATCAGTGATGGCTTTTACTTTCGAAGGCTTAGATTTGATCCCTTGCTTCGTAATCAGATGCCCCAAGAATATTCCTTCTTCCATGCCAAAAGAACACTTCTTGGGGTTAAGCTCCATGTTGATTGCCCTCAATTGATCGAAGGTTTCTTGAATGTCGGAGAGTAGGTCTTCATCAGTCCTACTTTTTATTACCATATCATCAACGTAGGCTTCCAAGTTCCTCCCTATCTACTTATGGAAGGCTTTGTCAACCAATTGTTGATAAGTTGCCCCTGCGTTCTTCAAACCGAAGGGCATTTTCTTGTAGCAATAGACACCATTTCCTGTGTAGAAGGTTGTCTTCTCCTCATCTTCTTTCGCCATTTGTATTTGGTGATACCCTTTGTAGGCATCTAGAAAACAATTCAAATGGAACCCCGAGAGGGATTCGACCTTCTAATCAATTACTGGTAGAGGGTAGCAGTCCTTCGGGCAAGCTTTGTTGATGTCGGTGAAATCAACACACATTCGCCACCCTCCGTCACTCTTCTTTACCATAACTGGATTAGCTACCCAGGTTTGGTATTTTACTTCCCTTAGAATTCCTGCTCGTACAAGTTCATCCACCTCTTTGCACGCAGCTGCGTTCCTTTCAGGTGCCAGGCTTCGTCGCTTTTGCTTAATTGGTTCCATGTGTTTGAACTCATTAAGCTTATGTTTTGTGCCGAAGGGCTTGCCATCGATCGTAAGAGTCCTAGGAGCCCCTGTCATGTCTGAGAATGTCAATGCGAAAACATCCTTGTTGGCTTTGAGTAGCTTCTCCAAGTCTGCCATGAAGTTGGCAGGGAGTTGCTTTCCGATTACCACCGTTTGCTCTGGATAGAGCTCATTAACCACAATACGTTCTTCGGCATCTGTACAACTTAGAATGGCCATCGGAGGCTCTTCGGGACTTTCCTTGATCTTTTTGCCAACATCTCCTGTCTTTCCCTGATTGTAACTAGAAAATACGGTTCCTATCCCATAAGGTGTATAGAACTTTACCGCTTCATGTATGGTGGAGACTAGCATACCCAGCTTTTGCATGGCGGTCCTTCCTATCAACAGATTGTAGGGAGATTCGGACCTTACGATAGAAAATGTGAGAGTTTCTGTCCTTGCGAGCTTGCCTTCTCCAATCGTGATGTCCAATGGTACTTCTCCTAGAGGCCACGAATGTTCACCAGAGAACCCTACCAAAGGTATCTTCGAATCAACCCATTGTGACCTGATCGAAGGCTTGAGCTTAAGAAAAAATGCTCATATATGATCTCGTAGGAGCTTCCGCAGTCCATGTAGGCTCTGTTTACTTCTCGGTTGAAAATTAAGACTTTGATGACCACTGGATCATTCGAAGGGACTTGGCCTGTAAGAGGAGGAAATGTTACCTCCCCTACTTCTTTTACTTCCTGCTCCGTTACCTTTCTTTTTAAGCTGGCTTCGCCCCAATGAACCATGAGTATGGGGGCTTCGAGAGGAGTAGTATCTTTAGCCAATTGAGTGTCAGTCCTTTTTTCCTTTCCCTTCTTTATACCCTTCACCAAATGTCCCAATTGCCCAGACTTTACAGCTTCTTCAATCTGCTTCTTTAGGTCCCTGCAACTGTTCGTATCATGGCCATAATCTTCATGAAAATGACAGTACTTGCTGGTATCCCTGTTTTTACCCTTGCTTGTCATGCGAGGGGGTGCTTCGAAGGCCTTAGCAGCCCTCTCTATAGCGAGTATTTCTTTCGGAGACTTGGTTAAACTTCCTAGCAAACCGTGATTAGGACCTTTGTACGGAGAAAACCTGTCTCTGCCTTTGTTCTTGTTCTTTGACCTTTCCCACACATAATGCTTTGAGAATTTTTTGTTGTTGTCTCTGTCAACCGGAGCACCGTTAGTAGATACCTCTTTTGCTTCGATCCAAGTATACGTCTTTTCCATTAACCCTTTGTAAGTCGTCGGAAGGTCAGTGGATAAGAATTCCACCAAGCTCCGATTTCGAAGGCCATGTACGAAACCCGAAATGCGCTGATCTTCATGAAGACCCAAGATCTGCAAAGTTTCATCGGTGTACCTAGTAATGAAAGCCCTTGTGCTTTCGTTTTCCTTTTATTTAATGTTGTGCACCGTCAGATGGGTCCTTGTAAACTTCTTTTGCGGACTGAAGTGTGATCGGAACTTAGCCTTGAGATCATCAAGATTGACAATGCTGCCAGGCTTTTGCCCATTCCACCAAATACGGGCAAATTCCCGTAGGGTATAGGTAAACATGTGACAGGCCACAGGCATGACCCACTTTTGCATCTTAGAAGCCCCTTCAAACAAATGTAGGAAATTGTCTGGATCCCCCTTCCCATCATAAGTCTCAATATGCGAAGGCATTTTCAACCCATCAGGCAATGGGTAATCCTCTATCCACCTAACGATGGGAGTAGCTGAACCCATAGGGTCCGAGTATAGACAATTATAGGGTGATGCATACATAGGAACAGTATTATATGGAGCATGGTTTGGGGGTACTCTCGTAGGAGCTTGGCTAGGATAGGACTGATAAGGTGTGTTCATGGCGAACGGATAACCGTTTCCCATGGCGTATGGAGGGTACGCCATAGGGTGCCTGAAGGGTATACTCCCATAAGGTTGAAGGAGGCTAGGGTTGCTAGGCTGTCCATTTATTTGAGGATATAAACCTTGAGGGTAAGACTGAGTTTGGAACGAGGGGTACATACCATTGGGAGGAAGATTTCCTCCCATATTAATTGTAGGCGGATTGCCTTCTCTGCCTGATGCGTGAGAAGGCTGCAACAGAACCCCTGCTTCAGTCCTTCCAAGATGAGCTGCTAATAATGGAGGTAGATTCACCCCCATTTCTTCCCTTCGCTGGATCCTCCCATTGGAGCCTTCAGTAACCACCCCTTCTCTCCTTGTCGGAGCCCTCTCCGGGACTCCTTCGAACCCAACGGACCTTTGGCTTAGCCTTCGACCAACTGGTGACCCAATCCTTAGGGCTGAGAGTGTTGCTCCTTGGTCCAGAGGCCTAGGTTCCATTTCCATCTCTTCATCATACTCGTCACTTGAGTATTCCAATTCCCTTCACATCTCAGCATTCCTAACTTGCTTTTTGCGAGCCCTTAAGAGAGATTCCAACGCTTCGTGATTGGCTTCAACAAAGGCTGGACTAATAATAGGTTCTGGATTGGCTGATGTCGAAGCATGATGGTTGGGTGTTACTTCTGGGTGAGAACGTGTAGCGAACGTGGAGGCGGTTATTGGGGGAAGGTTGTTAGAGTCATTGATTGGTATTGGTACCAAGGTCGAGAAACCCGGTGGGGGAGTATCTTCTCTCCCTTGATCCATGCCGGATATATAGTGAAAGTAGTGGGTTGGTTATAAGCTTGGAAATAACGAGACCAATTGTAGCGGTCCCACGGATGGCGCCACTGATTGTACAATAAATTGCACTACCAGGCCTTCGATGATGATCAAAGGATTTATGGGGTGTTGAGGTTGCGCCAAGCTTATCTTTAACCTGAAATAAGAAATACCAAAACACTATGTTAAGTGATTGCGCAAGGGTTGGACCCTGCGAACCACCTCCGGCGTGCGAGTAAGTATGTGATATGGTGAGTTTGTAGTAAGTTGAGAGTGTTCAGTTGACATTACCATGGTTATGGCCCGTCTAGGCTATTTATAGGGGAGAAATAGGCTTTAGAGGGCGGTTGCACTTGATTCGGAGATCGTGGGGGCGTCCCACGATTTTTGGTAACCGCTAGGGCTTTGTGGCCCACGATCTCCTCCTTGGCGGGAAAGCCTAAAGGAAGGAGGAACATGGGTGTAACCAGGTCAAGGTGGCTCTCCGTTCTAGTTCCTTCGTAGGAGATACCCCGAAGGGCTTAAGGCTTCGATTGGCGGATTCCCACATGGTAACCACTTCATAGATGAATGGTTTTACGCCAATAAAACGTTTTAGGAGATTAACCTGGGCCTCCGAAGAGGGCTTCGCACAGGCTCGAAGGGGAGTCCTTCGACCCGTTCGGAGGGTACATCATCAAACATCATAGCTTGATTCCCCGATGCCCTCATCTTGGGGGTGCACTAAGCTAGGGGGAGCATTGTTACCGTCGATTTCTTTCCTCTCTACGCATCGACGAAGACTTTTTGATTCTACAAAAAGGGGGAGAAGTAAACGAAAAACTCATTAAAAATTTTATTAACACATAATTTTACCTAAAATGAGTTTATATTTTGTAATCATCAAAAAAGGGGAGATTCTTAATACAAATAATGTCAAAAACGTTACTTGCATTATTCGGTCTTTATACGTTTTGATAATCACAAAATATAAAAACACGTTACGTAAAACTACGTTTAATAAGTTTTTAATCAAGAAAACTCGTTTCGAAAACGTCTCGACTACAACGTCACTTCAGGTATGAACAAACATAATACCGACATTAGTAAAGTGATCAAAGAATTTATTTTCTCAAAACTTCACATTTTTATGTGACAAAACATTTTACAAAAGTATTTTTGTTATTAAAAAGAAATGTTTTATTAGAGAAAATAAATTTGAATTTCAAACAGCTAATTTTCCCGCCTAAAACCGACAGGATTTTTCACCAGATAAACCTTCACCACATCAGGACAAAAATGGGAGCGTCTGTCAGGACGGTCCCGCAAATAGGACGACGACCCTTTAACGATAAAGGACCGTCCAACTATAAGGGACCGTCACCCCACTCCTCCTGGTGGCTATAAATACTGAACTGTTTCACTTAGAAAAACAACCCTCTTTGCACAAAACATTATGTTCTTTCTTCCTCCTTTCTTTGATCACTATAACGTGTCGATATGTGTTTATAAGTGATTCCATCATCCTCTATCTCAAGTGCAAGAGAAGAACACTCGTAATCGTCAAGAAACGAAGTGTTAAAGTCAAGTCATCACACACACGTAACTACTGTTACGATTCTCTTCATCAAGCTCCAAACTATTCTTGTATATGTTTGTATATTCGACTTGTGTATGAGTCGTGATTAGGTGTCTTAGGATAAATACGGACAATGTGTAAGTCCGTGATGTGTTATATCTAGATTATGATTTTGTGCATGTTATTGTGTCGATCTGTTAAGACTTGGACTTAGGTTTGAGTCCGAGTGTGAAGACTAGGACCAAGTGAAGGTTCGTGAAGACTTGGATCGGGTGAAGATTCAAGTGGACAAGAGTGCATGTTCGTGTGAAGATTTGGACGGGGTGATCATCCGTGTGAAGACTTTGAATATGTCTCAGCAATATGTCCAACCTTATGACATTTCTGACACTTAGCTGTGCATGGTCTAGCGTGATGCTGATTACACTTATCACAAAATGGATGCGTCCCAACATACCCTCCAACTTGTGCTGGTGCAGCCATATAAGCCCCGACAGTCTCTTGTCTTCTGTTCTACTGGTGGTGATGATTGTGGTTACGGTACTGGTTGTTGTGGTGGTGATGGTTATGGTGAGCGTGACTGTTGTTGTTGTGGTTGTTGAAGTTGTTGTAGTTGTTGTTTCTCCTATTGTCCTCCCACTTTCGTTTGTTGTGATAGTTGTTACCCTTCTAAATAGTGCCATGCTTAACCACTTAATGCATAAGTCGTTCAGATATGCGAATAGCATCATCCAGAGTCTGAGAGTTGTAATATGTTACGTGCCCTTCAATGAACTTCTCAAGTAATTTCTCATTATCTGGCACCATGTGAGCACATAAAACCTTCAATTCTTGAAATCGTCGCACATAGGCAGTAAGAATTATAACGACCTAAATTTCGAATTTAAAATTTTTCGTACGATACGACTTAACCAATATCCATACTATGCGTTATATTTAAATTTTGGGAAACATGGGAAAACCTAAACTATACTTTAAAAAAAAAAAAAAAATGACACACAACATATGAAAATATCACAGGTAAGAAGTCATAGGGTTGAATTGAATTTTATTTTGTGTATACTCACTATATTGGCAAGTAGACTAAGAATCATATCACATAAATTTGGTGATATCACGTTTTTCTTTTTAGGGACCGATTGTATTTTAACTCATGTACACATATATTCTTTTACATGGCAATTATAACCACTTTATTTATCTCCCATGATATTCGCTAATCACTACCTCCATATCACCCTAAAATTTCTCCTCAATCATTATCAAACCACACGACTTTCCCCTAGTTGAATATTCCCCTATCTCGTTTTCTTATTTAAAAATATTATCCTCCGTTTCCTCCATTCGATCACTGTGAAAACAAACACACGCATCCACCTATTTTCTCTTCTCAAACCAAAAACAAAAAGATCATTCCATGTGCTCTCAACATATACAAACAAATAATTCTTGTCACAGTTAACCACAAGATTCGTCCTTGATTTCTTTCTTTAACAATTCGAACCTACACTCGTCTTTCCTTGTTAACAACGAAAGAAAACAAACACACCGACCAATCCAAGTTCTTGGACGCGACCAGAAGCTGTGTGAAGGAAGTTTAGTTCGTGGTTCGAAGGGTTTCGTTTGTGGCATACGTTGGTTCAAAAAGGGTTTGGTCCAATTCGTGGCTCGATTTACATCCTGTCCTTGTGTTTCATTCGCATAACCGACCATAAGGTATTTCCCTGACCCGTTTGGTAATGCGTTCATCATGTCCTTCATACGAATATATGATCACTTGTCACGTCGTTTCATTAATATCAAGTATACAAAACTTCGATAAAGAATTGTCACGTTGGATAAATGAACAACTTATATATATAGGTGTACGTATATAACATGGAAAATATAATCTAATGAGATCTTAAGCCTTATTATCAATTGTGTGTCGAACATGGCTGTCGTACGTCGAGTTTTACATTGTTTTGAGTCTTTCGAACATGCGAGGATATACGTCTTGATCTGATCTTTAAAATACAGTTGGGATCTTTAAAGCATGATATATAATCTGGATTTTTAAACCCATGCAAAATGATTTGGAACGTCCATGGGTCGTGCGTGAATAAGGGTGTGTTAGATGTGATTTATGGGGGTTACTTATAGGTTAAAAAAAAATGGGTTTTAATGCAGTTTTTTTTAGTCACGAAAAACAAGGGCTGAATATAGGTTGGTATGGAGTAGTAGGTGTTCACTGTGTTGGAATTCAAATGGGGTCTTGGTGTCATTAAAGTGGGCGAAGAAAACATAACGTGTGTTTCGTATAGGGTGGGTCGTATCACGTTGCTAAACGGATTAAGAAGGGTTGATTGTGGTGTTATTTTGGTCTCGCGAGGGTTCGAGGGTTATGATTTCATGTGGGTTTTTCATTACGTGTTGCCTGGATATTTTGGTGCTAATGTTTTGTAGTCTTGGTGTTGATTAATTTGTCAAGAATACGAGTTGCTTATTAAACATGTTAAGGGACTATGAAACCTGAAATTTGTATACTAATATTGGATCAACTTCTGGGTCATGGTTTGGGTGCATCGTATATGCATGGTTTGTATTGTATGCATGTTTCCTTTCGATGTCGTTAATGTCTTTTCTTTCTTGGTGAACTGGATTCGATCGTTTATTGTTATAAATGGCGTTTGTGTGAGTTTTGGTGTTGATTTATATAATAAACAAAGTGCACATAAAATCTGTGACCTTGTAAAAAGGATATATTGGAACCTAAATGAATATAAGTAAACATAAGACGTTAACATGTAATCCCCAAACTATGATAAGTGGACATTTTAAACCCTAAACTATGATACTAGTAAAATTTAACCTTTAAGCTTACCAAGTGATCTTTTGTCATCCTAAATTATAAAAGCCACTTAATTCAGAAAGTTATTAATTCGGGATATTCACTTAATTCGGAAAGGTTACAAAAAAATGGAAAGCCAACCTAAAAAGGAGAAGTCTGATTTGAAATGGACTATGGAATAATTCTCGACTTCTAATTCATCTAGGTTCTGTGAAGAAGGAGTGGTTCCTATTTCCGTTTGGGCATTTCCTTATTTTGCTTTCGGTATAAGGTACAGATATTCTGACCTTTCTTTTAAGGTTTCTCATGATCTCTCTCGTATTCTGAATCCATTAGTTCTGATTCGGTTGCTATGATTTCCCTTTGCTTGAACCTCCCCAGTTGAGTTCCATTTGATATGAATTCTGATCTGAAGCTATGCTATGAAAACCTTTTCTAATTATATCTTGAAAATGTTTTGAAGAAAAACTATTTTAAAAAGGGTGTTTATAAATGAGGTAAAACCATTTTATATAAATGTTACTAACTTTTATGAAGGCTATTTTGGGAAGACTAATTTTTATGAAAAACTGTTTTGAAAGAATATTTTATGAAAATTACTTTAAAGAATCGTTTTTTTATTAAAGGCACAAATAAAGGATCGTTTAAAATGGACTTTGATGGAAGTTTTAAAATGAACTTTTAAGATGAACCTTGATTATGATTATGAGTTATGATTCAGTTAAGATTTCCCAGGCCATTTCTATGTTTCCTTGTGTATGAATCTTTTGATATGACGTTGAGATGCATTTCTGATATATGACTTTGAGATGACCTTGAGATATGACTCTTAGTTTGATACCCGAGCCACCTTTTTGTTTCCTAGCCAGGAAGGTAACCTGGCCATGTCTGTGATGCACCACTGGCATGACTCCTGTGTGGGGGAGTGATTTCTCACGCCGTCCCCTTTTATATTATGATATGGCCATGATGACTTTGAGATTATGATTTTGAGATTGACTTTGAGTGGGGGCGTATGGATTGCAATCCTAGGCATGTATGTTTAGTGGATTTAACTATGACTTTGAGTATGACTTTGAGGTGACTGGTGCTTGTGTGCATTACACGCCTTTCACATTTCTGGGAGCTAGCTACTCCACCCCATTTGATACATGAGGCCACCCCTCATATTATCTGGTTGCCTGAGAGGTATCCCCTCTGATTGTGAGACTATGATTTTGAGATGTGACTTTGAGATTATGACTTTGAGTTTCTGGGCTCGTGGTGGATGACTATCCTTAACCTTTACTCTTGTATCTAAATTATATTTCATTCATTATGCTGCATTCTGGTTATTTCCATCTACTTTCGTTTCCGTTTATCATGTATCTGTTCACTGGGCTTTTTAAGCTCAGCCGCACGTTTCTTTTCGTGTGCGGCAGGTTTTAGTTGGAAGATGGGTTCGAGTGAAGAGACTTTTGGACTTAGAAGACTTGATAGTTTCGGCCTAGAGATGATTAGAAAGTATTCTATTGTTAGAAATTGTATTCATTTTTGTAACCTTGTAATTTCAGTATTTCCTTTGTAACCCTTGAGAATCTTTGTATTACTTTTGAATGTATGCTTTGTTATATCTGATATGAAACCATTTGCGTGACATCTTTACCCTTGTCGGGTTGGGGTGTTACATAGGCAGTAAGATCAACACCATTTACATCCAAATTATAGAACTCAGTATCCAACTTCCTCATATCACTACGAGAACAATACTTCTTGACCATATCCTTCTTAAACTCTTCCCATGAAGTATTATAAGCATTCCCTAACCCCATATCTTGAGCATAAGCGTTCCACCAAGACAATGCATGCTCCATCAAGGTACCTGTCGCATACTTCACCTTGCAATCCTCAGAATAGTTACTCCTTAGAAACACCGACTCCTTAAATAACGAAACAAGAGATTTGAGGGAAATGCGTTATATCATTAAGTGGGTAGGGAGGATTACATCATTTTAAGAAATGAACACTAAGACACCTACCATTAATGCTTCTTTCCCCAAGTGAGAAGAATGCGTTACATGAATTTGAAAAAACAAACTGAGTGCTTTTAATAATAGTAAGTCTTATATGTAAAACTCGGTTGTTGTAGTACTTTTCACTGTTTAACCGAAGGACATATTCACCTGGCTTGAATGTGGAGGGTCGAACTCGGTTGTTGTAGTACTTTTCAAACTTCTGTTTGTAGATAGCCTCTCTGATTGAGGCTATTTCTCTTCTTTCTTCAAGAAGATCAAGGTTTTCCCGAAGCCTTTCTTCATTCGTCTTTTCCTCAAAGTTCACAATGCGCTCTGTTTCAATGCTTATTTCGGAAGGTATAACAGCCTCCGTTCCATAAGTAAGGCTGAAAGGAGTCTCCCCATGGCTTGACTTGGGGTGTGTCCTGTACGCCCACAGAACCTAGGATAGTTCGTCTACCCACCCATGATGGCTTCGTCCTAACCTCCTTTCAATTCCATTAACGATGTCCCTATTCGTGACTTCAACTTGCCCATTACCCTGAGGATGGTATACGGAAGTAAATGACTGTTTGATCTTCAGACCTTCGCAAAAGACCGGGAATACCCCTTCGGTGACTTGTTTTCCATTGTCAGATATGATGATGTGAGGAACCTTGAATCGATAGATTATGTGTTCCCATACAAACTTTTCCATATGCCTTCCTGTTACTGATGCCAAAAGCTTGGCTTCAACCCATTTGGTGAAATAGTCTATGGCTACGACCAAGAACTTGACTCCTCCTGGAGCCACCGGTAAGGGTCCGACTATATCAATTCCCCACTGACAGAAAGGCCATGCTGAAGTGACACTTGCTTAGGCATTCTTGGAACTCTAGAGTGGATCTGACAAGCTTCGGACTTTTGTATTATCTCTATTGCGTTCCTATGCATGGACGGCCAATAATATCCAAGCTTCATTATTTTTGAGACAACGGAGGGAGGGCCTGCGTGCAAACCGCAGGATCCTTCATGTACCTCGTAGATGATGTTCGAAGCTTGCTTTGGCCCCACACAACGAAGCCATGGAGACAAGAAAGATCTCCTGTAGAGATTATCCCCGATAAGTCTATATTGGGGAGCTTTGACCCTGACCTTTCACGCTAGTTTTAGGTCTTCAGGAAGGATACCACTGATCAAGTATTCCCTTATTGGGGTCATCCAATTTGAGCCTTCTTCAGGTATAACATCAGATACTTCGCCTCGCTTTATTGACCTATCAGCCAATACTTCTACCAAAACCTCCTTTGTCAGATGGGAAAATGCCATCGAAGCTAGCTTACTCAAAGCATCCGCTTTCTTGTTTTGGTTTCTGCGAACATGTGCTTTCTCATAGGATTCAAACCCCTGGAGAAGTTCCTTAGCTTTATCCAAGTACTGTTTGATGGTGGGCTGCCTTGCCTCGTAAGAGGCCTTGATTTGGTTAGCGACTAGCTGCGAGTCCACAAAAATGGAGAGATTACGAACCTCCATATCTTTTGCAAGTCGGAGGCCAGCAAGCAAAGCTTCATACTCTGCTTCATTGTTCGTAGCCTCGAACTCAAAACGTAATGCATAAGTATACTCCTTTTTCTCCGGACTAACCAGCATCAGACCTGCTCCAGAACCATCAGAGCTTGAGGCTCTGTCTGTGTATAGTTTCCACCCCTCCTTCGTCATTGGGGGCTTTTCCTTTGGGATTTCTTTGTCTTGGCTAGGTCCGGAAGGTGTTTCAGCAAGAAAGTCTGCAAGTATCTGGCTTTTGACGGAGTTTCAACCCTTGTACTCAATGTCATGCTCTCCCAGTTCGATGGCCCATTTGGCCACTCTACCCGATTTCTCCGGCTTTGACAATACCTGCATAACTGGCTTGTCAGTTAATACCGTAATTGGATGAGCTTGAAAGTACCTTTGAAGACGCCTTGCGGCATAAACCAGGGCTAGGATTAGCTTTTCCAAATCCGGATAGTTTAATTCAGCCCCTTGCAGGACCCTCCTAACAAAGTAAATTGGGACTTGCTTCTTATCCCTTTCTGCCAAAAGAACAGCACTGATGCTTTCGAAGGATGCCGCAATGTACATGAACAACACTTCGCCTTTGATTGGGGCTGTAAGTGTTGGTATGATTTCCATGAACTCTTTCAGCTTTTGGAAAGCGGCTTCTATATCACAACTCCATTCGAAAGTCTTTTTATCTGAACTCTTTCAGCTTTTGGAAAGCAGCTTTTGGTAAAGAACGATCTGCCCCTTTCGATAGGAACCTGCTAAGTGTTGTGAGCTTCCCATTTAGGCTTTGTACTTCTTTCAATGACTTTGAATCTTGTAGATCAGTGATGGCTTTTACTTTCGAAGGCTTAGATTTGATCCCTTGCTTCGTAATCAGATGCCCCAAGAATATTCCTTCTTCCATGCCAAAAGAACACTTCTTGGGGTTAAGCTCCATGTTGATTGCCCTCAATTGATCGAAGGTTTCTTGAATGTCGGAGAGTAGGTCTTCATCAGTCCTACTTTTTATTACCATATCATCAACATAGGCTTCCAAGTTCCTCCCTATCTACTTATGGAAGGCTTTGTCAACCAATTGTTGATAAGTTGCCCCTGCGTTCTTCAAACCGAAGGGCATTTTCTTGTAGCAATAGACACCATTTCCTGTGTAGAAGGTTGTCTTCTCCTCATCTTCTTTCGCCATTTGTATTTGGTGATACCCTTTGTAGGCATCCAGAAAACAATTCAAATGGAACCCCGAGAGGGATTCGACCTTCTAATCAATTACTGGTAGAGGGTAGCAGTCCTTCGGGCAAGCTTTGTTGATGTCGGTGAAATCAACACACATTCGCCACCCTCCGTCACTCTTCTTTACCATAACTGGATTAGCTACCCAGGTTTGGTATTTTACTTCCCTTAGAATTCCTGCTCGTACAAGTTCATCCACCTCTTTGCAAGCAGCTGCGTTCCTTTCAGGTGCCAGGCTTCGTCGCTTTTGCTTAATTGGTTCCATGTGTTTGAACTCATTAAGCTTATGTTTTGTGCCGAAGGGCTTGCCATCGATCGTAAGAGTCCTAGGAGCCCCTGTCATGTCTGAGAATGTCAATGCGAAAACATCCTTGTTGGCTTTGAGTAGCTTCTCCAAGTCTGCCATGAAGTTGGCAGGGAGTTGCTTTCCGATTACCACCGTTTGCTCTGGATAGAGCTCATTAACCACAATACGTTCTTCGGCATCTGTACAACTTAGAATGGCCATCGGAGGCTCTTCGGGACTTTCCTTGATCTTTTTGCCAACATCTCCTATCTTTCCCTGATTGTAACTAGAAAATACGGTTCCTATCCCATAAGGTGTATAGAACTTTACCGCTTCATGTATGGTGGAGACTAGCATACCCAGCTTTTGCATGGCGGTCCTTCCTATCAACAGATTGTAGGGAGATTCGGACCTTACGATAGAAAATGTGAGAGTTTCTGTCCTTGCGAGCTTGCCTTCTCCAATCGTGATGTCCAATGGTACTTCTCCTAGAGGCCACGAATGTTCACCAGAGAACCCTACCAAAGGTATCTTCGAATCAACCCATTGTGACCTGATCGAAGGCTTGAGCTTAAGAAAAAATGCTCATATATGATCTCGTAGGAGCTTCCGCAGTCCATGTAGGCTCTGTTTACTTCTCGGTTGAAAATTAAGACTTTGATGACCACTGGATCATTCGAAGGGACTTGGCCTGTAAGAGGAGGAAATGTTACCTCCCCTACTTCGTTTACTTCCTGCTCCGTTACCTTTCTTTTTAAGCTGGCTTCGCCCCAACGAACCATGAGTATGGGGGCTTCGAGAGGAGTAGTATCTTTAGCCAATTGAGTGTCAGTCCTTTTTTCCTTTCCCTTCTTTATACCCTTCACCAAATGTCCCAATTGCCCAGACTTTACAGCTTCTTCAATCTGCTTCTTTAGGTCCCTGCAACTGTTCGTATCATGGCCATAATCTTCATGAAAATGACAGTACTTGCTGGTATCCCTGTTTTTACCCTTGCTTGTCATGCGAGGGGGTGCTTCGAAGGCCTTAGCAGCCCTCTCTATAGCGAGTATTTCTTTCGGAGACTTGGTTAAACTTCCTAGCAAACCGTGATTAGGACCTTTGTACGGAGAAAACCTGTCTCTGCCTTTGTTCTTGTTCTTTGACCTTTCCCACACATAATGCTTTGAGAATTTTTTGTTGTTGTCTCTGTCAACCGGAGCACCGTTAGTAGATACCTCTTTTGCTTCGATCCAAGTATACGTCTTTTCCATTAACCCTTTGTAAGTCGTCGGAAGGTCAGTGGATAAGAATTCCACCAAGCTCCGATTTCGAAGGCCATGTACGAAACCCGAAATGCGCTGATCTTCATGAAGACCCAAGATCTGCAAAGTTTCATCGGTGTACCTAGTAATGAAAGCCCTTGTGCTTTCGTTTTCCTTTTATTTAATGTTGTGCACCGTCAGATGGGTCCTTGTAAACTTCTTTTGCGGACTGAAGTGTGATCGGAACTTAGCCTTGAGATCATCAAGATTGACAATGCTGCCAGGCTTTTGCCCATTCCACCAAATACGGGCAAATTCCCGTAGGGTATAGGTAAACATGTGACAGGCCACAGGCATGACCCACTTTTGCATCTTAGAAGCCCCTTCAAACAAATGTAGGAAATTGTCTGGATCCCCCTTCCCATCATAAGTCTCAATATGCGAAGGCATTTTCAACCCATCAGGCAATGGGTAATCCTCTATCCACCTAACGATGGGAGTAGCTGAACCCATAGGGTCCGAGTATAGACAATTATAGGGTGATGCATACATAGGAACAGTATTATATGGAGCATGGTTTGGGGGTACTCTCGTAGGAGCTTGGCTAGGATAGGACTGATAAGGTGTGTTCATGGCGAACGGATAACCGTTTCCCATGGCGTATGGAGGGTACGCCATAGGGTGCCTGAAGGGTATACTCCCATAAGGTTGAAGGAGGCTAGGGTTGCTAGGCTGTCCATTTATTTGAGGATATAAACCTTGAGGGTAAGACTGAGTTTGGAACGAGGGGTACATACCATTGGGAGGAAGATTTCCTCCCATACTAATTGTAGGCGGATTGCCTTCTACGCCTGATGCGTGAGAAGGCTGCAACAGAACCCCTGCTTCAGTCCTTCCAAGATGAGCTGCTAATAATGGAGGTAGATTCACCCCCATTTCTTCCCTTCGCTGGATCCTCCCATTGGAGCCTTCAGTAACCACCCCTTCTCTCCTTGTCGGAGCCCTCTCCGGGACTCCTTCGAACCCAACGGACCTTTGGCTTAGCCTTCGACCAACTGGTGACCCAATCCTTAGGGCTGAGAGTGTTGCTCCTTGGGCCAGAGGCCTAGGTTCCATTTCCATCTCTTCATCATACTCGTCACTTGAGTATTCCAATTCCCTTCACATCTCAGCATTCCTAACTTGCTTTTTGCGAGCCCTTAAGAGAGATTCCAACGCTTCGTGATTGGCTTCAACAAAGGCTGGACTAATAATAGGTTCTGGATTGGCTGATGTCGAAGCATGATGGTTGGGTGTTACTTCTGGGTGAGAACGTGTAGCGAACGTGGAGGCGGTTATTGGGGGAAGGTTGTTAGAGTCATTGATTGGTATTGGTACCAAGGTCGAGAAACCCGGTGGGGGAGTATCTTCTCTCCCTTGATCCATGCCGGATATATAGTGAAAGTAGTGGGTTGGTTATAAGCTTGGAAATAACGAGACCAATTGTAGCGGTCCCACGGATGGCGCCACTGATTGTACAATAAATTGCACTACCAGGCCTTCGATGATGATCAAAGGATTTATGGGGTGTTGAGGTTGCGCCAAGCTTATCTTTAACCTGAAATAAGAAATACCAAAACACTATGTTAAGTGATTGCGCAAGGGTTGGACCCTGCGAACCACCTCCGGCGTGCGAGTAAGTATGTGATATGGTGAGTTTGTAGTAAGTTGAGAGTGTTCAGTTGACATTACCATGGTTATGGCCCGTCTAGGCTATTTATAGGGGAGAAATAGGCTTTAGAGGGCGGTTGCACTTGATTCGGAGATCGTGGGGGCGTCCCACGATTTTTGGTAACCGCTAGGGCTTTGTGGCCCACGATCTCCTCCTTGGCGGGAAAGCCTAAAGGAAGGAGGAACATGGGTGTAACCAGGTCAAGGTGGCTCTCCGTTCTAGTTCCTTCGTAGGAGATACCCCGAAGGGCTTAAGGCTTCGATTGGCGGATTCCCACATGGTAACCACTTCATAGATGAATGGTTTTACGCCAATAAAACGTTTTAGGAGATTAACCTGGGCCTCCGAAGAGGGCTTCGCACAGGCTCGAAGGGGAGTCCTTCGACCCGTTCGGAGGGTACACAATCAAACATCATAGCTTGATTCCCCGATGCCCTCATCTTGGGGGTGCACTAAGCTAGGGGGAGCATTGTTACCGTCGATTTCTTTCCTCTCTACGCATCGACGAAGACTTTTTGATTCTACAAAAAGGGGGAGAAGTAAACGAAAAACTCATTAAAAATTTTATTAACACATAATTTTACCTAAAATGAGTTTATATTTTGTAATCATCAAAAAAGGGGAGATTCTTAATACAAATAATGTCAAAAACGTTACTTGCATTATTCGGTCTTTATACGTTTTGATAATCACAAAATATAAAAACACGTTACGTAAAACTACGTTTAATAAGTTTTTAATCAAGAAAACTCGTTTCGAAAACGTCTCGACTACAACGTCACTTCAGGTATGAACAAACATAATACCGACATTAGTAAAGTGATCAAAGAATTTATTTTCTCAAAACTTCACATTTTTATGTGACAAAACATTTTACAAAAGTATTTTTGTTATTAAAAAGAAATGTTTTATTAGAGAAAATAAATTTGAATTTCAAACAGCTAATTTTCCCGCCTAAAACCGACAGGATTTTTCACCAGATAAACCTTCACCACATCAGGACAAAAATGGGAGCGTCTGTCGGGACGGTCCCGCAAATAGGACGACGACCCTTTAACGATAAAGGACCGTCCAACTATAAGGGACCGTCACCCCACTCCTCCTGGTGGCTATAAATACTGAACTGTTTCACTTAGAAAAACAACCCTCTTTGCACAAAACATTATGTTCTTTCTTCCTCCTTTCTTTGATCACTATAACGTGTCGATATGTGTTTATAAGTGATTCCATCATCCTCTATCTCAAGTGCAAGAGAAGAACACTCGTAATCGTCAAGAAACGAAGTGTTAAAGTCAAGTCATCACACACACGTAACTACTGTTACGATTCTCTTCATCAAGCTCCAAACTATTCTTGTATATGTTTGTATATTCGACTTGTGTATGAGTCGTGATTAGGTGTCTTAGGATAAATACGGACAATGTGTAAGTCCGTGATGTGTTATATCTAGATTATGATTTTGTGCATGTTATTGTGTCGATCTGTTAAGACTTGGACTTAGGTTTGAGTCCGAGTGTGAAGACTAGGACCAAGTGAAGGTTCGTGAAGACTTGGATCGGGTGAAGATTCAAGTGGACAAGAGTGCATGTTCGTGTGAAGATTTGGACGGGGTGATCATCTGTGTGAAGACTTTGAATATGTCTCAGCAATATGTCCAACCTTATGACATTTCTGACACTTAGCTGTGCATGGTCTAGCGTGATGCTGATTACACTTATCACAAAATGGATGCGGCCCAACATACCCTCCAACTTGTGCTGGTGCAGCCATATAAGCCCCGACAGTCTCTTGTCTTCTGTTCTACTGGTGGTGATGATTGTGGTTACGGTACTGGTTATTGTGGTGGTGATGGTTATGGTGAGCGTGACTGTTGTTGTTGTGGTTGTTGAAGTTGTTGTAGTTGTTGTTTCTCCTATTGTCCTCCCACTTTCGTTTGTTGTGATAGTTGTTACCCTTCTAAATAGTGCCATGCTTAACCACTTAATGCATAAGTCGTTCAGATATGCGAATAGCATCATCCAGAGTCTGAGAGTTGTAATATGTTACGTGCCCTTCAATGAACTTCTCAAGTAATTTCTCATTATCTGGCACCATGTGAGCACATAAAACCTTCAATTCTTGAAATCGTCGCACATAGGCAGTAAGATCAACACCATTTACATCCAAATTATAGAACTCAGTATCCAACTTCCTCATATCACTACGAGAACAATACTTCTTGACCATATCCTTCTTAAACTCTTCCCATGAAGTATTATAAGCATTCCCTAACCCCATATCTTGAGCATAAGCGTTCCACCAAGACAATGCATGCTCCATCAAGGTACCTGTCGCATACTTCACCTTGCAATCCTCAGAATAGTTACTCCTTAGAAACACCGACTCCATTTTCTCGAAACACTGAGTTAGACCAACAGCTCCTTCAGTTCCGTTAAAAGTAGTAGGCATACAATTTATGAACTCCTTATAAGTATAGAAACAGTTATCATTGACAACTTGCACTCCTGCTTGTCCAACATTCGGGTTGCCAACATCAATCAACTTCTGGATTGCAGCTCGGGTCATCTTCCTAGGTGGCATAATTCTATCAATCATTACAAATGTACAACACTGTAAGTATTAGATACCATTCTTTAACACCCCCAACTCGGAATATGGCAGCGGAATGGAGCTTGGGGTGCTACGTGAGGGGTAAGACAGTCACATCCATAGAAACGATCTCATAACGAGACGTTTTAGCAAAATCATATCATTCGAATACAAAATTAAGCATTTAGAGTCTAAAAGACTCTCAAACATGAGTTGCAACAGAAATACAACATAGTTTCCAGCGGAAATAAAACATAGTTTGCAGCGGAATTTAAAAGACACAGTTTAAAAGGTTTTTCGAATGATGAGATAGTAGAGATAGATAGTAAAGCCCAAGATAGCCATCAAAAGTCTTCAGCTACTCCCAGTGCCCACAAATATGCATCAATTACCTGAGATAAAACATGCTAAAAAGTCAACACAAAGGTTGAGTGTAATCCATAGGTTTAATAAATAAACAGTTGAGCACAAGATTTTAAGTCTGGAAGATATATGTAACAAATACAGATATCGGGTAAGCGTCAAATAATTATGCTAAGCTCATAAAACAGAAAGCGTTAACGGGCACCAATAACCTTGGCGTAAGTCGAAAGTAACTGCGGAATTTCATAATATAATAGTTGCCCCCAAAGCTAGGTACTTTTCCAGATACCTAGTAAAACTCGAATATAGTACATCACATGTGGACCGACCTTAGTCCACATGGATGGAAGGTCAATTCCAATACGCCTATAAACTACAATTGCGCTCACTCGCAAGTGATTAATGGTTCATGATCGAGGGACTTGCTTTAACAAGGACGGTACTTAGCATTATCGTTTCAGTCAGGAATGGCATACCAAAAAACAATTGTGCTCATAAAAATAAGTAAATAGCATGTATCTCCCCCATGGGTTTATAAACAATTTAAAAGTAAAGTGGGGCTACGAATCACACCTTAGTAGTAGATGAAATAAGATATCACAATATGATCAGATGGTACAGCACAACAAATGAACCTCAACACAACCTAATATGTGAATAATATGTCTCAGCAATAAAACTCAAAGCGATTTATTAAGTAATACTCGTATTTGATATGAAAAGGTTTTATTTCAATGGCGTTTGAGAGAAATAACGTTTAAGACTCGTGTCGATACGAGAAGTTAAAGTAATAAAAGTCGGCAAACACAGACGGACACGAAGAAAAGAATAACGAAAAGAGTGAAGAACTAAGATTAAGAAGAAGAATAAAATAATAAAGACAAGAAAGAAAACATTAATAGGTTGTTTCGGTGTTTTGCCCATTTCCCAAATAGTTAATAAAATATCGTGATTTAGGAAGAAAACGTAAAAGTTTCGAAAAGGTTTTTAGGATATTGAGTAATCATAAACGATTAAGTTATAAAAGATTTTATCAAAATTTGGGCATGATGCGTCCGTTTACAAAGCATTTCCAAGTCGTTATGACTCTTGAATATAAGTTTTATTGTCACATTTTACAAGTTAAATATATATAATTGGACACTATCATTCGTGTATATATTAGTTGTCAAGTTTATTGACCATTTTGTGTATGTTCGGGTCCAAATATGTTAAGCTCTTATGAGTCTAACATACTCTTCCGTCTCAATTACCAAAATCGTCCATAAGGTCCATCTGCTAATACCGTAAATCCAATAACGTCCAATTCTCATCCAAGCATAGGTTATAACACATATCCAAGTCCAATGTCCAAATCATATCCCATATTGTTCAAATTATTATCCCGAAACACCTTTTGATAACAAATAAATAAATAAATAAACGTAAATGACTCAAATAAAACTAAACTCGACTCAATGTCAAATAAAATTAAATAAATGTCGTCGTGACTCCCATGAGTCACGGCTCGACTCACATTGAGCCTAGGTAGCTCTCGGCTAGAACACGATACCACTAAACCAAAACCAACCCGAGACATAAACAAACCTAATAACACCCTTGCTGTGACTCGCCACGAGCCACGGCTTGACTCTTATCCAAGCCGTATGGCTCTCGGCCCCAAACAAACAAATTCGAAACTAAACCAAACACAATAACAACCAACACCTTATGCCGTGACTCATTTTGAGTCACGGCTTGACTTGATATGAGTCATGTACTCCTCAGCTAACGCAAAACACAAACCGAATCTTAAACAAAAATATCCAAACCAAACACAACTCAAACCAACCAACAAATCCTTGCCGTGACTCCCCGTGAGTCATGGATCGACTCCATCCGAACCTATGTTGTAATACCTAAAATTTAGAAAGCATGTAAAATGACCAAATTGCCCCTGAAACCTTAAAAGTTAATTAAATCACTTATAAAACACCAAATTAATTCCGAATTTTTGTTAATGAACTACATATGAAGTAAAATAATTCTGAGACAACATGTTCACATTTTTACATGTCCAAAAATTATTATTGCACCCAAATAATTATATATATACCGAAAATAAAATTTGTTTTAATTAATTATAATTATAAATTCATTTAAAAGGGATAAATACCAAAATAAAATAGGAAACAAATTACAAATCAAATTCCCTTTATATTATCTGATATGGGCCAACCTTTAAGAAATATTTTCCCCCTCCTATGTCGGTTATATCATTATATATCAAATACTATTTATTTTATTTCCAAAAACCCTAACCGAATAACTATAGCCGACAAACCAAAATCCATATCTTCTCCATACGATTTTCTGGGCAAGTTCAAGTAATTTTCTGGTGTTCATCTGAGTTTAAGCAAGCTAAGAAAAATAGGTATTGGATCGTAGGAGGTCTGATTCGATCGTAGGACATTTGTTGTGTCGAATAAATCCATCCGAGAGGTAAGTAATCTTCACAACTAATTCTTACGTTGTAAAACTAATATAGCATTTTTCTAGTGATCCTTAGGTCAAATACAACTCAGGAAAAATAAGAAACATGAATCATGCAAGCTTAATATGGTGCACGAAAAATATATAGCTAAAACACACTTAATTTGTAAATATTGTTATACGAATTTTCTGGGTTGTAACCATAATTTTTACATGTTCTATGATGATAATATAAGCCTATAAAAATAGCCATGTGATTTGTAGAAGCTTATTCGAATTGATTTGGAACTTTGAATGTATCGGATTTAATAAATAAATAAAGAAAAATTGAGAAAAACCCTAGAATGATTTAGGGTTAGGTTTTTATGATATGAATCTGATTAATTTAATGTTACAATGATTGTGTCATGATGGTTTAATGATGGGATAAAATTAGTGTTTGGTTTTGCAATCTAAAAAGTAAATCCGATTGGTTTAAATAATTATAAGGGTATGTTTTGCCAACTTTGAAACTTCTGGGATATTTTTGTAATGTTATATAAGTCTGTGGGAATGTAGGAAAAATATAACTTGAGGGTCCTAAGTGTAAATATTGCAAGAAAAGGAATTAATGATATTTATAAGGTACGACTTGTAATTAAATTAAATAGAGGGACTAAAAGTGTAAATTATGGAATCTTGATGTTATTCTGAGTAAATACTGATATTAAAATTGTAATGTGTAATTTTGAGGATTTATGGGCTTAATATGTAATTGTTATGAAATTATGATTTAAATTATAAGTTTTGTAAACTTAAAGGACCATTTATGTAAATTCTGAATTCTGAGGGATCTGATCTGTAATATACTTTATTCTGATGTTACATTCTATAATTATGTAAAATAAGATGCTTGTTTGGTAAATATGGATATTGTAGGGTTTAATTTGTAAATTATGTAAATCTAGGGTTTGTTTTGTAAATATGGTAACTAGAGGGGTATAATATGTAAATTGTGAAACGAAAAGGATTAAGATGTCATTCTGAATAAAATAAATATTTAAGTCAGTAACTTAAAGTATTTTCACTTTATGCCTTTGAATTAGATGAATTTATAATTAAAACCCTGAACTATGAAAATCTGTCATAATAAACCCTAAACTTTTGTAACCTGCTAAAAGATACCTTAATACCATAATAAGCCTTAAATAAGGACTTAACATAATCTGAGATATTAATATCTGGTTAAATATGGAAATCTGTTAATTCTGGAAACCTGCTAAAAATAGAAAGTTACTTAACATGGATAGGTAAACTAAAAGTAATAATCTGAACTAGAATCTGTAGTAATTCCGTCTTCTACTTCTTTAGGTGTGAAGAAGGAGAAGTCCTGATGTCTGTTCCGTGTCTGTTTTTCTTATTCTGCTTTGCTAATAAGGTACAGATATTCTGACCTTCTCACAGGTTTCTCATGAACCCCTATTCTTTATATCTTGTTGTTCCCTTGAACCTTGCTATGTTTCCCCTATTCTGTGAACTCTGATATGATCCCTTTCATATGCTGATCTGTTTAGTTTCTGATTTGATGCCATTGCTATGAGTTCCTTTGCTTTGAACCTTTTCTATTGATTCCCTTGTTATGACCTCTGATATGAATCTATTTTATGAAATTTCACTAACTTTTATGAAACCTTGATCTGATGAACTCTGATTTGAACTTTTGATCTGAGCCTTGACTTGATTCCCTTGTTATGACCTCTGATATGAATCTATGTTGTGAAAAACCTTTTAAATTATGACCTGGAAATGTTTTGAGAAGAGTTATTGGTTTAAAATGAAGTTTATACTTTTACTTGAAATTTCACTAACTTTTATGAAAACTATTTTAAAGACTATCTTTATGAAAAAAACCGTTTTGAAGGATCATTTTTATGAAAACAATTATTAAAGGATTTCTTAAAATGGACTTTTGATAGAAATTTCTGAAATGAACTTTTGATCTGAGCCTTGACTTGATTATTGATATAAACCTTGATCTGATGAACTCTGATTTGAACCTGATTTATTCTGAACCTCTGATATTTAATTCTGAAATAATTGACATGAACCTTATGCTATGAACCTTCTGATATGACACTCTGATTTTGACCTGATACTTGATACTTGACCCTGACCACGGTTTGATACCCGAGCCACCTCACTAGGCATGAAGGTTTCATGTCCATGTCATTGATGCACCGATGGCATGACTCTAGGGCAGGAGAGTGATGACCTGTCCCGTCCCTGACTTTATTTTATCTGGTGTGTATTGGTAAACTCTGGCCACCTGGGGCGTATGGATGCATCCTAGATCTGATCTAATTTCTGTTATCTGTATCTGTTTATCTGTTATATATATCTGGTGACTGATGGTGTGTGCGATACACGTCTTTCACAACTCTGGGAGCTAGCTACTCCATTTGATACATGAGGACACCCCTCATATTATCTGGTTACTTGAGAGGCATCCCCTCTGGATTACTGATATGGTTACGTGGTTATGATATTATCTGTTCTGAGCTCGTGGTGGATTACTGTTCCTATTTCTTTTCCTTTATCTTATTTCTTTTACTTATTTCTTAACCCATATTACATCTGCATGACCTTTATTTCTGTTACATTGTACTTTCCTCCACTACTAATTGTTTATCGTTATATCTGTTCACTGAGCTCTCGTAGCTCAGCCGTATTTCTTTTCCTGCGGCAGGTTTTAGTAGGGAGCTGGGAATGAGTGGGGAGTACCTTGGACTTGGAAGGCTACACTTGATAGATTTTCTGGATTAGAGATGACTAGAAGAGTTTATTCTAGACTTAGTATTTATTGTAATCCGCATTGTAACCTTGTATTTTCAGTATTTCATTTGTAACCTTTGAGATTCTTGTATTATTATAGATGTATGCTTTGTTTTGTTCTGATATGAAACCATTATTGTGATATCTTTACCCTTGTCGTGTTGGGGTGTTACAATTTATGGTATCAGAGAGACAGGCTGCGACTCGTAATACATTTACCCTTGACCTGTGAAGTCTGGACCACTAAGTTTCCACTGTAGGCGCTCGTAGGACAACCTTTGAGAATTTGCTTTAGGATTTACCTATAGGAACTTAATTTCTGACCAGTGAGGAATGGGTAGACTATAAGTCATATGTTTAAGTAGCATTGCTTCCGCATCACTCTGATTCGTGCCTTGCTTTTGGTTAAAGACTATTGAAATCACATTTGGAAAATTAGAGCTTATGCCTTGCACCACCTAAGAATTGAAACCTAATTAAAACCTGAAGCATTGAAATTGCATGGTAATTGTCTGACACTATTTGATCCTTGCCTTCAGATTCCGACTCCAACCTCTGATCCTCTTGTTAATCATTCTGATGCCTCTTCGGGCATTCTGAGAATCTCCATGGCGATGACGTACTTGATATTTTCTGTTAGCTGTCTCTTGCTTTTGATAATCATCTATGAGTTTTCTGACACTAATTGAGTTCATCTTAACCATCTCTGTTCCCATGAGAAGTCTTGTGGTGTTTAACCGCGAGTATAAAAATGTTTCCCTCTCATTCTGAATGATAAGATTTGCTTTGTTGATCCGTCTTTCTGTGATAGTTAACCTTGGTTTTATTCTTAAAAGGGATTGGTTGATTGAACATTCAAAATATTGACAATTATCCTCCTATGTCTTACTTTTGGCGTTGAAACAATTTTGAACTTCCTACCATGACTTCTGATTGTTAAACCCCTTGCTATCATTATTACTCTGGAGACTCGTGCGTTATTTTAGCGGTTATGAAGTTTTCCTGGAAACCATTTCATATACCAATGGATGAACCTTATCTTGAAAATTAATTGGCACCCTGAGTTTTCCGAATATGATTCCTGGTTGAACCACCAAGTTTCCATCGGAAGGTGAAGTAGGATTTGACATGACTCCGAGAGATTGTCTAGCCGCCAAGCGAAGATGTCTTTCGGATCATACTAGTTGATTTGAGCAACCAGGAAGAGCAGCAACCGAAGACCAAGAAGTGAGTTTGCTTAAGTATATCTTCTGGGCGTGTTCCCCTACCTGATTTTGATTTTTCACTTCCGATCTGTTTGATAAACCGTTTAATACCTCTCCGACCATCCCGAAGGTCATTTAACCCTAATGTGTTTGACACATTCTATGAATTCATTACCCGTGCTGGGTATAAATGTATCATCTGATGCTACCCTGTCTTACAAAATCCATTACTCCTCCTATGAGAACTCTAGTGGTTATTAACCATGGATATAGGAAGTTTATTCCCTCCCTTCTTAAATATTGAATCTTGCCGTCAACTAGTTTTCCTTGGAAGGATATGACGATAATTTGGTCTCGATGTGAAATTGTTAACTGAGCATGATGATACTGACAACTGATATTCTATACGCCTCACTTTTGATAGTATACGATGTTCGTATTACTGATGATTCACAACCTACCTGTCACTTATGCTAAAAAGCTAAACAAGAATCCAACCCCTTGAATTGTTCGCCTATCTATTTCCACACTTTGATGAACCATGTACTTGACCCTGATATATGAACTATCCATCTGGCTTGGCGACCGTGCTCATCCTACGAATCCATTTACTTTTGATATATTCGATTTTGAGGTCTTTAGGTTATGGATTTGGCTGGCCCTCGTAAGCTGCCAGGGATTTCCGTATCTGACATGTGACTTTAGAAATCTATTTGCATCCTACTTTTGTTATGATAACCTTTAACCGCTTAAATCTGTTAAGCTTAACGCTGCTATGGAAACATTTAACTCGATCTCATTTAATTGCTAAATTTCTCCTGACACCTATGAATATCCACCCTTAGAAAGCTTTGGCATTGGAAGCTTCGTTGTATAAATTTTCTGGTGTTTTCTGATGAAACTCTTGGGATTCCCTCCCGTTTGAGAAGTAGAATTGACTTTGAACCGATCTCAGTTGATGAACCATGATGCTATAGAAGTTGAGAGATTGAAGAAACTGATGGAATATGATTTTGTTCACCTCAGTGTTTCCTTTTGAATACCCTATTAGTTATGAAGAAGAAAGACAAAATCTTGCGTCAGCGTATCGACTATCGTATCACTACCTCATATCCTGTGATGTCAGCAGTTTGAGTTGGCGAATTTCGAACTGTGCTGGAAGACCTGTCTAAGACATACAGTCTTGCTTCTCTAATCATTTTAGTTGTACTAAGATGAATTGAGAGTAGAAGCAGACTCGCGAATGGAAGATGCGCAGTGATCATGTCGGAGATTCACTTTACCACACCACAGTGTCCAGAAGAAGAGTCGAAGGCTTGAGGGACCAGACTCAAGTTTATAATTCCTTTACACCTTATGATCATACGACAGACTGCATGGACTTGGAAGAAGTTTAAGATCATGAAAATTGAATGGATGATAATTCTGAAGCAAACGTTTGTGTTTGAAAATGATGATTCTGTGAAGGATGAAGCTATGGATGACGTAATTCACTTCCTCTCGACCTACAAAAATTTCCGTTACCTGATAAAAGGATCCTCTGAATGATTTAGATTTCCCTCCAGAAATTCCGTTCTGTGTAGATTTTGAGTATGTTGGATGATGACTTGTTATGAGAAGTTTGAAGCAACCACTGATATTGTCTGAGTGAATTCTGGTGAGTGATGAAGGATTGACGCTATTAATGATGTATCCAATTCTGATGGACATTCTAAGCCATTTCCGTTACTCTTTCGAGTAGTTAGTTCTCCTCTTAGTTATGGTGTTTGATTTTGATGACCTCTGAGACTGTAGTTGGATTAGGTGGATTAAGATAGTTTATTTTGTTTACGACTCAAGATAAAGTATGACCATCATGAGGACATATTTATATGATGCCGGTATTATGACGTCTGGCCAACGTGATAATACTTATATCATATAACGTGCACTTGTTGTAGGCATAGGATATTTCGAGAAGTGCCCTAGAGCTTTAGAAATTCTAATAACTGTTTGAGATTATCTGCATTAGTGAGACTTTAAGTTCATTATACCTCTACGCGTAATCTGCTTTCACTGTTATACGATTTGATACGTTTGGATTCTCAACATGCTTTTGCTGACCTCTGTGCTTCTGATAATAATCTTAGGTTCTGTTATAGAACTTCCGCCAACTGATGTTATCAACAATCTATTTTCTGTATGTCCTCATCTGATTTGTCTAATCAAATTCTGTGGACGGCATATCCGTCAAAATCCTGTGTAGTTCTTACGTCTCTTCCGAGAAAATCCGATTATCATCTGTTACGTTCGATATATTATTCTTTTGATCTGGATTCGGTATGATTTGTCTTTCTGAGGAAACCGAAGTTTTGACCTACAATATAGAGTCATGAGAAACAAGTCCTTCGTGTTTCTGTTTCGTTCTTTTAGAGGGAAAGAAGTTGTAATACCTAAAATTTAGAAAGCATGTAAAATGACCAAATTGCCCCTGAAACCTTAAAAGTTAATTAAATCACTTATAAAACACCAAATTAATTCCGAATTTCTGGTAATGAACTACATATGAAGTAAAATAATTCTGAGACAACATGTTCACATTTTTACATGTCCAAAAATTATTATTGCACCCAAATAAATATATATATATATACCGAAAATAAAATTTGTTTTAATTAATTATAATTATAAATTCATTTAAAAGGGATAAATACCAAAATAAAATAGGAAACAAATTACAAATCAAATTCCCTTTATATTATCTGATATGGGCCGACCTTTAAGCAATATTTCCCCCCTCCTATGTCGGTTATATCATTATATATTGATTGAACAAATAATTGCCAACCAAGCCTTCGATGGTGATCAAAGGAATAATGGGGTGTTGAGATGGCGCCAAGCTTGTTCTTAACATGAAAATAAGAAATACGAAGACACTACGTTAAGTGATTGCGCAGGGGTTGGACCCTGCGAACCACCTCCGGCGTGCGAGTAAGTATGTGTAATGGTAATGTAGGTCGTAAATTTAGAGAGTGAAGTTAACTTACTTAGTTTTGGCCCGACTATGCTATTTATAGGGGAGAAATAGGGCATAGTGGGCGGTTGCACATAGTTCGGAGATCATGGGGGCGTCCCATGGAAAGTGGTAACCGCTAGGGCTTTGTAGCCCACGATCTCTGTTTTGGCGAGAAAGCCAAGGGATAGAGGAGACGTGGGTTTAACCAGATCAGGATGGTCCTTCGTGCTAGTCCCTTCGTCAGGAATACCCCGAAGGGCTTAGGGCTTCGAATCGCGGATTCCCACATGGTAACCAGTTCGCAGGCGAATGGTTTTACGCCAATGAAACGTGTTAGGAGATTAACCTGGGCCTCCGAAGGGAGGGCTTTCTACAGGCTCGAAGGGGAGTCCTTCGACCCGTTAGGAGGGTACATCATCAAGCCCCCCAGTCGAAAGTGATATATACGTACGAGTATAAATTGCATTCGACTCAAAAAACATGTCACACCCTATCCTTTCCATTTCAAAAACAAAAAGATAAAGCATTAAATTGAATTCCGCATTAAATGCGAAACCATCATTATCCGTCCACTTGCAAACCCTTAATTGCCATTTCTTCGGTAATCGTAAAACGTCATTTCAAATTTAGCACCCGTTTGAGATCCGCTTAGATAGCAAAGAAAATGTACACGTGTTCGGTTATGATCAAAGATTTCACGAGTATTTAACCTTCGATACGGTAAACCCTATAACACTTTTACCTCCGCCCAAAATATACACAACTCTGTGTCATTGTGCTTCCATTGGAATCTAAAAGGTAAAATTCTGCCATTTTTCTCTGCTCTCCTTACTTTATTTATGAGTATGGCTGCAAAACGAATAATTAAAGAACAAACTTGCACTTTGTCGAAACAAGCATTGTCTGATTTTCTGAATGATTACCCCATACCCTCGGAACATAAAATCATGCTTCCCAGTAAAAAGCAAAGTATTTTTGATGCTCCAAAAGGGTTTGTAGGTTTGTATGTGCATGCGTTTACGCAATCAAACTTTAGGATTCCCATCCACCCTCTTATTTTGGAATTTTTGCGATATTACAAAGTGCATATTTCAATGTTTAATCCATTCGGTTTAGCCAAGTTGACAACTTATATTGTAATGTGCAAAGCGTATGGTTTTGAGCCCTCATTGACTGTGCTTAGAGGCTTTGTTAATCTCTACCCTGGTGGAGATTGGGTAACTATTTCAAAAAGGAGCGAGTTTGATGTCCCACACCTATTGACTAAACCTTTTTCGAATATTCGAAATTGGAAAGGTCAATTTTTTTATATTGAGAGCACCATCATACCCTCCGAGTACCCTGAGTTGTTGGCCGAAGGGAATAGGTTTGATGAGAAATGATAAAATGATTCGTTACCTTATGAGGTGAGAAGTGACCTTATGTACCAACGTCTTGCACGTCATCCAGTGGACGTACAAACATTTCCTGAGCCCATCTTATTCATGGCTGGCATTGCTAAAAGTTGGGAAGAGTCTCCATTGCTTCCTGAAATAATTTATGAAGGAAAAAGTATGTATAATTTCTTATTTCATAAATAAATAACTTACCTGCTGATATTCATCTCTTCTCCTTTGTCTATGCAGAAATGGCTTTCCGTAATTTCGTTGTGGCCGGAGGTGCCAAGGAAGTTAGCTTTATGCCAAGGGATCCTCAGGACACGAGTTACGGAGTAGGATCTCCATCCATCTCTGTTAATAATTATGATGTTGATGTCTCTCCACCCAAGCCTCTTGCTGTGCTCCCCCCAACGAAACCCCTTGGTACTGAGGAAGCCCCCCAGCTAGTGGAGGATGTTGGTAACCCTGATGATACCCCTTCCAGAAGTGATCAGCTCAGGATTGTAGGGTCTTCTGGTATTGCTGATAGAGTTCGGACTAGAAAAGGTACCAGTGCAAAGGCTGCTCCCAAGAGGAAATTGAACATTCCTACTCCTACTTCCAGAACCACCAAGCAGAAAACAGAGAAGTCTCGTGGGAAAACCATTATGTATGCTCCAGAGGGAATGGTTGATGAAGATGACATCTCAGGTAAGTGAAAGTTCCTAAAGTCTTCCTTCCTTTCCGTAATATTGCGTATTTGGCTTATATCACTTTCTTCTTCTTTCTTTTTTTTTTTTTTTTTTTTTTTTTTTTTTTTTTTTTTTTTTTTTTTTTTTTTTTTTTTAGTTTTGCCAGATACGAAGGAACTGCCCAACGCTCTCTCCTGCCGCTTGCTTGTTGAGAATGTCACTCCTGCCTCATGGAGGAGTAAAATGAATGAGATGTCCATTGAGAAACTTTGCGATCTCAACGACAAAAGTTATATCCGGCAAGCAATGCTGGACAGCCACCTTAGCTTTCGCACCCGGGGGTTGGTTAACAAAGTCAAGGAAGCGAAGGAGGAGGTTGCTGCTGTTGTTGCCAGGGAGAAAGAAAGGGAGAAAAATTATGCTGAGTTGGAGAAGAGGTGTGACGAAGCCATGGAGAACTTTGAGAAACATCCACGGTATGAAGCTCTTCGAGACAAGATTGATGGTCTTGAGAAACAGCTTAAAGAATCGCAGGATGAGTGTGGTAGGCTAAAACTGGAGGAAGCGAAGATTGTTGGTTATGAAAACCAGGTGAGTGCCCTAGAGTCTAAGTGTACTGGGTTGGAGACTGAGAGGGCTAGGCTAGTGGAGTTGGATGCTAAGCGTTGTCAAGAGGTTGATAAGTTGAAGCTCGAATGCCAAAATTTGAGAAAAGATAGGGCTGAGGTTGTATCAAAGGTTGTTCCCTACGTTGCTATGGAATTATATCATAGCGATGAGGTGGGAGAGGTTGTGGGTAAGCTAGTGAATGCAGCCATATTTCATGGCAAATGCACAACTTTAGAGGAGATTGCTGAAACCAGGAAACCAGTTGTGCTTTCGGAGGTGCCATACTATCGTCCGAATTCCGTTCGTGAGTATGATGAAGCTGGTAACGCATTCACCACGGCAGTGTACCCCTTTCTTGCTGAAGCAACCAAAGATCCCTCAGCCTCCATCGAAGATCTCCTTTCTAAAAAACCCAAGAGCATACAGCCTCCGTCTCCAACTAAAAGAACCTTGTCTGAGAAACCCAAGTCTGCGACTCATCTGGAAGACCCGAACTCTTCTATCAACAAGTAAAGGCTGCCCTGTTGGCAGTAATTTAGTCTGTAAGGGTGGCGTGTACCCTTTAAAACAATTTGGTTATGTTGGAAGGCTGGTGCCTTTGTTTAAGACAATTTATCATGCTTTTATCAGGCGTGTGCCTGTTGGAATAGTTTGTCTGGGCTTCGTCCAATAACTTGAAATAATTATCTCTTTTGATGATAGCTACGCCTGTGCGTAGTCTTTATGAATCTTAATTTGGAGGAATACTCTCCTTTTTTGATGCCATGCTTATCTTCTCTTACGCTCATTACAAGAACGTAAACATACAACCTAAGGTTATAACCTTATTGTGTGTATTTTGGACCAAGATTTTATGCAATCGTATAATTTGACTGCGACAGAGGGTCGCGACCCACTCCTTCTTCATCCTTAAGTTACAGAGGGCTTTTAATACCCTAAGACTTTATAGGAAAGTTAATGTGAATTGTAACGGATGTTAATGTTATACAAGACATGTGCCTTGCTTCATCCTTCGACATTGAAACTTGTAGAGTACTTGGCTGAACAAATCTATGTTGTATAAAACGAAACAAGAGATTTTGAGGGAAACATGTTATATCATTAAGTGGGTAGGGAGGATTACATCATTTGAAGAAATGATTACAAGACACCTACCATTAATGCTTCTTTCCCATGTGAGAAGACTGCGTTACATGAAATTGAAAACAACTAAGTGCTTTTTAAAGAAAGGTAAGTTCTTATATGTAAGACTTACGAGAGTTGGCGTTATGTCCAAACTCGTTCAAGACATTTTTTGCTTCTGCCCTTCGAGCTTCTATGTCGTTTTGCCACATTAATTCTTCTTTGATGCCAGGCTCTTTCACTTGGTTTTGTTAGCTTTTATTCGAAGGACAGCTTCCTATATGCCCTCAAGGCTTTGGGAAGTTTGTCTGCCCACTTATGCTGGTATTGCCCTATCTTCATCTCGATTTCGGTAACAATATCCTTGTCAACACAAAGGAACCTTTGCTTCATATTCAGGCTTTTGCAGAAAGAAGGGAACTCTCCTTCGGCAAAGTGTGGCCCTTCGTAAGAGGTGATAACTTGTGGGATTCCAAATCTAAAAATTATGTGTTCCCACATGAACACTTCCACATCTTTTCCTTTTGTTGATGCCAACGGCTTGGCCTCAACCCACTTGGTGAAATGATCGATGGCTATGACCAAGAATTGTATCCCTCCGGGAGCTAATGGTAGGGGTCTGATTATGCTGACTCCCCATTGACCGAAAGGCCTTACTGTCATGCTAGATATCGCCTCATACTCTAGGGGTTTCCGGGCTTTGGAGTGTGTCTGACATATCATGCATGTTCTGATTGCTTCCCTTGCGTCTTCTAGTACGGATGGCTAGTAATAACCCCATTTTGTTACCTTCGAGGCGATGGCTCTAGGGCTTGTGTGTCTTCCACAAAATTCTTCATGAGCATTGTAGAGAATGTTCGAAGCCTGTTTTAATTCGACACAACGAAGCCAAGGAGATGAAAGACGCCTTTTGTAGAGATTATTCCCTATGAGCCTATACTGGGGACTTTTGACTATGATTCTTCGTGCCGACTTTGAATTATCAGGCAAAATGCCGCTTATCAAGTACGTTTCTATTGGTGCTATCCAGCTGGAGCCTTAATCAAATGTTTCACTTCGTGCAATTGACCTGGTGGCCAATACTTCCACTAAAACCTCGCTGGGCAGATGAGCGAAAGCAGTCGATGCTAATTTGATTATAGCCTCCACCTTTTTGTTTTGGCTCATGTGGACATTTGTCACTTTGTGTCGTTCGAAACCCTGAAGGAGCTTTTTAACTTCGTTCAAGTATTCCTTGATTATTGGCTGCCTTGCTCTGTAAGAACCCTTGATTTGACTAGTGACTGAAAGTGAGCCTACGAGGATGGAGAGGTCATGAACCTTCATGCCCTTCGCGAGTCGAAGGCCAGCCAGCAAGGCTTCGTACTCTGCTTCATTCTTTGTGGCCTTGAATTTAAAACGTAGTGCATAACTGTACTCCTTTCCCTCCGGATTAATTAGGATTAAACCTGTTCCGAAACCATCAGAGCTTGAGGCTCCGTCAGTGTATAATTTCCATCCCTCCGTTGCTGTTGGGGGAGTTTGTCCGTTTGGGCTATGTCCGGAAGGTGTTTCGTCGAGGACTTCTGCGGATGCCTAACTCTTGATGGAGCTTGGACTATCACGTCTTTTCAATGATCTTGGAGCTGGTAGGTCAATAGCTATTTTGAACTTCGAAGGGTTGGCTTTGACTCCTTGTTTCGTTGACTTAATGGGTTTGAACCCCTTGATTCGATATTCCTTGTCGCAGAGCTTGTCATCAGTCGTCGGTGCTTGAGGAGTTCTGGTGTTCCTAGAATGTGTCCCTTCGGAGACTTTCCCCTCGGCTTTGTGTGGCTTCTTCAAGTCTGCTATGGAACTATTTGGAGATCGCTTTTCGCCTTCCACTCTTCGTTTTGCGTGATGCTTTTTTGTGACGATACCTTCTTCGACATCCGCACTTCTGATAACATCATTCGGAGGTTTTTTGGAACCTTCCCTTTTTTTCTTGCTATCCTTCGGGCTGTGCTCAGAAAATACCGTCCCTATTCCGTTGGGTGTGTGAAATTTCACCGCTGCATGTATAGTGGAGACTACTATACCCATCTTTTGCATGGCGGTTCTCCCTATCAGCGGAACTTCTCCTAGAGGCCACGAGCGTTCGCCAGAAAACCCTACTAAAGGCACCTTTGAGTCAACCCTTTGAGACCTGACCGCAGACGAAAGCTTTCGAAAGCAATGTTCATATATGACTTCGCAAGGGCTTCCGCAGTCCATGTAAGCTCCCCTTATTTCTTGGCTAAAGATTAGGACTTTGATAACCACCGGATCATTCGAAGGGATCCTGCCTACGATAGGGGTAAACGTTATTTCCCTTACCTCGTTTGTTTCCTGCTCCGGTACCTTCCTTTTCGAAGTGGTTTCGTTTCGATGTATCATTAGTATGGGGGCTTCGGTAGGGTTAGTATCCTTGGCCATTTGAGTGTCAGTCATCTTTTCTTTGCCTTTCATGATTTCTTTTACCAGGTGCGCCAATTGCCCAGATCTTACAGCCTCTTCAATTTGTTTCTTTAGTTCCCTGCAACTGTTCGTATCATGGCCATTGTCTTCGTGGAAGTGACAGTACTTGCTGGTATCCCTGTTTTTGCCCTTACTTGTCATACGGGGAGGCGCCTCTAAGGTTTTGGCTGCCCTTTCCGTAGCAAGTATTTCCTTTGGAGACTTCGATAGACTGCTTAGCAAACCATGGTTGGGGCCTTTGTTGTACGGAGAAAACCTATCTCTGTTCTTGTTCTTGTTCTTGTTCTTGGACCCCTCCCACGAAGAATGCTTCGAAAACTTGTTGTTGCTATCTTTATCTATCGGAGCCCCATTGGTGGACACCTCTTTTTCTTCGATCCAAGTATACGTCTTTTCGGTCAACCCCTTGTAAGTGGTCAGAAGGTCAGGGGACAAGAATTCCACCAAACTCCGATTCCGAAGGCCATGTACGAAACCAGAAATACGCTGATCTTCATGAAGACCCAAAATTTGCAAAGTTTCATCGGTGTACCTAGTAACGAAGGCCCTGGTGCTTTCGTTATCTTTTTGTTTGATGTTGTGCACCGTTAAATGAGTCCTTGTGAAATTCTTTTGCTGACTGAAGTGTGACCGGAACTTGGCTTTGAGATCATCAAGGTTGACGATGCTACCGGGCTTTTGCCCATTCCACCAAATATGAGCAGAATCCCGTAGGGTGTATGTAAACATATGACAAGCCACCGGCATAACCCACTTTTGCATCTTGATAGCCCCTTCGAACAAGTGTAAGAAATTGTCCGGATCCCCCTTCCCATCATAAGTCCCGACATGTGAAGGCATTTTTAACCCATCAGGCAATGGGTAATCTTCTATCCATCTAACAAAAGGTGTAGCTGAACCCATAGGGTCTGAATATAGACAATTATAAGGTGGTGCATACATGGGGACAGTATTGTATGGATTGCTGTTTGGGGGCATTCCCATAGGAGTCTGGCCTGGGTAGGACTGATAAGGTGTATTCATGGCAAACGGGTAACTGTTTCCCATGGCGTACGGAGGGTATGCCATAGGATGGCCGAAGGGCATGCTCCCATAATTTTGGGGGAAGCTTGGGTTATTAGGCTGTCCATTTACTGGAGGATATAAATTTTGAGGATAAGACTGAGTTTGGAACGACGGGTACATACCATTGGGAGGAAGATTTCCTCACATATTAATTGTAGACGGATTGCCTTCTACGCCTGATGCGTGAGAAGGCTGCAACGGAACCCCAGCTTCAGTTCTTCCAAGATGAGTTGCTAGCAAGGGAGGCAAAGTCACCCCCCTTTCTTCCCTAAGCTGGCTCCTACCGTTAGAGCCTTCGGTAACCGCTCCTTCTCTTCTTGTCGGAGCCCTCTCGGGAACTCCTTCGAAACCAACAGACCTTTTGCTTAGCCTTCGACCAATTGGAGATCCAATTCTTAAGGCCGATAAGGTTGGCCCTTGAGTCGGAGGCCTAGGCTCCATCTCCATTTCTTCATCATACACATCACTCAAGTATTCCAACTCCCTTCGCACCTCAGCATTCCTGACTTGTCTGTTACGAGCCCTTAAAAGGGTTTCCAACACTTCGTGATTGGCTTCGACAAAGGCTGGGCTAATGACAGGTTCTGGGTTGGCTGATGTCGAAGCATGATTGTTGGTTGTGATTTCTGGGTGAGAACGTGTTGTGAAGGTGGAGGCGGTTATTGGGGGAAGGTTGTTAGGGTCGTCAGTTGGTATTGGTGTTAAGGTAGAGAAACCCGGTGGGGGAGTATCTTCTCTTCCTTGATCCATGCCGGAATAATAGTGAGATTAGTTGGTAGGTTATAAGCTCGGAATTAACGAGACCAATTGTAGCGGTCCCACGGATGGCGCCACTGATTGAACAAATAATTGCCAACCAAGCCTTCGATGGTGATCAAAGGAATAATGGGGTGTTGAGATTGCGCCAAGCTTGTTCTTAACCTGAAAATAAGAAATACGAAGACACTACGTTAAGTGATTGCGCAGGGGTTGGACCCTGCGAACCACCTCCGGCGTGCGAGTAAGTATGTGTAATGGTAATGTTGGTCGTAAATTTAGAGCTTCGATTGGCGGATTCCCACATGGTAACCAGTTCGCAGGCGAATGGTTTTACGCCAATGAAACGTGTTAGAAGATTAACCTGGGCCTCCGAAGGGAGGGCTTTCTACAGGCTCGAAGGGGAGTCCTTCGACCCGTTAGGAGGGTACATCATCATATATCAAATACTATTTATTTTGTTTCCAATAACCCTAACCGAATAACTATAGCCGACAAACCAAAATCCATATCTTCTCCATACGATTTTCTGGGCAAGTTCAATAATTTTCTGGTGTTCATCTGAGTTTAAGCAAGCTAAGAAAAATAGGTATTGGATCGTAGGAGGTCTGATTCGATCGTAGGACATTTGTTGTGTCGAATAAATCCATCCGAGAGGTAAGTAATCTTCACGACTAATTCTTACGTTGTAAAATTAATCTAGCATTTTTCTAGTGATCCTTAGGTCGAATACAACTCAGGAAAAATAAGAAACATGAATCATGCAAGCTTAATATGGCGCACGAAAAATATATAGCTAAAACACACTTAATTTGTAAATATTGTTATACGAATTTTCTGGGTTGTAACCATAATTTTTACATGTTCTATGATGATAATATAAGCCTATAAAAATAGCCATGTGATTTTTAGAAGCTTATTCGAATTGATTTGGAACTTTGAATGTATCGGATTTAATAAAAAAATAAAGAAAAATTGAGAAAAACCCTAGAACGAATTAGGGTTAGGTTTTTATGATATGAATCTGATTAATTTAATGTTACAATGATTGTGTCATGATGGTTTAATGATGGGATAAAATTAGGGTTTGGTTTTGCAATCTAAAAAGTAAATCCGATTGGTTTAAATAATTATAAGGGTATGTTTTGCCAACTTTGAAACTTCTGGGATATTTTTTTAATGTTATATAAGTCTGTGGGAATGTAGGAAAAATATAACTTGAGGGTCCTAAGTGTAAATATTGCAAGAAAAGGAATTAATGGTATTTATAAGGTACGATTTGTAATTAAATAAAATAGAGGGACTAAAAGTGTAAATTCTGGAATCTTGATGTTATTCTGAGTAAATACTGATATTAAAATTGTAATGTGTAATTTTGAGGATTTATGGGCTTAATATGTAATTGTTATGAAATTATGATTTAATTTATAAGTTTTGTAAACTTAAAGGACCATTTATGTAAATTCTGAATTCTGAGGGATCTGATCTGTAATATACTTAATTCTGATGTTACATTCTGTAATTATGTAAAATAAGATGCTTGTTTGGTAAATATGGATATTGTAGGGTTTAATTTGTAAATTGTGAAACGAAAAGGATTAAGATGTCATTCTGAATAAAATAAATATTTAAGTCAGTAACTTAAAGTATTTTCACTTTATGCCTTTGAATTAGATGAATTTACAATTAAAACCCTGAACTATGAAAATCTGTCATAATAAACCCTAAACTTTTGTAACCTGCTAAAAGATACCTTAATACCATAATAAGCCTTAAATAAGGACTTAACATAATCTGAGATATTAATATCTGGTTAAATATGGAAATCTGTTAATTCTGGAAACCTGCTAAAAATAGAAAGTTACTTAAAATGGATAGGTAAACTAAAAGTAATAATCTGAACTAGAATCTGTAGTAATTCCGTCTTCTACTTCTTTAGGTGTGAAGAAGGAGAAGTCCTGATGTCTGTTCCGTGTCTGTTTTGCTTATTCTGCTTTGCTAATAAGGTACAGATATTCTGACCTTCTCACAGGTTTCTCATGAACCCCTCTTCTTTATATCTTGTTGTTCCCTTGAACCTTGCTATGTTTCCCCTGTTTTGTGAACTCTGATATGATCCTTTTCATATGCTGATCTGTTTAGCTTCTGATTTGATGCCATTGCTATGAGTTCCTTTGCTTTGAACCTTTTCTATTGATTCCCTTGTTATGACCTCTGATATGAATCTATGTTGTGAAAAACCTTTTAAATTATGACCTGGAAATGTTTTGAGAAGAGTTATTTGTTTAAAATGAAGTTTATACTTTTACTTGAAATTTCACTAACTTTTATGAAAACTATTTTAAAGACTATCTTTATGAAAAAAACCGTTTTGAAGGATCATTTTTATGAAAACAATTATTAAGGGATTTCTTAAAATGGACTTTTGATAGAAATTTCTGAAATGAACTTTTGATCTGAGCCTTGACTTGATTATTGATATAAACCTTGATCTGATGAACTCTGATTTGAACCTGATTTATTCTGAACCTCTGATATTTAATTCTGAAATAATTGACATGAACCTTATGCTATGAACCTTCTGATATGACACTCTGATTTTGACCTGATACTTGATACTTGACCCTGACCACGGTTTGATACCCGAGCCACCTCACTAGGCATGAGGGTTTCATGTCCATGTCATTGATGCACCGATGGCATGACTCTAGGGCAGGAGAGTGATGACCTGTCCCGTCCCAGACTTTATTTTATCTGGTGTGTATTGGTAGACTCTGGCCACCTGGGGCGTATGGAAGCATCCTAGATCTGATCTGATTTCTGTTATTTGTATCTGTTTATCTGTTATATATATCTGGTGACTGATGGTGTGTGCGATACACGTCTTTCACATCTCTGGGAGCTTGCTACTCCATTTGATACATGAGGACACCCCTCATATTATCTGGTTACTTGAGAGGCATCCCCTCTGGATTACTGATATGGTTACATGGTTATGATATTATCTGTTCTGGGCTCGTGGTGGATTACTGTTCCTATTTCTTTTCCTTTATCTTATTTCTTTTACTTATTTCTTAACCCATATTACATCTGCATGACCTTTATTTCTGTTACATTGTACTTTTCTCCACTACTGCTTGTTTATCGTTATATCTGTTCACTGAGCTCTCGTAGCTCAGCCGCATTTCTTTTCCTGCGGCAGGTTTTAGTAGGGAGCTGGGAATGAGTGGGGAGTACCTTGGACTTAGAAGGCTATACTTGATAGATTTTCTGGATTAGAGATGACTAGAAGAGTTTATTCTAGACTTAGTATTTATTGTAATCCGCATTGTAACCTTGTATTTTCAGTATTTCATTTGTAACCTTTGAGATTCTTGTATTATTATAGATGTATGCTTTGTTTTGTTCTGATATGAAACTATTATTATGATATCTTTACCCTTGTCGGGTTGGGGTGTTACATATGTGGTTCTCGGCTAAACCTAAACACAACCAATCCAAACCCGCGACATAACCAAACATTCAAACACAACACTAGCAACCCCAAACTAATCCTATGCTACGCTGTGACTCACCATGAGTCACGAGTCAATGCTATTCGAGCCCAAGGCTCTCGGCCGAGTCCAAAACAACACCAACTCCATCCGAAATTTAAAACTAAGCTACAAAAACACATAATAAGTTAAAATAAAGCAAAATAAAGCAAAATAGTCAAGAACTTGCCCCGAGTCAACTCGAATCGCGAGTTGACTCGGCTGAGTCGCGTGACTCGGACCGAGTTTGCCGAGTTACGAGTTTAAAAGAATAGATCCACACGGTTTTAACCAAAACAAAAGGTTTTAACAAGCATTTATTTATAAAAATTGTTTTCATATAAAAGTTAGGGTTAGGTTTTTCGGATTAAAAAGAAACGAAGGGAGTAGGGGGCGCGTGAGTTACCAAAAAAGAAGAGAGAAGGTGGTGGTGATGAAGCGGCGAGGTGGCGGTGCTGACTGTGGTGGTGGCGTGACGACTTTCAGGTATCAAACGAGCTCCTCATGAGCTCAAGTGCTCCAGAAATGATCTAGGGGTCTTGATCTATGTTTTGGTGAACTTTGGTGGTTGGCCGGAAAAATTTTCGGCGACGATGGTGGTCGGAGACGGCGGTGGTGGTCGTCGGTGGTGAATGGAAGAGAGAGAGAATTATATGTGTTGTGTGTGTGTGTTATGTGAAATAAATAAATAAATAAATTCTTTTATATGACATGAGGGACTAAAGATGGACAAAGTAAAATAGAGGGGGTGCGGTGTAACTTATGGGCGGGGGGTATATGTGACAACTTGGTGAAACTTTTACAATAATCACTGTGGGACCCATTTGACGTACCAAACGGACTCGAAAAATTATGAAACTTGCGCCATTGCTCTCGAAATGATTTGTCTAATAAAAACGAGTATAAATATGCATAACTTTCTCGAAGTTAATTTATTTGGCAAATTCGATTCGTTTCGTGCTTTCTAGGTTGTGCTGACATAATAAAGGGATAACGCTCACGTTTCTCAAGATATCTCGCGTTTCTCAAGTTCAAGTAAGTTCAGGAAAAAGTTTAAATACTAAGGTGATGCAAAAATAAATATTTTGCTTGTGAAAAGAGTTTGGAAAATTACCGGATGTTACATGATCGTCCGTGTGAAGACTTGGATTGCGTGAATCCAAGTGGACAAGAGTGCTTGTTCTTGTAGCCACGTGGGCTTTGTGTAGATTGATTCTAGCTAGGATTAGGACTCGACATTCCGCTTAGTGTCGTTAAACTTGGTGTAAGCTTTGGTGTACGGTTTTCTCCGCCTAAAGGGAGTGTGTTGACATAGTGATTGTGAACTCTCGAGTGTGGTACTCGGGGAGTGGAGTAGGATGAAGAGTGAGCTTCGTGCCGAACCACTATAAATCTCGGCGTCTCATTTTGGTTGTGTTCTCTCTTTATCTCTTGTCTTTATCTTACTTACTTCACGCATTTATATTAAGTTCATTGATATCATATAACTATTAAATCTAATGATTTTGCATAAAGAACATAAATGGACCTAAAGTTTTAAAACGAAATAATAAATGGTGAAACCATTCAACCCATTTTCAGAGATTCTACGGTATTACAACCAGTTTTAACATCTTAGTTGCTCGCTTCCTATCATTACCCTCAATGACAGGAACTAATCACACCTAAGTTTTTTCCAAACCCTCGATTCAGACATCCTTTTTTTCACACTTAAAATTCCATACCAACGATACTTACAACAGTTAAGAACCATAAATCCGCATATCCTTTTTTTTACCATTTCAGCCGCCAACCTGTTTCTTTCAGGTGTAACCTACCACAAATTCATCAGGAACTTCTTGGTGATGTTATTTTCTGAAAATGGATATGTTTGGATCGGATTTTGTTTAGATCGATTGTTCTCGATCTTGACTGGGTTTAGATTATTGTGTCTCGGGCTTTCTTCTCTTCGTTGGATCTTTGGTTCTTGTATGATGATTTTTGAGTGGTGTTGGATTTTTGATTAATAATTGTGAGTGCTTCGATCTGATTTTTTGTGCTCTAAAAATCTGCGTATGAGTAGATCAAGAGATGATGGATCTTGGTTTTGATCAATATCTAGATTTCTGATAACAGATATGGATTGTAGGTTTTATGGTTTAAGTGAGAGTTGTCCTTCCATCTCCTTTTTTTTATGGGTCGAGAGTTTTTTTATTAACTCTTGGAGATAAACAGTTTTTGTGTGGTGGATTTGTTTTTGTTTTTGTGTGTGTGATGAGATAAGATAAGGTTTGTGTAGTGGCTAATGGTGTGTTGTTTTGTCATTTTGTCAAAACTCAGTGTGTATCTCCCCCTCAAAAGTGCAACAGAAGTAGCAGTTTTGAAGGTTTTACACTTGAGTTTTGAAAATCTTCAAATGTTATTAGTAGCCATATGAACGGATCTAGATCAGAATTGATCCACCCGCTCTGATACCACTTGTTGGTCCAAAGTATTGAATAAACCAAGAATAAATTCATAAAACAATAATGAGCAATGTTTATCCAATAACCACTTTGACCACTAATAACATCTTCAGCTTCTTTTTAAATCTTCGAGAGAAATCAAAGATTTAAATGGGATAGTTGCGGAATACTATACCGTTGAATGACAAATAAGACTCTCATTGATCCAAGCTAGCTACTCTTGGATTCAATGAGAGGAGGATCCTATCAACTATTCTTTACTATACTTTTACATTATGTGTGTAGGATCTCTACCTATCTGTATTACAAATTACATATAAATAAGGACTTAAGGGTGAAGCTTCCTAAGGAAGCTTTTAATAAACAACTATTAAAGTACTAAAGTACCACTTGGAATATGCTTCAGAATATGTTATTTACTTTTGTACTTTTGTACTCTTTTGACTTTTTTGTGCATGCTTGTAGCTTGTCTTCCCAAGAAAGTTTCCGCCCATATTTCGTAATTATTTCTTCAAAGATAAGTCTTCAGGAGTCAGTGAGTTATTGTCATCACTTACTGACTCCATTACCTTTTTCTTTGGCTCATGTATCATTCACTGAGTCCCGCCTCACTGAATGGAAAGTCTTTCTTCGTTAGACTTGTCCTGAACATCCTGAAGGTAACTCACTGAGTGACTATTCACTCAGTGACTTGTTTGATGTTTAAAGTTATATGACACTCACCGAAATCTGTATCAGTGAGTAACTCACTATTTTATTCAGTGAGTTAGGCTATTTTATTTTCAAATCTTGTCAGGGCCAATTGGGTCAAATTGGTGACCCAGCACAAGGGACGCCCTACTACCAATGAAAAAAACGAATAAGAAAGGAGACTAATTTATCCTCAACATACTACTCTCTCACATGGAATGTTCAAACCATCTAATTTGTCAACCAAATTGGGCAAGGTAAAGAGAAAAGTAAATATATTGCCAAGGTATTATTTTTACCTATTCTATCCATCTCTAGTAGCTTATTTACACCCTTTTGGTGCTTATTATCATCCGTACTTGATTTCAAGTGGGGGGCAAACACCCTATTACATAGTAAAAAGGGTGGAGTCAGGCTCATGACTCGAACAAAAACAAGCGCTTCATGGGAGGCAACCCATGCTTGTCTTTTATTTCCTTTTTATTATATTTTCATTTTCGTATTTATGTCAGTTGGTCAATACGACGTATTCGCTGTTAGTGGATACGGCGTATTCGCTGTTAGTGGATACGACGTATTAACCCCTGACGGGCACTTTAGTATTTCCTATAGGCAGTTGATACGACATCTAATATTCCATGGATACGGCGTATCGACACTCTGCCAGTAATTTTTCGAATATTTATTTTTCTAACCGATGATTAATTAGATGTTCTCGAGTTTCTTTTTCTGTGGTCTCTATAGTTTGAGAGGTTTGAATGATTTTATGGTGTTGATGGACTCCCTCTTTTCATTTGCTCGCAAACTTACATTGGAGGATCATACCGAGCAAATCTCAAGGGAGTTTTCGTTCTAATTCTTTCTATTTATTGTTTTTAATTTTATATTTACACAACGAGGACGTTGTTTATCTTAAGTGGGGTGATGGAGAATTAGAACATTACTTGTCCTTATTTTTCAAAAATATGCTTACTATATGCACAAATTTAAAAAAATTTAGCATGTTTTTGTGAAATCATAAGTTGCAAAACCGTACACATAACCCTTATTTCCATATTGTGAGAATTAAGCCTAATCCATTTCCACTATTTTACCCAAATTCCACAAAAATATGAGTGTGCCAGTGACTTGTAGTAAACTTTAGAACTTGGCTTGGTATACTATTCGAGACCACTATAATAAGTATTATTGATATAATTGGAGTGACTTGTTTAACTTGGTAAATTTCTAGTATTACACCCAAAAAGCCTTTATATCTTATGTTATATTAACTAACTACATTGGTTAGTTAATCCCTGTATAAAACCTATTTGTTACTCTCATCTTTAGAGTAAGATACCCCTAGAAAAACCCTCAGAGCCATTCCTTTCGTTTTTTATACCAATGTTAATTTGTTTCATTACACCCTTACACCTTATCCTACCCTATAGATTTAAGTCCGTGGTTAGTTGCTTTTGTAAAGTGTGTATTTCCTATGTTCGTGTGTGTTTCTTATCTTTGGTTAGGTCGGAAATTGCACATCACAATTAGGAATGTGATATTAGTTATTTTTAATTTTCGTGTGTTTGCTACTATCACTATTATTTTTATATATGAAGTATTGAAAAGTATGGACAAATAATCCATATTTATTATCATGGTGAAGTAGTGAAATTGTACACCATTAGTTGTTTCTTTATGTTTATGTTACTAAAAAAAGAAAAAAAAAATGAAAAATCGAAAAAAGAAAAAAGAGAAAATAAGAGAGAGAAAAAAAAGTGAGATTGTGAGATAATCGGTTTGTTTAAACTTAACCGAATTTATATTTTGACCTAATCAATTATTCGTTGGTACGTATTATAAACCAACGATGTAATGTATTGTAGTTGGTCGTAAAATTAACAAACTTTGTATTATTTTTGTATTAGTGGAGATATAGCCACTATTTGTTATATTATAATTATGGATTGCAAGAGAGTTGGCCGTTATGGGAACGCCAACTAAGGTTTGTTTTATGAGATGATGATTAAGACATCATTGAGTCTAATTCGTGTTTACCAACTAAAGCGTGAGTTTCCGTGTTAAAGCGTGAGTTAGTCTATGATTTGTGTCTTTTTCATGGGAAAGTCGTGTTGGGATTTATTGATTTGATGATACAAAACATATCAAGATCGACATCATCATGGAATTCTAGAAGATGGAGGATTCTAGAAGACTTGCTAAAAAAGATAAAGATCAAGATTAGAAAAGATTTAGTTTCCTAATATAATTAGTTTTCCTTTGTAAGTCTAGATGGACTCTATATATAAAGAGATCCCTAGACATTGTTTGTGTGTGTGTTTTAATCATGTTTTAGGAAAACACCAAAGATCTCACCACTTAAGATCGTTTTAGCCCTAAGGTCAAAGTGTCTTTGATCCCTGTTACAATTAGATAACACGTTCTATCATGATCAAATAGAATTGGGGTTTATATGAATGTAAACCTTGTTAATAACATTGTCTTTGTTAAATTCCGTTGTGAAACAACAACCTTTGTTATTTTTAGATCCTAGATGAGTTTTAAACGATCTTCAAAATTGGTATCAGAGCAGTTGCTTGCTGTTTTGAGGGTCGATATAGTTGGGTAGATAATGCAAGGGGTTATGAGAGAGAGGGATAGAAAAGGTTGGACAATGGAGAATGATATAGGCTTGAAACCCTAGCAGATGGTATTAAGAATTCGGGTGGTTAAGGGTATGTTCATTGTGATCTGAGAATATATTGCTTGTGGCTATAATGATGGTTTATGGGTTTGAAAGATAAGGATATTGGTTCATCTTTGCTATGTGATTTTGTATCCTCGGTTAAGAATTTTGAAGGTAGAAGGCTTGTTAATTCTGGGAAACTTATGAAAGCATATCGACACCTTACTACTACTTCATACATGGTTACTACTGCTCTACAAAAGTTAATACTGCTAGTTAGTAGGTAATACTGCTAGTGTATTTTTACTACTGCTCAACCATTTTAATGCTGCTTTTCATTATTACTACTGTTTGGTATCGATTACTACTGTTAGTCATTTTTAGTACTGCTACTCATGGATGGTGCTACATGGTATTCGTTACTACTGTTGGTTAGTTGTTCGTACGGTTCTTATGGTTGATTCTATGGTTAACATATTGGTTTCAAGGGAAGAATGTGATAAAGGGTTTAACCATTTGGATATGTTAAATGCATCATTTGAGGGGAAGGTTTTATGAAAAAATATAACAACTGCTAGTTTAAGTTTCTACTACTTGAATTCATTATTTGTATTGTGCGTCATGAAGGGTAATTTGAGACATTGAAAAGCTTGGATTAGAAGTTTAATATATGGTTTGTAGTTGTAAAGATCAAAGTTGCATATGTTCACTGTTCGCTAATGGATTATGACAAAAAAGGGAAGATGTTACAAAGGAAACAAGTTCATGGAGATCTTAAGTAAAGGGGAAGAATAGAATCTGTTTCATTCATGGAAGATCAGATTTGAAGATGTACAAGATGTTCAAGTTGTAACAACCCCAAAATCAAGATTTGCGGAAGCATACATATTTGGGTGCTACTAAATCGATAATCACAACACAAAGATATAGAGAACGGATTAAAATCCGTTTGAAAATAGTTTACAATTTCAAAGTTAAATTGTCATACATCAAGTTCAATTAAAATAAAATGAATCCCATTTAACAAAGCGTTCCCAAATTCAGAGTTTAACGCATAAGCAAAAAACATTTCCAACAAACTTATGACCATTGCCATGCCCTGCCTTCAGTAAACACATTCTCAAATACCTGAGAAAAACATGCTAAAAGTCAGCTAATGCTGGTGAGTTCATAGGTTTAAAGTAAATAAGCACATATGGACCATAGCAAATAATTTTCAGCAATCATAGTAATTCGGTATGCAAACACTAAGCTCATCCAACCAAAACTAGACAAACAATATGCCAAACTGGCATACCAAATAAACGGTGCCCGTGAGTGTTAATCTCCAGACACTCGGAAAATTTTGACATGGTATACGTTCACGTTGACCATGCCGGGCCAACCGAACGGGGGAGTCACCCCCAATAGATCTATTTATATCATACGCGCTTCCCAGCAGGAATTGACGGTTGATGATAGTGGGCGCATTGGGATTCAGCAAACTTAGGTTATCGTCATACAAGTGTGTATAAAAACAAAGTTTAATTTTGGTCCATGAAAACAGTTCTGAATGTTTCTCACCCCAAGGTTTATAAAAACAATACGTATAAAAATGGAGCTATAAACTCACCTTAAAAACAATAGCAATCTGCTAATCAGCAACCACTCCGACACGCGACCTAGATCAGTATGGTAAGTCTTAGCGAAATATTCGTGTTTTAAATGTTGTAACTCAATTGAAAAGTTTACGTGTGTCAAGTGCTCGTGTATTTCTTGCTTGCTATGTGGTAAGGTACATTTCAAAATAGGTCATCGTTTAAGACTCTTTGGTGATGGCTCATGATGAAAGTGTATGGTGAAAATACGTGCGACGGAACTTCCGTGCTTAGTGCTTGTCATCGCAAAATGCGTAAGTAATATATATATATATATATATATATATATATATATATATATATATTATCGTATATATATATTTAATAATTAAGTATTTAATTAATTAAGGCTTATAATTAATTAAATAGATATTGAATAATTAATATGATAATGGTGAGAGTGGGGTATTATTATGTTATAAATATTATGATTATTTATAATATAATGATAATTATAAAGAAATTTTATAAGTATTTAATTTTGAGAAATTAAATAAATGTAAATGTATAAATACCAAAAGTGTATTCACAAATCTTATAAGGTCTAAAAATATTAATTTAGAAGAATTAATATTTTTAATAATAAAAATAATCCGTTTCGTCCTTTAGTCAGTTTTTATCCGAAAATATTCTAAGTGTCGAAATTTTAGAAAAATCGGGCATGACCCATTCGTTTAATCAAACTTTTCCATTTTTCCCAAGTCTTGCAATTTCCTCAAATAATCCCTTTCGTTAACTATATTTGCAAAACTAGTCCAAAAGGTATATTTATCGTTATAACTATATTTATCGTTACGATTACTTCTTAATTATACTTTTCAATACAAAAGTCAACGTTTAGTCATAATAATTTCAAAAGTCAACAAAAAGTCAACATTCATAAATTTGGGCCGAAAATCCTTTTATTTGTCTTATTGGGCTTAAAGTGTCAAAACGAATCCAAACTGGTTTTAATCGGTATATAACGTTCTATATCACAAAAATAATTATAGTGAGTCGAAAAATGTTCCGAAACTCATTTTTGTCTCCTGAAATATTTATTGGGCCGAAAAGTCCATATTGGGCCCAAAAGTCATTTAACCTTTTAAGTTACGATATATATATCGTTAAGTTTCTAAAAATCAATTTAGTATATCAAATAAGCCGTTTGGTCAAAAAGTCAACACTAGGCCAAAAAACACATAGGCTCGGGCCATTTTGTGTCAAGACTTTCATAAGCCAAAAAATAGTTTTAAACCTTTAAGTCCTTTTAGTCCGAATAGTTTTCGTAACAATTTTAAATAAGCCAAATAAGCACTTATAAATAAGTTATTAAGTCATATGGTCAACCAAGGCCAAAACATATTGGGCTCGGCCCAATATGTGTTGTACGAGCCTTTTTAACCCAAATAAGCCAAGACACAATAAGCTATAGCTTATTCAATAAGCTATCCAGAATAAGCTATTAAGCACTAATTTCACCATTTCACCACTAGAGCCAAAACTTTATGTTTTTCAAAACAAAAATAATTATTTATTTTAAAACTTAGCCGATTTATATATATATACAAATAAGCGTATATTTCGTCTTAAATTCGCGTAATTAGCACTAATCACATTTGTATTATCAAACCCTAGCTTTTTTAATTTTGCAAAACACAGACATTTAACACGTTGTAACATTTTTAAACATCAAGATAACATGATATGAACAAGATTGAACAAGTTTGTGAGTTTCCTTACAATGCTTGAGAAAAAGTCGAGACCCACAAGAAGTGAAAACAACCCAAATTGCTTCAAATTTACCCAAGATATGTTCCAATCGTTCCCAAAAGCTCAAAAGTATAACCCGATTATCTTGAAACTCAAAGAATTTTTATGGATCTTGAATTTTATTGTTGGTCATGGGTTTGAAGAGTAGAAAATGATCTAGGTAAGTTCTTGAGAGGAAAATGTATGTGTGTTAAGGTGTGTGTTACTAACTAGGTAAGTTACAAAATACATGGTGTAGGATCGAGTACTTCGAGCTTGATTGAGCTTGGTATAAACAAGAACCTCTGTATGCAATACAAGCGTTTATGCGGAACCTAAACAGCAAGTATTATAAAGAAGAAAACTCTAAACGACAATGATCCTCTATGGATCAAACTATGAACTAAGAATGTGATCTTGAATATTGAAAACGTTAAAGGTGTTAAAAGCGTCCATAACCTCATAGACGGGTTTATATTTTATACTAACAAGATGACCTAACCCTAACCCATTCTACAAGTAAACGTGTGAAGAGATAAACAACAATCTCTTCTAAAAATAAATCTTAACAAACATTCTAAATATACGGATAACAAATAATACTATCCGCAGCAACAACACTATCGGCAGAAACAAGATAACACTGTCGGCAGCAATGAGCTTTCAGCAGGAACCAAAGCTATCGGCAGGAACCAGCTTAACACTATCGGCAGCAACAATGAAACTCTTATTTCCCAGAGATCCTAACAATCCTCCCCTAATCTTGAGGTTGACTAGGTTAACCTGCAAGATTCCAATGTGATAGAGCTTGTAACTTCTCAGGCTTGAGGACTGCGACTTAGCAGCAACAATATTGAGTAACCAGCAGCAACATCCATAACTTGCAAGATTCCAGCTTTCTATAGCATCCAGCAGCAACTTCAATAGTTCAGCAGGAACAAGAAATCTTCTTCAAAACATGTATACTGGTCACCATCACTTTCACTTGAACTTGACTGCTACTATGACAATATGTACATCAAATCTCTTTAAGTTTCATACTATTCTCATCACATCCAGGTGTGTTAACTCCTGTGAGAGGTGAATCATTGAAAATTAATGGATTGGATGTCTCTTTACCAATAGCCATTACTACTGGAGTAGCCAATGTTTAGGTGTGTTAGACCATGGTACATTGATAACCATCTGATTTATTAGCAAATCAGCAACTATAAACGGATTTGACTTGTCTTTACCTGTAGCCGTTTGCTCAGGACTAGTCAATTCTTTGGTTTCAACTGAACCTTGGTGAATTGAATACCAAATATGGATACCAAGTGTCTTTACCACAAACCATACTTTTGTGGACTAGCCAATCCTTTGAATCCCATAAGGGTTACATCCATGGTGAATTGAGAACCATTTTCAACTCTCAGGAATAAACCATGGGTGAGTTGAAGTACCCTATAGCTTTGAGCAAGCTATTACAGCTATCAACGGATTTGATTATCACACCAGAGCCGTACCCTCATGGTGAGTCAACTCTTTCTTGTCTGCAAGACATGGTGAGTTGAGCACCATTTATTGTGCAGGTGTAAACACCAACGCTGTACCTACAAGGTGTTGCTCAAAAACCACTTATTAGCACACAAAATATACATAAATTTTTTTTTTTTTTTTTTTGAACTAAGAAACACACCAAAATAAAAGAAAGAAAAATAAGAAAAGAAATCAAAAGAAAGAAAGAAAGATAGAAATTATACAACAACAACAAGAAGCATCCTCCCCTTGAGCTTTATCCTCCCCTGATTCTGCAAGCCTCCCCTTAAGCTGATGATCCCTTAGCTGCAATTTGATCCTTGATGAATTTAACCAATTGTTCAGCTGTGGTTAGATCATTTCCTATAGAATGCTTAGGAACTCTGACCTTCTGTGTTAGCATTCTCTGTAACACTCCTTCAGTTAAAGGATAAGCAAAATCCACAAACATAGTTAGGAACTTGCCAGAGGTGAGTTCCACAACATGAACATTGGAATAGGGATATAATCTCCAAGAAAATACTCTCCATGATGATTGATTACCCCACACTAGTTTAGACTTGTCTCCATCCAATTTATTCATCAAGACTTGTAAATCTCCCCAAAGCAGCAGACCAATCCCAGTAGGAGTATGAGATTGATAATGATTATCCACTATCTTATAAAGATGCTCCAAATCTTTTCTTTCAACCCTATCCAAGATCTCCCTCAGAAATGTAAAGAACTTGACTGTCCCATCAAGAGAAAACCAAACATTCACTTCACCATCAGTAGTAGATCTAAGCTCCCAATGAGCAATATTACCCCAAGAGTGAACAGAATCCCCCTCTGAATCACTATCTGAGTCAACTCTGATTAAATCATGATCAGCCACTTCAGCAATATCCAAAGAAGAAGAATAGAGAGAGATACTCTTATTCCTTGTTCTTAAACCATACTGCAGGATAGAGGGAGATGGTTCGGCAGAAATAGAGACAGGATCAGCAGGAATATCAGCAGAAACAGGAACTTCTTTTGATGCCTCAGATATATCCACATTAGAATTTGAAGCATTGAATGAAGCATCCTGAGAACCTTCTCCGGACTTCATTCTCTTTGCAACATCAGATTCTAAAGATGAAGACACTCTTTTCCTGCTTTTTGAAATATCAGTGTCTACTAAAGAGTTGAGCTTTGCATAAGTATCAAGGAACAACTTTTGAATTGCACCTTCAGGCCAACCTTTGAAGTCACTGATCTTGTAGTTAGCTTCATTCTTCAGATACACTTTCATAAAATTGATATTATCTCTGTTTGTGGGCATCTTATATCCTAACCTTTGTCTTTCCTTGATCCTGTGCATCAATTCATTCCAAGTGGTTGCTCTTTGTTTCTTTAAGATGAATGCCTTGAGCAGATCTGACCTTGCATCTGAATCCAATTCTGACATTTGAAGAACCATAAACCCATGAGCTCTAATAATCATGTCAGTGTTCAATAAATATTCAACTTGTGCACTAAACACTTCTGAAGAAGGATCATCTGAACTTGGGTTATTTATAATCCCAACAACATTCTTCTCATCAACAGACAATTGTCTTGCAAGCTCTTCATCTTGAGCAAGCTGAGCTAATCTAGCTTCTTCAGCAGCAATTTCCTGTTCATGCACCTTTGCAGCTATCTCTTCATCATTTTCAGTTGCTTCAGGAGGAATGATGTTACTTTCAGCAGCAACAGATGAACTTCCAACAGTAGTAACAGGAGCCTTAGATGCAGACGAAATATTTTCAACATCGGCAGTAACAGCAGAGACATCAGCAGCAATGGAGACATCAGTAGCAATGGAGACATCAGCAGCTGTGGTCCTTGCTTCAGTGGAGACCTGTGCCTGAGGAGTGATGTTGTGCTCAGAAGTTGTAGGTACATCAGTATTTGCACCATCAAGAGAAACAGATGCTAGAACATTAAGCCCATCAAATATCATATCATCCTGATCTTCCTCAGACTCAGAAAGAATAACCCTTCTTTTCTTTTGCACATGACTACCCTCCAATATGCTGATCTTTTCATTTAGTTCTTGGATAGTTCTACTAAAAGCTTCATTCGAATCCCTGAGCTCCTTTTCCAAGTTCTCCACTTTCTCACTAAAATTCCTTTTTGTCTCATTAAGTTCTGACTCCAATGCCTCAATTTTCTTCACAGATCTGTCAAGTAACTGGGACATAGAGGTGAGATCAACAGCATCCTCAGTTCCACCAGTAGGAACACTTGAAGTATTAGGAGCTTCACTGACTCTGGGTGGAGAAACATTAAATCCCTCCCCTGCATTGGTGTCATAACTAAATGGCTGCCTAGAAGGACTGGGTGATGAAAGCCTTGAAGAAGAAGGTAATTCCACAGAAGGAGATGGCTGGATAATAGGTGTATCAGCTGAGATGGTCTGATCATTAGATTCAGCATTGTTATTAGTTTCAGGTGAGGGTGACACTGGTCTAGGTGATGGAGGCAATGGTTCAACAGCAACAATAGATGCAGATGCATCAGCAGCAACTGAATTCCCTTCATCAGCTGCATTAGGTGATTGTGAGATATTGACATTATCAGCAGGATCAGGATTTCCGGCAGGATCAGGGATATCAGCAGGATCAGGGTTGTGTAACATATGAGGCAACAAAGGCAAATGTTGGCCAGTAAAGTTCATCTTCATCAGGGCAAACATTTTGGCAGTCAACCTATTTATAATCTTAGGGGATGTATTAATGGTCTGTACACCTAAGATGATTTGAAGAAATCTAGGGTACATCAAAAAGCTGTTTTTACCATTACTGAGATTCTCAATCATTGATCCCAACCACCTGTCTTAACACTCAGACATTGGAGTAAAGTATGAATCAGAAACCTCCATTGAGGAGACAACTTACTTTTTAAGAAAGTACAACTCCCAGTAACAGGATAACCTATAGCTGCCATTCCATCAGCAATATCTTGCCTTGAAAGATCATATTCTCCTTGCTCCTCAGGAAATTGAAGCTGTACCCGAATCAACTCCTCAGTAACAATCACTTCTTGGTCATCAATGGTAGCAACAATATCAACTTCCCTTCCCACGATGTGTCTTGCCTTAGCTGTCCTCCAAAACTGTTTGACCAATGAATCATATACCGTCACTGGACAATAAGTGAGGGCATAACGAATAGATGACCCACGAAGGAATGCGAGAACTTCATCATAACCAACACTTCTTGAAGAAGACTCCAAATAAGCCACCTTGTTATGATCATCCTTGTAACGAAGAGTTATTGTCATTGCGTTGTAGAAATGATTTAGGGTTTGAAATGGGAAAATTAGGGTTCGATAGGTTTTAGAGAATTTGAGATGAGAGAAATGCAATTATGCGTTGTGTTGCCAAAAATATCACTTTAAATTGCTGCAATTCTTTGCACGTAACATTGACCAATTAAATTGAGAAGGTTTGACCAATCGGCAGTAACACTTGGTCAATCGGCAGCAATAAGATCTTTGACCATTCGGCAGCAATGAGTTGGTTTGACCGTAGTCAACCTTCCAATTTAGTCATTAAGAACAACTTACCCGAATTAAATCACAATACCAACCACCAATAAATTCGCACTAATCTCCATATTATATAACCCTCAAATCACATAACTTTATCATCACAAATCAAACCCAAAAATCTTCAAAATCATGAGTTCATCCAAACAGCCAGTCATCGAAATCTCATCAGATTCTTCCTCCTCGAGTGACTCAGGATGGAACAACTACTTTCCCAAAACAGCATCATCCTCTAAAAACAAAGGTAAGTCCAAGGTTGAGGATGACTCATCTGATCCTATTCCATCTACCCCTTCTTCATTAGAGTACTTTAGCTCTAATGATGAAGATTCATCAGAGTTGAAGTCTTTGGTTTATTGTCAGGGTGAATGGGAGACTTTCCCTCCCAATTTTCCCATTACAGATGAGCTTAGGAAAAAGATGAAGGAAACTGAAGCTCTGCTAGCTGAAGAGATGGAGAGGACAACTGCAGCTTTCTATAAAGTATCGGTACCAAAAGGTAAGGCTAAACATCAAGAAGGTTTAAGTCCAAGCTTCACTAAGCTGCAAAACAAAGTTAACTAACAAAAGACATTGAAAAACCTGCAAAACAAAATTAGAGAAATACAAACCATAGACATAAACAAAAGAAAACAAGATAAACTACAAGCATACAAGCATTAGCCTCCCCTTAGGCTAAGGCAACCAGATAAATCAGCAAACATAATTACAACAACATGATAAACCAAATCAGACAATCACCAAGGATACCATGGAGAATAAGCCATTCCCCTTCCAAAGATGTGATTATTATAGGCAGGTCTGAAATCCCTTTGAATGTATGAAGAGGAACCAGCAGAAATGGTTCTCTGAATATCAGCAGAAACAGAGGTACCAGCAGGAACAGGTCTATCAGCAGGAACAGGACCTCTATAAAAGTTCATTCCTGCTGCTTGTGGAACATATGGTGGTATCTGTTGTTGGTCCACAAATTGTATATGGATCACTAAGTAGTCTTGAATACCTAGTAGATGGTTAGGATAAATCCGAACCAATCTAAGTGAGAAACCCTAAGTGATTGTTAATGTTAATGCGGAATCTTAACAAGAACAATTAAGAACACAAGCAGGGATATCACTAACTTCGTATATTGATATTCACTATGATCAATTCGTACAACTCACACACACGAACTAACAAACTTTAGGGATCCTTTTATAACACAAGGAAACCCTAGACGACACAGAAGATATACACAAATCTTCTATAAAGATACATACACGTATTGTATCTTTTCCTAACATAACTCTAACAAACTTTCCTATCTTCACGACCAGACTTAACTTTATAAGTCAACCAGACTTAACATGTACTACCAGACTTAACTTTACATAACCAGACCTAAATCACAAACAGACCTAACTTAGTAAACTACCAGACCTAAGTTGTCTGCTCTTGATACGCATCATAATTCCCAACAATCCTCCCCTAACTTGATCTTCATGCTTCATGAACTTCAAGTTCTTCTGATTTAGCCTTCTGAGGATTGAATCTTGAATACATTGAAATGTATTTAGGTCTTGTTTCTTTCTAGCAGCTTGAATCTTGATAAGCTCTTCTGATATGGTCTTTGCAGCAACATTGACTATATGTACATCAATTCATATTAAGTTTCATATCTATTCTCATCACTATTCACAAGTGTGTTAACACCTGTGAGAGGTGAATCATTGAAATTTAATGGATTTGATGTCTCTTTACCAATAGCCATTACTACTGGAGTAGCCAAATGTTTTGGTGTGTAAGACCATGGTACACTGATAACCATATGATTTTAAGCAAATCATCAGCTTATCAACAGATTTGTTAAGTCTTTACCAAAAGCCGTTTGCTTCTGGACTAGTCAATTCTTTGATGGAAAAGCACCTCATCATGGTGAATTGATTACCATTTATGGTTTTCCACAGCCTTTACCCCAAGCCATAACCTTGTGGGCTAGCCAACTCTTCACTTATCTTAGATATGGTGAGTTGAATACCATACAATTTTTGGCAAATTGTCAGCCATAAACGGATTTGAGCAATCTTTACCTGTTAGCCGTTTGCTCAGGATTAGCCAGTCCTTATGTTGATGAGACAAGGTGGACTGATAACCTTTTGATGTGTTAGTGCAAAGCACCTCCACCAAGTGAGAAGTTCCAATAATCTCACTCAACAACTTGTGAAAATTCTTTCAAACACCCTTAGGCTACATCCTTCAAAGACTGCTTCTTAATCAAATCCAATAACATCTCATATCCTTCATCCTTTTTACTAGCATACAACTTTTTGCTCATCATTTCCTTGCAAACACTTGATGATAAAGGATATTCCACCTCTGCAAGCATATAAATATCAACATTCTTTAATGAAACACAATGTACCTTGCAGGTATGAAAATATCTCCAGCTGACAATGTTATGTTCCTCAGGAAGTTTCCACACTATATCAGACTCAGTTGGTGGCTCAAACATCACTTTCAAATTTCCCCAAAAGACTCTTTCAAACTCATCTTCAGGTGGATGATCTCCATATTTAATATTCACCAACTGATAAAGTTCTTGAAGATCCTCCCTATTCACATCAATCAAAATGCCAGCAAAATTCATATAAACAATGTTAGAATTATCTTCCCTTATTATTTGATATGCAGCCCTTCCACCAGTCATGATAAGTTGATACTTGACAACCTTAGTAGGTTCCTTAGTGCTTTCAATAGTCCCCATTGTGGCTCCTTCAGATGAAGGTTCTTCATCTAATTCCTCTTCAACAACTACTTTCTTGGATTTACTCTTCCTTTCCAAACCTTTTCTTCTTTGAAACACAATAGGCTTAATTACTTCATCTTGCACTTCTTCTGTTGACTTACCAGCTTCAGGTTGTGTATCAATCACTTTATCAGGTTCAATGACTAGTTCAGTCTCTTTAGCCTTTCTACCTTGAAAGCAATATTTCTGCACATCATCATAATCAGTAGCTTTGTAACCTTGATCTCTCTCAAATGCCTTGAGATATGCTACTTGTATTTCTTCATATGACTTCTTTTTCATCTGTTCCAAAGAAAGATGCATTTGATTCTTAAGATACATCTTCATATCATACTTCTTTTCTGCCATAGACATCTTCTTAGGAATCTTTGATTTCTTTTGAAGTTTGAACTTTTCCAAGAATCCACCCAATGTATCATCATTACTTCTTGCATTAATGAATTCAGCTAACTGTTTGGCTCGTTCATCAGCAGTTAAACCTTCAATAGTTAGCAGCTCTTCATACTTTGCTCTCACTTCATCATCAACATTGAGTAATTTTGTAAAATCAGCAGATTCTTCAGCCAACTGTCTTGCATAGACTGCATCTAACATCTTTTGTCTTTCTTCATCAGCAATATCTTGAGCCTTAATCCTCTCAATTTCAGCCTCAGATGCAAGTTCTTCTCTTGTTTTTCTTTTAGACTTCTTTGGCAATGAAGTTTCTTCATTACCAGAACTAAGTTCATTACCAGAATTTTCACCAGACTTTTCATCAGATACAGTCCCAAACTTTTCAACTTCTTCCTCAACAGACAAAATTAACCTTCTTCTTTTCCTATCCTGTTTGATTTTGCCCATTGATTGAGCCAAAGTCTCTGCAACTTCCAGTGTCTCTGGACTAATTGTGGTGACATTATCTTGAACAAGTGGTTCTTGAACTGGTGTTTGAAGAATATTTTCTTGTTCTTGCTCCAAATTCCTCCCCTGTTTGGAAGAATTTTCAGCTTCACCTTCCTCATCATCAAAAGAGACACCCTTTTTCTTCATTGCTACTCCCATTTTCTTTACATTCTTCACCAAAGTCACATAAGCTTTTCTGAGTGCCTCATTAGTCTTTTCCAAAATGTCAATCTTCTTTTGTAATTGAGGAACAATAACAAGGAGATCTTCCACAGTTATGGGATTATGTGCCTCCTCCCTTTCAGGACTTGGAACATGTGGTTGTGGAGGTGAAGATTGTTGGATAGGTGTAGATGATCTTTCAACTGATGGTGAGGGACCTGGTTGAGGTGATGGAATTGGAGAAGACCTAGGTGTAGCAGACCTAGATGAGGCTTGGTCTTGAGCTTCATCAGGGTTCACTTGTGCAGCTCCAGAAGTACCTGCATTGTTAGTACCAAGCATAGCAGCAAGCAAAGGTTTGTCTGTCCCTTGAAAACTCCTTTTTAGATTTGCAAAAAGTTTGGAAGTAAAGGCCACACTGATGTAAGGCACTTTATCCCTAGTTTCAAAATTCAAGATCATTTGCAAAAATCTTGGATACATTAAAAATTTTAGGTTCTTAGCATTTTTCACCATTCCTTCAAAAAGTAATTTTGAAAAGTTAAATTTCCTTCCAAATGATAAACAGACCAATGCAGAAGCAATTCTGCTTCCAAATTGATCCCATCCACCACTCTTGGGACTTAAGCTCTGAAGTAAATAATGTACTAAAAACCTCCACTGAGGTGAAAAATGACTTTTCCAAAAGGTAAAACTTCCATCTGTGGGGTACCCAATGCTATTCAAACCCTCCAAAATATCCTCACTAGACAAATCAAATTCTCCTAAAGCATCATCTAATTGGAGACTTTCCCTAATCGATGCTTCAGTAATGGTAAAACCATTGTTATCTATGATTGCCCTTAAACATGGTGTCCCATCATCAAGAGTCTCAGAGGTAACCGACCTCCAGAACTGCTTGACAAGGGACTGATAAATAGTAGGATTATGAGTTAATGAATAACAAATATAAGAACCTTTTAGAAAATCCACAATCTGCTCAAAACCTGCACTTTGATCTGGCTTCTTCAAGAACCCGACTTGATTATGCTTGTCCACAAACTTGAGATTAGCCATGGATGAGTTAATGATTTAGGTCTGGTTGACAAGAAAGGTAGGGTTTTGAAAAATATTTGCGTAGAAATAGAGTCGTGAGTAATAAAGATTATTTAAATTTGGAAGCAAATAAAGAATAAAAGAAGATAAATAATATCAAAATTTAAGCTTATATACTTCATAAATATCTTGTTTTACCGAAAATAGTGCAACGGTAATATATTAGTAAAATCTTTATTTACTCTGACCAGATCTAACGGTCATAAAATTAACACTACCCGACCTAAAAAGTCAACCAGGCCGAATCATACACTTACCAGACCTAACCAAGAGAGTGAACTTACATACTTACTATAGCGAATGCAAAGCTTTTCATCACCTCATTCCAATCTTTTCTGCAAGAATTAGTTGAAACAACAAGAAAGAGGAGACAACAACCAATTTTTTTTTTTTTTTTTTTTGCAAGACATATGAGCTACCAGATTTAACACTTAAGGTTAACCCGATTAAAAACATTTTAAAAATTTGTACATTTGCCTCCCCTTAAATGTAAATCCCTTTTTTTTTTTTTTTTTTATCACTAATAAATACTTAACCATAATAAAAACGAAGGTCAACTTTCCAAAAACACAATTAATAACTCTTTCCATGCAAGTATTAACTCATACACCAACCAAGCATTAAAAGACATTAAACCTTGATTTTCCCTATAAAACCACCCATAGTTTTATCACAAATACCATCACAAACCAGAATAAAACCTTATAAGCATAATGGATCCATCCAACTTAAAAACCATAGAGGTTTCATCCGATTCCTGGGATCCAAATGACTCATCCTCTGATACATCCTCAGGAGGATGGGGTGGATACTTCCCACCATGGTATTCATCAATCACAAGAAACAAGACATTGAGAGAAGCAACTCTGAAACAATGGCTAGCTGCTTATGATCTGTCTGAAAAGGAACCAGACAATGAAACACCAAAAACTTCAAGACCAACTCCTCCTTCTGATGTAGATGATAAAAGTGCCAAAGAAGAAGACCCCTCCAAGAATGATGAAGAGACCTTTCCTTCGAAGATTGTGCCTTCCCTGAGTAGTGGTTCTGTGCCACGTCCTCCACCAAGCAGTGTGATTCTTGCACTTCCATGCCCAAAAGCATGGAATCAATTTGGTGGCAGAGGAGCCAAGAAGACCATTCCTGACTTCATGGGAAAAGGGAAGCAGAAAGTGTAGGTGGTGATGTTTAGCTGGTTTGGGAAAAATCTTTTGTCTTATGAAGCTTTGTAGCTTGCATCCTAGAATGCAATATCTTGTTATTAAATAAAAAGCTCTTTGGTTCTGATGTTTTAATTTTCCACATATGAATAACTTGCGCATAGAAAAGAGCTAACAACTGCAAAGCAAAATTAAGCACAAAATACCAAACACACATACTATAGAAAGCAAAATAAGTACTGAAAATAAGAATAGCATGATAAAGAACAAACAAATATACAAACTATACAAAGTTAAGAAAGAAGATCAGTTTTTCTTAACAACCCAGGCCTGAGTTGGCTTGAGTCCTTTCTGTGGAGCAACATACTTATAGGTCTTGTATGAACTTGCTCCAGTGAAACCATGTTTGGACTTATAGGTAAATTCATTTTTAAATGGATTCCAAGTCCAGCAATCAGAGAAATTATCAGTAGATCCCCTACTTGAATCTCTTTGTCTCCTTACAGGTGAATGAGCCTTATAAAAATTATTTCTTTGAAACTTTTCATTCACCTGAGGTTTTTGAAAAGGTTGCTTGGGTCTTACAAAACCAGTGTTCACATTAGGTCTCACAGAGTTAACATAACCAGTATTCACTTTAGGCCTCATAATAAATTAAAAAGACATAAAACTATTCAACCCGCCCTTCTAGTTTTCCACGCATCCTGAAGGATCCATCCTTCTTCTCAACAAACAGGACCGGAGCTCCCCAAGGCGAAGAACTCGGTCTGATAAAACCTTTCCCTGATAGTTCAGCCAACTGACCAGACAACTCCTGTAGCTCCGTGGGTGCTAGCCGATAGGGCGCTCGCGCTACAGGCGCGGCTCCTGGCACTAAATCGATTTGAAATTCTATCTGTCTGGCTGGCGGGAGTCCAGGTAGGTCTTTTGGAAAAACTTCCGGGAAATCCCTCCTGATTTGTACGTCTTCCAATCGTTTCTCTCTGAGCTCCTTCTCTTTCTTCTTAGTAACATGAGCCAAAAAGAGGTTGTCACACCCCGCCAAAGGCGGAAACGCGAGGTGCAACTAAATTAATATACATCGCAGAGAGCTATAGTACAACACCATAATTTAGATTTAATGAATTAGTACATGATTACAATATTGTTCTAGCCGATCTCGACAATTGAAACATAAAGTTTGGTTTCCAAAAGATAGCATTTTATTACAAAATGACCACAGAAGACAAGTGAGGACTCCGTTATACAAAATTCTTCATAAAATATGCTTATTGGCGATCACCTGAAATGCATGAGAAAACGGGTCAACTATGAAAATAGTTGGTGAGTATACAGGTTTTATATAGTGCGAAAACCATTTATAAGAAAGTCCGCCTGGCAAATGTCCTGTCAACTCACCATGTTACAAGTCCCGTCCATACAAGACTTGCAACATATAAGTTCACATACATTTCCCATATAAAAGTAATATGCCTGGTAATCAGTACACACGAGGTCATAACAGTTCACAATATTAGAACGTTGTATATAATAAATTATGCGGCAAAGCCCCAAAAATAAATAATATGCATTCTGTAGACAAGGGAACGAGAGGTTGGCGAACCTCTAATAGCGCTATCCATACTACCTACTGCTTCGTAGACAAGGGAGCCGTACGAACCGTACGTTAAAATTGAAGTACGAATGGCAAATCAATCGGGGACTAACAATGCGAATGTACGAACAGTACATCATAACAACTATTATATACAATTTAATTAAGCCTGCTTCGTAGACAAGGGAGAATAAATTTTAAGTACGTACGGTACATCATAAGTTCAAAACAAGTCTTAAGTTCAATTCAAGTCATAAAAGTTCAAAATCAATTCCAGGTGTCCAAGTAAATATGCCAAAAGTTTCAAAGCAAGTCATGAGAATTTAAATATAACACGAGTCATGCATTCCACCCCAAAGATATTAAAATAGTTTGAAAAGGGGGTCCGTGAATACTCACCTCAGTAAAGCAGTTTGAGTAAAGTCAAATAATATAAGTGGGCGGCACCGACACGCAACCTAGGGTAATATGGCAAGTGTTTAGATTCGTTGGTTTATGGCTCGATGTGAATATTGATGCGTGTTAGATTATCGATGCTTGTGTGATAAAATGCTTAAAGTTGAAAAATATAATTTTTGAAGTATTATTCATGTTGTGTAGGTTTACTATCGATTGTACATTCGTTAGTGATTTATATTTATTTGTTATGAATAACGTCTGTATATATATATGTCTCAACTTTGTTGTATTTATATAAATAGAAACTTTGATATAATTATTTGAAAAATATAAGTCTTTGATAAAATAATAAAGTTCACAAATCTCGCCCTTAACTTATATACAAATTACACTTTTAACCCAATATTAGAAATATTCACAATTTTAGTCCAAAACATCCAATTTACACTTTTTACCCCTATTTTTTGTTATTTACAGTTTTAGTCCTTAGTTTTATTTTGTTAGGAATATAAATATTCAGATGAAGGCTCGGTCACCCCGAGCATCTATTTAGCATCTACATAGCTCGTAGGCTTATTTATATTAGCTTAGCAATATTAGTATTAGTATTATTAGTTTAGTCGTATTTATATTTGTGGAGTGGGTCGGGGCTTTCCCCACTATCAGCTCACTCCACAGCCCACTAGGGGCATAATATTAGTAAGTATAAATACCCCTTCCCACACTTGGGAAGGGTTGGAACTTTTCATTCTCACTAATCTAATATTCACATTGTTCTCTCAACTCTCTCTCTCTAGAATTGTTCCCAACTCATCTTCTTCATCTCTTTCTCTATACTTAGATCTAGCATTAAACTTATGTTTGTGTAATGAATTAAAGATTACTACAATTGGTATCAGAGCCAGGTTTGATCTTGGGTACTATTATTTTGTTTTGGTTCGATTCATTTACACAAACAAAATCGAAGATAAACACAAACACAGATCTGTTGTTTCTTTGTTGTTTTAAAACAAGTGCAGTCAACCGGTAGTCTGCTGCTACTTTTTTTTATTATTCTTTCAACCGACTTTTGTGTTTTTAATCTTTGTTTTCATTCGGGGACCACTGCTACTCTTATTTAGCTACTACTCTATTTTTATTATTTATCAATAATTGTTGTTTTTTTTTCAAAAGTTCTTGCTGCTACTCTTATTTGATCGAAAGTCTAGTGCTATTTTTTATTAGTTTGCTGCTACTCTTTTTGTTTTCATTAGGATAGGCTGCTGCTACTCTCTTTTTTTTTGGTATTCTTTCGTTTTTTTAAAGATTTTTAAACCGATTTGTTTTGTTTTTAAGATTTTTTTTAGTATTCGACCAATTAGTTTTTTTTTTGTTTTTCTTGGTTTTGTTGTGTTGGATAAAACTTGTGGGTTTAGTAGTTATTTCTTGGTGAAAGTTTGAGGTTGTTCTTGTTAGAGATTTTGTTGTTCTTAATTGAGGTTTGTGGTAGAAAGAGGTAAAAGACAATACTGGGTGAAAGTGACTACTTTGACTAGTCAACTGCAATTTGTCTAAGTTGCTGTTTGTCTATGCTGTTTGTCTATGCGGTCTGTCTATGAGGTTTGTCTATGCTGTTTGTCTATGCTGTTTGTCCATGCGGTCTGTCTATGAGGTTTGTCTATGAGGTTAGTCTATGATGTTTGTCTAGGCTGTTTGTCTATGCGGTTTGTCTGTGCGGTTTGTCTATGCGGTTTGTCTGTACGTCAAAACTTCAAACGGCTATAACTTTTGAACCGTAACTCCGTTTTTAGCCCACGACCTGTCAAAACGACCGTGATACCGAGGAGAATGACATGTTTAATTTATTTATTCATTCAACGCAACTTTCGAATCTTGAAATCGCTCCATAAAGAAGTTATCGAACTGTGAAGTTTTCAGACCATAATTTCACCATAACAACTTGCATCAATCAAACCAAATCACAACTAAACAACAGTTCAACAAGTCTACCCAATCACTAATCATAACACACATCAAACATCACTTCACGGTTCATTCTTGATTTTTGTAAAATCCCGCAAAAAAATCTATTTCTCGGTTTAAATCATAGAATTGTAAAATCCCGTGCACAGTTACATCATGTCTACTACTTCAGATTCCTTCATATCTGAGGTACTCAAGTTGTACGACACATATGATAACCAAATGATTTCCAATTCTGGACAACAAATGTACGTGTGTGATTCTGATAATACCAATGTGGAATCTTCGTGCCCGAAATCACAAGAGAAAGAGCTTCATCAGTCACTTATGCTGTTTAATGCAAAGGAAAGTCGCATCGAATGTTTTCGTCTACTTCATTCACATCTCAAGGTTTTGTTTGATAAATCTGAATACGTGATGGGTTACACACGGGATTTCACAGCACTCTTTGGTCAAGATGTTCATGATTTCACAGTCGAAATGACTCTATATTTAGATCAACTTGAACAACAACTTGACAAAGAAGAATTCTCTGAAGCAAGATCCAGAGCAGCTTTTAGTGTGATCAATAACCAACTCCAGGTGTTCATTGACTCGCAATACACTGAGGACTATGACTATGACAGTCAGATGACAAAAGGGTGTTTTGCTAATTACACTGGATTCGAGGTTGACGTGTTCAGAGTTACATTACTACAATTGATGAGTAATGTTAATGGGTTTATTGATGAAAGGGCTAAACAAATGGGGAATGGAACAAGATCAGACAAGTTTGATGATGGTGACAGCACAGGAGGTGATTTCACAATATGTGAGAATGCAGCCTACGTACCTGAAAATCACCAAGCACAATCTGCTGTGGTACATCTGTCTTATCTAGATAATGTTCTTTCTAATGAACAACAACATACTGATCATCTTAAACTTACTTATGACACATATCTGTTGAAAAAGACTGATAGCAATATTACCTCTGATTCAACAAATATGAGTCATAAGGGGGGAGAAATTGATCAGGATGCTGAACATGAACATGATAATACGTCGAGTTCTTTGCCTACGGCTGAGTTTTTCAAATCGAATGATATGGTTCAAAAAGAAGTTTATAATGAACTTTCAAAAAGATTTTCACAGCTTGAAAAACGTTGTATTTCTCTTGAAGTTGAAATACAACAAAAGGAAGAACGTTTTCAAACTAAACTACCAGGTAAAAATCCGAAACTCCCTGAATTCCGTGAATTTTTTATGATAAATGATTTGAAAGCTCAGCTAGAAGCTAAAAACTTAACGATCAAAAACCTGAAAAACAGATTGACTGAGATGCGTGACATGCTTAATGAAGTTAGGACTAAACATGAAAATGATGTTATTGCAACAATAAATGCAGAATTAGAACATAAAGTGGCTGAATTGTTTAACGATAATGAGTCGTTGAAAAGTCATTGCAAAGAACTGTGATAAAATCAAAGAAACAAAAACTAAGAATGTAGAGCAAACTACCTCTTTGATTACCAAAAATGATGAATTCAAGGCTCAACTTCAGGAAAAGGGTTTTGCAATTGCAGCGTTGAAAAACGAATTAAGAGAATCGATAGGAAATGGTGTGAATACTAAGTTTGCAGAACCATCAATCTTGGGGAAACCACCACTTAGAAAACAATCAGTTGTTAGACAACTGACTGCGTTTAGATCTGAACGGCCAAAATTTTCAAATACATAGTTTGCCTCCCAAGTTGATGTGAAACAAGTTTTGTCAAAACTAGTCACTTCACAGTCTAGACCTAGTGAAAAGGAATATACGCTTGCAAAACCTCATCATATAAGTGCCTCTAGTTCTTCTAGGATTAGTTCAAAGAATGTGTCATTTGTGACACCAAAGGAACATGTTAGACATAAAAACAGTGTTCAGAATCACAACCTAGAGGATGCTAAGAAAAACACACATGAAAAGACTAGAAAGTTGCTCGATTCTAAGAGTATTTGCGTATCGACTAAAGCGATTCCCGTAGCTGATCACTCTAAAAAGTCTAGATCTTTTTCTGACTCCAAACACTATGCTTGCTCTACTTGTCAGAAATGTGTTTTTAAGGCAAATCATGATGATTGTATAACAAAATTCCTGAAGGAAGTGAATGCTCGTGCTAAGGTTCAATCCACTAAGACTAGAAACAACAAAAAGCCCGTAGAACCAAAGAAGTATATTCAGAAACCTGGTAGGCAGATTGATGTAGGACAAAGGTCTTCTCTAAACAAGTCTTCCACTATATATGAGAAACCAAACACTCCTAGATCTTGCCTTAGGTGGATACCAACTGGTAGAATTTTTAAGATTGTTGGTCTTAGATGGATACCTAGTAAAAAGATGTTCACTGCGTGCAAAACCAAGGTTGACAATGAAACCCCAAATGGTCTAAATGCTGATATCGCTAACCCATATAAATGCAAACAAACTCTTAATGTCAGTGCAGGTAGTCCTTACTTAAGTGCAGGTACATCGTTTACGCATATTAAGGAAAGACTCAGGGTTTGGGTGCCGAAAAGAGTGATATCTCATGATGTAGGGGTTCATGCAACTCAATCTTGATGAACATTCAACGACAATGACGTCTGAATACATCAGTTCAGGCCTCGCTCTTCAATGACAATGGCGTCTGCTGACATCTCTTCAGGCCCCGTTTATCAAAGAAAAGAAAGGCGTACGCTTGAGTGCGCTTTATCTTTGGAAGAAGAGGAATCTTCTTATTTATGACCATTCTCATCAAGCTTCATGTTCTTCAAATGCTCATTCAGTCACCAAAGGGGATAAAAGTACATTGGAGTATATTCTTATTCACCTGGTCTATCAAAAATGGCAGTTGGTCGTCATATGCAATTTTTGAGGGGGGGAAGGGTGAATAAATTACATGGTGATTGAGAGTTGAGAAATGGTCATACGAATATTCTTGTTTCTGACTACTCTTATCTAAAGGCTTCATACTTGCTCCATGCGCATTCAGACATCAAGTGGATCTACTTCCATCAGATGCGATTTCGAATGCAATTTTTGAGGGGGAGAAGTGTGAACAGTGGATCAACCTCATATGCACTTGTTCAATCAAAAATGGCATCCTCATATGCAATTTTTGAGGGGGAGAAGTGTGAACAAGTGAGTGAACAAACAATCACTTGTTGGGCATCTAAGTGTGACTACGGAATTGATCAGGTATCACTTATTTGGAGTTGAAGTTGACTTTCTCAAAGGCGTGATCTTACTCTATCTTGAAGTCGGGGTTGGTTGGATGCATGACCTTCAATGATAACTTGCTCGTGCTTAAGATTTAAGTTGAAGACTTAGGTTATCTAGTTACCAGCAGTCAGGGTAACTATCACTTAAAGGAGTTACGATGTAGTACTCAGTGTCACACGCCGTTGACGCTGTGGATAATCGTAAAAGGTGTTAATGTCTCATACCTTGGTTGGGTATTGAGTACTTAGAGATTTTCTTGGAGCACTAATTCTCTACACCGTTCTTCCAACATTAGTGCAAGCATAAGTCACAAGAATGGGGAATTCTATTTTCAGGTTCAAGTTTGGTATATCGTGTTTGCTCCATCAGTTATCACTTCGAATAGCCTACTTAAGGGTTGATAAAGATAGTCAGAGACGGTTTCGGCAGCAGTTAATTCTCACTTGATACATTTGAGCTAATTTTGTTCTTCTCACAAGATCTCAAGAATATATGCGTAAAATGTGTTGCTGATTCTGAGGTATCAAAACCAGCAAGGGAGAAGGAGACATACAGTTGAATACACAACGAGTACACGTGATGAACTTTATACTTCTTCTCTATTGAAGATTATTCCGGGAAGACAAATGTCATAACCGCAGAGAATATCAGTGTTCTAACTCGTTCCTTCTGGTGTATCATTCCAACTACGTGTGGGAAGAGAATGTCAGTTTCTGATGATAAAAAAGGTACACAATTGTATGATGGTTCCTATGGTTAGTCGGTATCCTACTGAAGGAAATGTGTACATCCAGTACACAGTAGCTGTTATGGTACTGTCTTGGTGTTATCATGTCGACTACATACGGGATAAATTGCTTACACTCGGGACTTAGCTGAATTTGGTGTAACAGTTCTCATCTGCAATGTCCTGAAAGGAGATAAGGGGATTTTCGGGTCTTAATTGATCTTGATGATTTTTTGTCGACTTCATTAATGGGATTGAGTGTGTACTTCGGGTTTTTGGGCTTCATATATCGAGACTGATTGCATCACTTCAACTACTTGGGGGAAGTGGTCTCTGGATACTCTTGGCATGCATTACTTCAGACTTCAGCGGGAAGAAATGTGAGAAGGTTAATTTAAGTGTGAGATGATTCGTTGCTAATTTATGTGATGGTCCCCCGATCGGAGAATCTCTATGGTTATTCTTAAAAGGAGCAGCAATACTTAATGGGGTTTGATACGGTTTTCGCTGTACACATACCTTTCGTAAGCTTGAAAGAGAGCTTTGAAACTGCTCAAAAGGAAGATTGTCGGTTTGGAGGGAAGCTATCAAAGCTTCACATTGAGAATTCTCAAGCTCAGATGATTATTTTGGAGCCTTGAAAGCTTTGGTGGTGAAAGTTTAAGAGATGTTGACTACAGATTTCTACCACATGCTGAACGTATCCTGATTTTGGTATTCATGTCATCATCGTCTTAAGCTGAGTAACATTTTCTTGTACATATCTTATACCATACTGTAAATAGAAAATTATAGATCCAGAAAATTGTAAATAGATACTTAGAAATCCTGCTAAGTGTAAATATAGAAACGTAAAACCAGAAAATCCATAAAAATTAAAAAATTAGAAAAGACCAAAAATAGTTTCACCTAGGCATGTCTTCTGTTTATCGATAACATTTACGGACTTAGAAATGTCATTCAATAATGGCACGGGTCTTTAAATGAAGCTCGAGCAGAAGTTAAAATGGATTCTTAAAACATGTCTAAATGGCTTGCTATTACTTTAGATAGCAACCCGCGCTTCAAAATGGGGAAAGCACGTCGCCAAAAAGACGGCTGTTCCTCCAACTGGGTGATGTTCACCTGGGCATGGATTACTTTATATCCATGTTTCTTCGATCTGATGTACATTTCAGTGCATCATTTCTTGAAAAAGAAGAGAAATCTTCTTTGTATGCAAATAGTTTTCATTCAATGATTCTTTTGAAAATTATTTGTGAGACACTTGGTGATTATGTGTTGTATGAAATTTGTTTATACTTCGATTATGCATAAAATTTTTCACTCAATCAACGACCACGAATCTTTAACTTGAATACGGGTCATTGATTGAGGGGGAGAGTGAATTCAAATTTTATATCTTCAAACGGGTTTCTTGATTAATTCATGATTCTTAGAAAAGGTTTTGCAGTTAATGGGGTATTAGTTGAAGAGGATCTTGCTAAAACTTTATATCAAATGGCCAAATGTGTTAGTTGCTAGAAAGTTTAGGACATTATGTGCAACTTGCTTATAGTTTCCTAGCTTGATGTATCTAGAAGGTTCATTTGTGTTACTTTGGTATCCTCGTTTAATCCCCTAAATACTTTAAGACTCAAAACCTAAAAGAAGTTAGAAAACCAGATGTGTTTTATGTACTTGAATACTCCACTGGCATTTGTATGATCTAAATGAATGAGTTTCAAATGTTGTTTGACTTTTGTTGGTCAATTGTTGCTTAATTGTTGTTGATATTGTGCATATGTTCTCAGGATTCACTTAGGTATTTAGCTATCATGATAGAATCATGTTCCTAAGATCCTGAATTGAATATTGAAATCTATGTGAATTGCCATGTTCATGATTGCTATTTGCTCTTCATGCTAGATAGTGATTTGACGTATTTCCTGATTGTGGTTTGATTATAAGATGAACTTGGTATTATAATGTGGCAAGCTACTGAAGGGTAGCTATTAAGGAATAGTGTATCTGTATGTATGTATATCTGTGTTGATATTCTTATGCAGATTCTATAGCCAAAATGAATGTGCCAGTTCCCATTCTAACCAATTGATCAGACGTTCAAACTCTATTGATTGGCTCGGAATTCACCTCAACAACAACGTCGGCAACAACAACAAAAACACTTTCACCACCACCACCACCATTCATTTATTCCAATCTCACCAAGTGGGGATCTACAATATTTGGACGTTCTTGTTGGTGGATGGATAATTGATGTTGACCACTGATTCACTCAGAAAAACGGATGATTACATTGTCTGCACAAAAGGTCAATATCACTTGTGTCATAAACAATATCTTGTGCATATAAAGCAGTGAATCTCCCTCTTAGATTAAGGGGGAGCTCAGTATGTTCTCATCATCAGAATATATTAAATCGGACACATTTTCTCCCACATTTTCTAACTTATTTAAATCAATTGGGATCACAAATCTCAAAAGGTTTGAAAATTTTGATCGGGGGAGAGAATGTGATTTAAATATGAAACCTGATGAAAATGTGATGTTTTGGACTTAAACGTTAGGCTCTCCTATATGTGCTAAACTCTTTCGTATATCGATGTACATATTGAGGGGGAGCAAATGAACAAAAAGGATTTGGCATAGCATGAGATCGTGACTCAGACTTAACCAATGAATTGACGAAACACAAGTTGTCATCAATCGAAAGGACATATCCTGGCCGGTTAATAATTTCAAGCTGGTCTAACCAGTGATGTAAGCGTGTCTCAAAAAGGATGTGTCTGAGTAGAGTTTACCGTTTCGAGAAACTTTCTGTGAACTTGACCAGGACGGGTAATAATTTCAAGCTGGTCTAACCAGTGATGTAAACGTGTCTCGAATCGGTCATGTTCACTGAAAGTTGATCAATTCAAAAAGTGCAAGCTCTACCTAACATGTGCAAATTTATAAAATAATCAATCGAGCACATGTTGAGGGGGAGCATTTGAAAAATATAAAACTCTCAAGTGTTTGCAAAAATGTGTTTCAGAATCATGAACACTTTGAGAGATTTTTCAAAGATTTGGTTTATGGCTATCGTGGAAGTACACCAAAGACCGACCATTTAATTGAATGTATGGAGTTATAAGGATGGTTAGGTTAGGCTCAAGTTCCCACGATCCTGCCAGAGCCGGAGGGATCTACCAGGGACAATCCACTAGTTAGTGTAGAAGTCATTAGGTATGATTAAAAAGGAGAAAAGTGGATAAGGGAAAAGTGCCGACTGAGATGGAGCTAGTACTGGAACAAACCCAACAAGGTGCTAGTTATGAAGTCTCAGTAAGCCCTGAAGGGGTTGAAGAATGAAAAAGAATTGTAAAGATAAAGGGTGAAAAGAAAGAAGCCCTCCTTACAACTTAGGCAGAAACCGGGTCAATACATATGCTGTCAGAATCACTTAGTTGATTGCTGGCATTGAAGACAAAGTATCATGGACCCAGTGATACGCTGCACAACCCTCCCTAGCCACTCAAGGTCCCTCAAAGGACTCTTGTTTCACTTGTCACGGAGATCAATACATTTCTATCGTCTCTCTCACTCCGAGTTAGATGATATTGAAAAGGTGGCAGTTCTCTCCAGCCTCCGCTCACTAAATCAAAACGCACTATCGAGTCTAGATCCACGAGATGAATCATAAGATCTCTTAGGGACACGAATTACTTCTACACTGGTTGTTCAACATTAAGGACACCAGTTGTAAACTTATGAGTCCTTCGCAGATCTTAGCAATCTGCCAGAACATTTATGAGAGAATTTATGAATGTAATTCTCAATGATTGAATGGAAATTCCTGCCAGGGTCAACATCAAGCAGCCCTGAAAGCTGGTCACTTCGGTAATTCTTTATGGATTACGCTTAGTGGTCACGGCGGTTTCTAACGGTCTACAGTCGTGGAGTGATCTCCAGCGACTCACCTAATCGTTGATGTGCTACGGTTCGATCTTAAAAAGCCCTCTATAGGTTTTCGATTAGGAACGGTCTTGGTAAGGATTAGAGAGAGTTTTCACACTATGCTGTTAACAATCTCGAAGTCCGAACCTGTAAGTACCGGTCGATTTGTTGCTAACTGTCATATACAGGAACTTCTGGCGATTGTAGCTGTGGAATGCTGTAGCTGGTTGCTGTTGTAGCTGGTTGCAGACAAGATGTCAATCCTCTACCACATGTTCACACTACATCATCATTGTAATTCAACAAAGTCATGATCAACCAAAAGACCTTTAACACAGCTTCTGCAAACTCTGATGCTGAAGATCATGACATCAGAATAGTGTGAGCATGTTGGCTCAAAGAATAACACATCACATGGAAACATACTGCTGAAAGATGACTTGGAAACAAATGTTGGATGATAAAGTCGAAGAATACTCAAAGATCATCCAAGATAATCAATCAGTCATCAAATCATTACTGCTGAAGGCACAAAGACTAATGACATTGAAGAATCAAAGACTACGAGCTGTGACGTCAAGTTCAGAAGACAGAATGCTAGAATTCTAATTATTATTTCCGGGGTGACCTCCCTTAGGGGGAGATTGTTAGGAATATAAATATTCAGATGAAGGCTCGGTCACCCCGAGCATCTATTTAGCATCTACATAGCTCGTAGGCTTATTTATATTAGCTTAGCAATATTAGTATTAGTATTATTAGTTTAGTCGTATTTATATTTGTGGAGTGGGTCGGGGCTTTCCCCACTGTCAGCTCACTCCACAGCCCACTAGGGGCATAATATTAGTAAGTATAAATACCCCTTCCCACACTTGGGAAGGGTTGGAACTTTTCATTCTCACTAATCTAATATTCACATTGTTCTCTCAACTCTCTCTCTCTAGAATTGTTCCCAACTCATCTTCTTCATCTCTTTCTCTATACTTAGATCTAGCATTAAACTTATGTTTGTGTAATGAATTAAAGATTACTACATATTTCGAATCTTCTATTTTTCAGTTTCGAATGCCCTATTTCCATAATATACTCTTTTGACCCTATGTCTCGCGAAATTTGCATTTTTACTCCAAAGTAAATAAGTGAAAGTTTCATTTTTTTTTTTCTTTGTTCAAAATAATTTTAGTCATCATATTTAGTTTCCTAACCTCTAATTATTTCGAGAATTATTTAGACAAGGGACTCAGTGGGCTTAAGGCCCATCAAGGTCTGCATTTTGGTTTGTAGTAAAAAAAAAGAAAAGAAAGCAAGGCTGTTGAAGAAAAAGAAATATATATAGTTTTACATGTGACCACCTAGGTTCGAACCTGGGTTTGATGTCCATGTACCCACGAAACATTTAGTTGAGCCAAAGGCTCCTTTGTGTTACGTTTTGTATCTTGTTGGAATATTAAAAGGACTCGATTGGGTTGTTGATATGTTTGTCATTCGACAGTGTATGCATGGAAACACATTTACATTCTACTTCTCTTCTATGTTCTAGTGAGTTATATAGTAACCCATTATGCTTGTTTTTACTTCATGTTAGTGTACACATAATACATGCATGCATGGTTTCTCATTTAAGGGTGTATATAATTGTTTTCTTTTCGACACAGAATACATGCATGGGAGCACATGTATTTGGGTTTCGACTATAATACATGTTTTCTTTGTTCTAGTGCTACCGAGGTTGTCATGTTCATAACTATTTTGAGGTAAATGAGTCTCGAATGGTTCGATATGTATACTCTTTTTATGACACAGCAAGATATGCATGAACGTATATATATGATGTTCGACTTTATTTGTTCAAGTGGGTTAGTAGAGTTGCTAAGATTGTTCTTACTTTGCGTTAACATATCTCTTGCATGCATGGTTCGAGTTTTAGAAGCGTGCGTGATATGTTTGGTGAAACAAGTTTGGTTTTGAAATGTATATAACATGTTGAATGTATATATTATGAATGCAATGAATCTTATGATACTCTAGATATAATGAAATAGGTTCACGGACTTACGACACCAAGAAGGTGGTGACGAGGTTCGAATGAGAAGATGGTTATGAGAACCCAATATGGCAAGAAAACCCGAGCCTTCTTCTTCTAACCCAACTCGTAATTGAATCAAATCCTAGTGAACCTTTACGAGACTTAAAGTATGACTAAAGCTTCTTTCTTCTTTCTTCCTTCTCGACAGTGTTAAGAGAGTGAGTAATGAGATTTGTTTGTGTGTTGTGCTTGTGCTTTAGTAGAGAAAAGAGTTTAAGGTTTGGGTGTCTTAAATAGAATAGATTGCATGATATTAGAAAACAAAGCCTAGTCCTTGCTAATGTTGATTTTGTAAGGGTTTAGAAGGAAGTGGGTGACTCCCATAATAGTTGAATTTGTTCTCTACACTCTCTCTATGTTCAGCCGATTTGATTGCATGGAAAAAGAGGAAAATAGGTTATGATTTCCATACAAGTTGACAACATGATGGGTTTTGTGATTGCACAGGGGATAATAGTGGAGTGGGGGAGGCAAGACATGACCTTCTTGTACTAGTGATAAGATTGGCACAATTTGTAGGTTCTAAGAAAGAAAAATGTGTATATGCATGTTACTAGCAGTCGACTAGTATGGGTGTGGAAAGGAGTTGGTGAAATTCATGATAGTTGACAACCTTGTGAGTATTGTGTTTAATTTTATTTAGTGTATTTCGTGTCTCGTTGAGCTTAAATGTGAGTTGCGATGTCCCGGTTTGACACTTACAAGTAAAATGTATAGAATACATTTTTATAAGTGTTTTCATATAAATGATATAAAACATTAATGTATACTCGGCATGAGTTTAATTATTTATTTCCATAACCATATGAATGTCGGTACGCGTGTGGAGTCGTTTTTTAGGGAAACGAGATAGCCTCTAGTTTATAAATTTTAGTCGTCAGTAAAAGTCAGAAAATAAATATTTTCACTATTAGAATAATAGACCGAAAATTACGGGTTGTTACAGTCTGCCATCCTTAAAAGAATTCAGTCCCTAAATTTAGTTATTGTTCGCTCTATAAATGTATGTTCTCGCGGTTAGATTTGATGGATAAACTATCCCATCCTCGAGCTTAGCCCTCAAAAGACCATTAACAGGTGCATTCTAACTTAATCTCACGACTTATCAAATAAGAACTGTCATGAGATTAAGTTGAATAGGTCGAGTAACAACTTGTTTCTAACTTGATTTCCGTAATTCATCAAGCAAGAACTATCACTGAATCAAGCTAGGAAACAAGTTTTCAGAGAGAAGGAGTTTGATATCCTTGAAGGATGTCTTTTGAAAGATTGGCCCGATATTGGGATCACTTAAACCAATCAAATTAATGTATAGTGATGGCTTTGATTAGCATGAACGCTTATGACATTAGGTCTCACATTAGTCATTGTCATGAACTTGATAGGGAATGAAAGTAAGTTCTGCACTATAGAATTAAATGATACTAAAATAAAATGGTTGTTCCAGAAAGTGTACCCGTCATGATTTTTGGGTCCTAGCGGGCTTCCTTGGTGCCCAGAAAATATACTCGGCCCCGAGCTGGGCTGATATTGCCTCCACGGTTTGTGTAATTTCCATCAACCGCTACAGCGAGATTTTTGTTATTCTGTACTGGCCTCTGTGCCCTATTCAACCTAGGACACGTATTCCGGAGGTGATCCGGACTTCCACACAAGAAGCATGCCAGCCTTCGTTCTTGGTTCCCATTTTTGTTTGAGCAATTCCGACTAAGATGGCCCGTCTGTCGGCATCTGTCACACCCTGGGCAGTTTCCCGAGTGATGGAGGTTACATCAAGTACACTTAGGATGTGGGCCTGCATACCCTCTGTGATCCTGAGTTGTTGCCTTTTGTCCTGCTGGTCCTGGTCTCGGCTTCCCTGTTGATCCTTTTGTCGCTTTCGTCCACTGTCGTTTCCTTTTATTAGCCCACCAGATTTGATCACATCATTTGTCAAACTGTATGCCATGCCTACAGCGTCTTGCAACGTGTTTGGTTTAAATGAAGTGACATCTCTCCTGATTTCAGGGATCAAACCCCAAGTATATCGATCAATCAGCTTCTCCACAGTGGAAACCATGTGAGGGACCATTCTGGTCAGCTTGTAGAAGCGGGCCGTGTATTTGTCAACTGCCACTCCCACCATCAAGTGGTTCCAAAATTATTCTTCCAATTTCTGCACTTCATCTTTTCTGCAGTACTCCTCGGTTAGTAACTTCTTGAATTCCGCCCAAGATAACCCATTTGCAGCTTCTCTTCCTCTGGTCTGTAGTTGGTTGTTCCACCAAGTCAATGCTCGACCTTAGAGTAGACCAGATGAGAACATAACCTTATCTCCTTCAGCACATTTAGTGATGCTGAGTTTCAACTCGACATTCTCGAACCATGACAGCAGGCCAATGGCACCCTCGGTGCCATAAAATTCCTTTGGCTTGCATGTGATGAACTCAAATAAGTACATTTTATTACTATCATTTATCCTATTAATTTGACTTGTTTTATTATATTATGTATGAGGATTGATACTTAATCGTTTACTTTTGTAATTCTCAGTTGAAAACAAGCATTTGGTGAAACTTGGCGATTTTGGACTAATTATGGAGAAAAACATGCAAGAAGTTAAGAGTCTACTGAAATGTACAAGATCAAGACTATTCTGCTCCAGATGCGCCGCATCTCACTTATGACATGCGCCGCATCACTATCAATATTTCACCAGATACGATCCAAGATACAAGAGGACATGCGCCGCATCTATAAATGGAGTTACGCCGCATCTTCTGGCGGTGTACGAATATTCCTGAATATTATAATCATGGACCCCACGCGAAGTTAAGTCAATGCGCCGCATCTACTTACTAGATGCGCCGCATCTCACCCTCAGACAGAAACTATAAATTCCCCAAGACCAGACGAATTCCGAAGTTTTTGGGTCGTGACACATATTATATCCGAAGACCGAAGACAAGAAACCTAGGACGAATTCAGTCAAGGCAGCAGCACAAGACACACCCAAATCAAAGATACAAGAGCTGTAAGAAGGTGCTGCATGTGTTTAATTCATTAAGTACTTTTGTTTTATTGTGTTAGTAAACTTTAATTCATCAAGATTGGTGGCTTGTGTAATGTGACAACGGAAAGATTGCACTCCCTTAAAATAGCTTTCTCATTAATTAAAGTTTATATGTTGATGTCATTGGTGACTTTTATTAGTGCATTGATAACCTCTGTGTCTAGCTGAGCGTTGATCGGGTCGCCATGCCTCTGCCCTCGCTTGTTTATTAGATCGCCTATGTATTCTATGGTCTGTAGAAAAGTAGGAGAAAGATAAACGGGATAGTCATAAGTAATCATTAAGGGTTTACTCGCCGATAAGATTAGAACCAACGAGAAAGGACTTAATCTCAGTGCGTTGCATCGAACTATACACTTCATATAACACTAGCAATAAAACAAGTGACAAACTACTTATCATAAGGACAGCCCTCTTATTGTCTCAAGTATTTATCTGTGTACGTGTGTGCTACTTGCTGATTCGTGCCTATTGGTTTAGTTTATTATTTAATTGCAACCAAATCGTGCCAGTCTCTCAGGCTGAACCCCCTTGTGTTAGATTAGATTGTATAGCTAACTTAATATATTAAAATACTGATTAGAATAACTAGATAATACGTTCCACTCTTAGTGATCGACACTCTACATACCATTATATTCATACTGACCGGGTACACTGCTCGTTAAGTGTGTGTGTTATTGATAAGTCGGCTAAATATAAATTTAAAACTTGAGTAGGCATTAAAACTGCTAAACCACAACGACACGCGACACGCATCAAGTTTTTGGCGCCGTTGCCGGGGAGTGAATTGTTATTATCTGTTAATTTGATTAGTATTTTAATTAGGTTTTTAATTTTTATCTAACCGCTAATTTTGTTGTGTATTAGATTAATTTGCATTCATTGTACTATTTTGCATATTTTCTGTTTTTGTGTGTTATTTGTTTGCTTTTGTTTGTGTTTATTTTCGTGTGTTTTTATTTGTTTTAATTTTTCGTATTTTTTGTGTTCTGCTGTCGTTGTACTGGGCTAAATCGAACGATACGGCGAATCTGATTTATCAGATACGGCGTATTGCGTTCAATTTTTATAAAATACAACGCGTTTAATTAATTCGATACGACGGATCTTTTCCCCAAGATACAGCGTATCTGTTTTTGATAAAAAAAATTTTCTAAACGTTAATGCCATACGACGCATCTGCTTTAGCAGATACGGCGTATCTATTATTTTTATTAAAAACAGTTTTCGAATTATTAAACAGATACGGCGCATTGATCTCTGTCGATACGGCGTATCTTCTGAATCAAAAATCTTATATTTTGAAACGTAACAATGATACGGCGCATTAACTTTCGTTAATACGACGCATTTAATTTTAAATAAATATCGATTTTTGATTAATTTAATTCGATACGGCGCATTCTTAATTTCTAAGCGGCGTATCTATTTTCTGAATAAAGTCTGATTTAATTTTAACGATTATAAGATACGGCGTATCCAACTTTTTGGATACGGCGCATTGTCTGCAGATATCAGTAACTTTAATTTTTCGTATTCCGTTTTCGTTGCTAATTTTCTGATATACTACTTTCTCGAGCATACCCTACTGATATTTTTTGTGTTGATTTCAGGAAGTGCATGACCAGGAGTTCTACGAAGAACTTGATTCAACCTTTCGAAGATCCTGAACGAGTCTTTAATTCGCTTAAAAGGCTTTTCAACACAAAAAGCTTTGATACTTCAAGTTCATTCGAGCTTGACTATTTTTCTGAAGAGAAAGAGGAAGGAGAAACAGAAACAATGGGCGAAAACACTACTATGGAGGAATACATGAACAAAACCCGTGCTGATCACACTTCAGGAGTTGCTAGACCTAAGTTTGATGATAAGTCAAAGTTTGAATTGAAGGGTCAGTTTCTCAAGGAGCTAAGTGAAAATGCTTTCAGTGGATCGGAACATGAGGATGCTAATGAACATGTTGAAAAGGTCCTCGAGATTGCGGATTTGTTTACTTCGGAAGGAGTCACTGACGATCAACTCATGCTAAGAATCTTTCCAATCTCACTAAAAGGAGTTGCTAACAAGTGGCTAAGGAATGAACCTGCTAGTTCAATCACTACATGGGAAGGTTTGAAAAGCAAGTTCCTGAAGAGATATTGTCCGCCTGCTAGGACTGCTAAAAAGATGGAGGCTATCAACAGTTTCAAGCAAGAGCCTGATGAAACTCTTTATCAAGCTTGGGAACGATTTAAAGATTTACTGATAAAATGTCCTCAACACTATCTAACCCCTATGCAGGAAATAATATTGTTTTATCAAGGATTGGACGTGCCTACTAGACAAATCTTGGATGCTAAGGGAGCTGTGCCTCAAATGAGTGCAACCAATGCCAGGAAAGCAATCCAAGACGCTGCTGATCATTCTCAAAAATGGCACGATGGGACCTCTACTAGATCTAATAACAACACTAATTTTGATGGGATTGCTGCTATTCAAGCTCAATTGGATAAAATTAGTAGAGAGATGAAGAAGCGTGATGAAAGAGTGTATGCTGCCCAAGTTGGATGTGAAAAGTGCGAAGGACCTCACTACACTAAAGATTGCCCGAATAAGAATGAAAGTGAGACTTTTGAAGAAGCATATTACACCCAATTTGGACAACCATTCCGACCTTCAGGAAGATTTAGGGAAGCTACCCCGGGATTCTATCAAAAGAACAACTTCAATCCCGCTTATCAAGAAAGGAGGCAGACTTTAGATGACACTCTAAAGCAAATTATGGCCGATGCTGCTAAAAGACATGAAGAGAATACTGCTATGATCAAAGAAATCCGAGCTTCAACGGACACTACTACAAGAAATCAAGGAGCTTCGATCAAAGCATTGGAACAACAAATTGGTCAAATGAGCAAAGTTCTTCAGGAAAGGGGATATGGAAGTTTACCTAGCTCAACCGAAACCAACCCAAGGGATCATGTCAAGGCCATAAGCACCACTGAAGAAGTCACTCCTAACATACCTAGAAGATCGATGAATGGTAATGATGGTGCAAGACCCGAATTTTTCTTTAATTCTTCAATCAGTTTAAGAAGACTACTAAAAGAAAAGACAAAGATTGAAGAGGAGGTCAAGGCTACAATGAAAGAAGGGAGCTTTGCAACTGATTTAAATACCTTGCCTCATAAAGAAAAAGACCCAGGAAGTTTTACTCTACCTTGTTCAATTAATGATATATCTTTCAATAATGTGTTAGCTGACTTAGGAGCTAGTATTAGTGTTATGCCTCTTAAGACATTCACTACCCTAGGACTAGGAAAATTAGCACCAACTAAGTTACTTATTGAATTGGCTGATAAAACGGTAAAATGACCTGAAGGGATTGCTAATAATGTGCTAGTTAAGATTGAGATGTTTATTTTCCCTATAGACTTTGTTATATTAGATATGCCTGAGGATGTTAAGGTTCCTTTAATCCTTGGTCGACCTTTCTTGTCTACTGCCCATGCTAAGATTGATGTGTTTAAAAGAAAAATCTCATTAAGGGTAGGGAATAATAAACTAGTCTATAAGTGCCAAGATCCTGTTAACAGCATAATTAGAGGTGTCTACATGCTTGGATTAAGAGAGCGTATGGACCTCGATCTTGAAGCTAGGCTTATGGGGGAAACATTGATTCAAAACAACTCAACTAATCCTAATCATGAGAACTTTGAGGAATTTATTGACCTTAATGTACCTACCGAACTTAGACGCGATGTTGTTAATGATTCCGATGATGAGTGGTATGATTGCGTAGTAATTAACAAACGTAGGAGAATAGTTGAGAAAACGTATTTGAATAATGATATGTTTATTGAACTACCACCCCACCTTGCTTATTTATGCCTATATGATAATAAGAATTTCCCGTCTATCATTTTGTCATCTCTGCCCGAAAGGGACAGAACTTTGTTTATACAGATACTGAAGAAGAACGGCGTGGAAATCAAGGACGAGCAAGGAGCGTTCAATATTACTGAATTGGCAATGAGGGAGCGCGATGTTTCCGACTCCTTCAATGATCGATACTAAAGAGCTGAACGTGAGTCTAACTTGAAGACTCTGGAATAAAGACAAGTGCTTACCGGGAGACAACCCGGATTTATCTTTTAATTTTCTGTTTGTGTCGAGTCAGTCAGGCCGCAGAGGATACGGCGCATCTCAATCCTGAGATGCGACGCATCTCTTGCAATGGTCATATCTTATTTTATTTTTCTGCATTTATTTTTATTTTCGAATTTAAAACTTTTTATCAGTTTATTTCAATGCGGCGCATCCCTGGTTAAGGATGCGGCGCATCTTTTATTCTGATCCGTATTTATTCCAGGCTCGATACGGCGTATCTTCTTCCATAAGATACGGCGCATCGACTGACCTGATGATTTTCATTTTTAATTTTTATGTTTTATGTTTACCTAACTACTAATGTGTTATGCAAGTTTGAACCTTTCTTACCTTAGGTGTGTTTTAAAGCCTTGGTGGTATTATAGATTCCTGCATTTCCTGTGGATACATCGAATATGAAGCTTAAACGTTCTAATCCACAAGAAAGATGATTTTTGCTCTTATACAAATGGAGGATCATACCGAGCAAATCTCAGGGGAGTTTTTCTGTTCTAATTCTTTTATTTTCTAGTTTTTAACCTTTCATACAAACAATGAGGACGTTGTTTAACTTAAGTGGGGGGATTGGAGAATTAGAACACTTAACATTTACTTGTCCTAAACTTTTCAAAATATGCTTAAAATGTGCTTAATATATCAAAATTTAAAATTTTTAGCATGTTTTTGTTTAAAGTCTAAGTTGCATAGCTGCACACATGACGTTATTTTCAAAAATTGTGATTTTTCAAAACTCACAAATCTATGAGTGTGCCGGTGACTTGTAAACTTTAGAACTTGGCTTGTATACTATTCGAGACCACCATAATAAGTATTATTTTATATAATTGGAATGACTTGTCTAAATTGGTAAATTCTAGGATTACAACCAAATAGCCTTATATGTTATGTGATATTAGCTAACTACACTGGTTAGTTAACCCCCGTATAAACCCTTTTGTTACTCTCATTTTTAGAGTAAGATACCCCTAGAAAAACACTCAGAGCCATTCCTTTCGTTTCTTACACCTATGTTTAAAATGTTTCGTTACACCCTTACACCTTAGCCTACCCTGTAGATTAGAATCCGTGGTTGGTTAATTGCTATAGGCAAAGTGTGTTTCCTTACATTACCTATGTTCGTGTGCGTAATTCATTATCTATGGTTAGGTCGGGAAATTGCACAATGCAATTGGAGTGAAAGTAAATATTGTATATCTTTGAGTTTATTTTTCGTGTATTTACTACTTTCACCATTACCGTTATTTCTGAAGTCATGAAAAGTATGGAAAAATTATCCAGATTTATTGTTTTAGTGATGTGGTGAAATTTTACACATCTATGTTGATGTCAAAAAAAAAAAAAAAAAAAAAAAAAAAAAAAAAAAAAAAAAAAAATCGAAAAAATGAAAAAAGAAAAAAAAGAAAAAAAGAAAGAAAGTTGGATGTTTGTTTTTAAACCAACGATGTAAAGTTATGTAAGTGGTCGATATCACCACTAGTTGTTATATATCTATGGATTGAATGGGAATTGGCAGTTATGTGAACGCCAATTAAGGTTTATTCTTTGATTAAGATCTTGTTGAGTATAATTCGTGTCTACCTAAAGCGTGTGTTTCAAGTGTTAAAGCGTGAGTTATTCTATGATATGAGTCTTATTCATGGGATGGTTGGGATAGTGATTAACCACACTTAGAATTTTAATTTATTTGTTTTGTTTATTTTTCATTTTACACCAATTTATATCCCAAAAATTATCCATACCCTTTATTATTCTTTATCCAACCAAACCTTTGATTTATTGAGATTAGGGATTTGAGCAATCTTAAGTATCGTAGTCGTGGATTCGGCTATGTATTTATGATTTTGTCGCCCTTTTTGATATATTATTATTGGTGAAGTTTGGACCTATCTTTAGCCTATTCGAGTTAAGGATTTGAGCAATTGCAAGTATCGTGTTCGTGGATTCGATCATGTATTTGTGATTTTGTCACCTTTTCTGGAATTTGAGATCGATAGAGATTAAGAATAATTAACCCTTAAGCCTAAAAACCCTTTTTACCGCTTTAGACTTGTTATTCCTTTGCTTTAGTGGTGGAGATGTGTATACTTGCCAAGCTTATGATAGAATATTCGTCGCGACTGGACAGTTAAACGATTAGATTTGCTTTTATCAAAATATTTTATTTTACTTCTAATTCGTTAAGTGTTTGGTTGTATGATTATGACAAAAACGAATACATGCTTAAATATAAAAATAAATCCTAATATCCTTTAGGATACATTTTCATAAGATTAATTCTAAGGTTTACTTGGGGACAAGTAAAGTTCAAGTGGGGGGATATTTGATGAACTCAAATAAGTACATTTTATTACTATCATTTATCCTATTAATTTGACTTGTTTTATTATATTATGTATGAGGATTGATACTTAATCGTTTACTTTTGTAATTCTCAGTTGAAAACAAGCATTTGGTGAAACTTGGCGATTTTGGACTAATTATGGAGCAAAACATGCAAGAAGTTAAGAGTCTACTGAAATGTACAAGATCAAGACTATTCTGCTCCAGATGCGCCGCATCTCACTTATGACATGCGCCGCATCACTATCAATATTTCACCAAATACGATCCAAGATACAAGAGGACATGCGCCGCATCTATAAATGGAGTTACGCCGCATCTTCTGGCGGTGTACGAATATTCCTGAATATTATAATCTTGGACCCCACGCGAAGTTAAGTCAATGCGCCGCATCTACTTACTAGATGCGCCGCATCTCACCCTCAGACAGAAACTATAAATACCCCAAGACCAGACGAATTCCGAAGTTTTTGGGTCGTGACACATATTATATCCGAAGACCGAAGACCAGAAACCTAGGACGAATTCAGTCAAGGCAGCAGCACAAGACACACCCAAATCAAAGATACAAGAGCTGTAAGAAGGTGCTGCATGTGTTTAATTCATTAAGTAGTTTTGTTTTATTGTGTTAGTAAACTTTAATTCATCAAGATTGGTGGCTTGTGTAATGTGACAACGGAAAGATTGCACTCCCTTAAAACTGCTTTCTCATTAATTAAAGTTTATATGTTGATGTCATTGGTAACTTTTATTAGTGCATTGATAACCTCTGTGTCTAGCTGAGCGTTGATCGGGTCGCCATGCCTCTGCCCTCGCCTGTTTATTAGATCGCCTATGTATTCTATGGTCTGTAGAAAAGTAGGAGAAAGATAAACGGGATAGTCATAAGTAATCATTAAGGGTTTACTCGCCGATAAGATTAGAACCAACGAGAAAGGACTTAATCTCGGTGCGTTGCATCGAACTATACACTTCATATAACACTAGCAATAAAACAAGTGACAAACTACTTATCATAAGAACAGCCCTCTTATTCTCTCAAGTATTTATCTGTGTACGTGTGTGCTACTTGCTGATTCGTGCCTATTGGTTTAGTTTATTATTTAATTGCAACCAAATCATGCCAGTCTCTCAGGCTGAACCCCCTTGCGTTAGATTAGATTGTATAGCTAACTTAATATATTAAAATACTGATTAGAATAACTAGATAATACGTTCCACTCTTAGTGATCGACACTCTACTTACCATTATATTCATACTGACCGGGTACACTGCTCGTTAAGTGTGTGTGTTATTGATAAGTCGGCTAAATATAAATTTAAAACTTGAGTAGGCATTAAAACTGCTAAACCGCAACGACACGCGACACGCATCAGCATGCCATAAAAGTCTTATAGCTGCATCCATGGCCGTTGGTCGAGGTACCAGCTCCTTCATTGGTTCGTCCTGGATCAATGTGTGCAACGATCTGAGTTAAAAGATCTGCCAACCCAGCAGCACTGTCTCTTGGGGCTTCATTGTTGATGCTTCCTGAACGGGTGTTCCTTGTAGTCATGATTCTACAATAGGCCAAAAATTTTATTGTGTGAGTTATACATGGACGATGGCGGATGATGCGTGGAACAACAACAGTTTTGGAGACGTAGTGAGAGTAGCATGACGGAAATATAGGCGTACTTAATCTATCATATATATATAAACAAGAAGGCATATATATATATATATATATATATATATATATATATATATATATATATATATATATATATATATATATATATATATATATAAACACACGAACAAGTTATGCATACATACATGCCTAATGCAGTTCTAGGTGATCAGACTCTTAAGACTCGACTAAACATGATCCAAGACTACTACTTTTATCATTGCATGATTCTTCCTGAATTAGACATAGGTGATCAGGCTATGTATAATTTAGGATTAACGATGCAATGCTAGGACTAGTTGACTCGTATGATGTTCGGTGTTTTAAGAAAACTTTTATTTTGGTTATAGTTGTGATTTTTATTTTAGAAAAACCAGCATTCACTATAACAGCCTGGCTCTGATACCAATCTGTCACACCCCACCAAAGGCGAAAATTTGAGGTGCAACTAAATTAATATACATCACAGAGAGCTATAGTACAACACCATAATTTAGATTTAATCAATTAGTACATGATTACAATATTGTTCTAGCCGATCTCGGCAATTGAAACATAAAGTTTGGTTTCCAAAAGATAACATTTTATTACAAAATGACCAAAGATGACACGTGAGGACTCCGTTATGCAAAAGTATTCATAAAATATGCTTATTGGCAATCACCTGAAATGCATGAGAAAACGGGTCAACTATGAAAATAGTTGGTGAGTATACAGGTTTTATATAGTGCGAAAACCATTTATGAGAAAGTCCGCCTGGCAAATGTCCTATCAACTCAACGTGTTACAAGTCCCGCCCATACAAGACTTGTAACATATAAGTTCACATACATTTCCCATATAAAAGTAACATGCCTGGTAGTCAGTACACACGAGGTCATTACAGTTCACAATATTAGCACCTTGTATATAATAAAGTATGCGGCAAAGCCCCAAAAATAAATAATATGCATTCCGTAGACAAGGGAACGAGAGGTTGGCCGACCTCTAATAGCGCTATCCATACTACCTACTGCTCCGTAGACAAGGGAGCCGTACGAACGGCACGTTAAAATCGAAGTGCGAACGGCAAATCAATCGGGGACTAACAATGCGAATGTACGAACAGTACATCATAACAACTATTATATACAATTTAACTAAGCCTGCTCCATAGACAAGGGAGACTAAATTTTAAGTATGTACGGTACATCATAAGTTCAAAACAAGTCTTAAGTTCAATTCAAGTCATAAAAGTTCAAAATCAATTCCAAGTGTCCAAGTAAATATGCCAAAAGTTTCAAAGCAAGTCATGAGAATTTAAATATAACACGAGTCATGCATTCCACCCCAAAGATATTAAAATAGTTAGAAAAGGGGGTCCGTGAATACTCACCTCAGTAAAGCAGTCTGAGTAAAGTCAAATAGTATAAGTGGGCGGCACCGACACGCGACCTAGAGTAATATGGAAAGTGTTTAGATTCGTTGGTTTATGGCTCGATGTGAATATTGATGCGTGTTAGATTATCGATGCTTATGTGATAAAATGCTTAAAGTTCAAAAATATAATTTTTGAAGTATTATTCATGTTGTGTGTTTACTATCGATTGTACATTCGTTAGTGATTTATATTTATTTGTTACGAAACTTTGATATATATATATATATATATGTCTCAACTTTGTTGTATTTATATAAAACGAAACTTTGATATAATTAGTTGAAAAATATAAATTTTTGATAAAATAATAAAGTTCACAAATCTCTCCCTTAACTTATATACAAGTTACACTTTTAACCCAATATTAGAAATATTCACAATTTTAGTCCAAAACATCCAATTTACACTTTTTACCCCTATTTTCCGTTATTTACAGTTTTAGTCCTTAGTTTTACTTCAAATTTTCTATTTTTCAGTTTCGAATGCCCTATTTCCAGAATTTACACTTTTGACCCTATGTCTCGCGAAATTTTCATTTTTAGTCCAAAGTAAATAAGTGAAAGTTTCATTTTTTTTTTCTTGCCATATTAGGTTCTCGTTACCATCTTCTCATTCGAACCTCCTCACCACCTTCTGGAAATAGGGCAACGAGATAGCCTTTAGTTTATAAATTTTAGTCGTCAGTAAAGTCAGAAGATAATTTTTTTCACTATTAGAATAATAGTCCGAAAATTACGGGTTGTTACAGATGTGGCATCCTTTCTCAATGCACTTCTGCACCTTCGTACACGAGATGATGCTCAATCTTGAAGAACGCGCACGCTTGCTCCGATCTCCTTCTACTATCAGAATCTCATTCCTGTAGGGTACTCTGACGATCTTTTCATCACAGGTGATGACGTCATGATATTTCGATAGCCAATCCATCCCTATGATGACGTCAAAACTACCCAACTCTACTGGCATGAGATCGATGTTGAATGGGTGGTTTAGCAAGTTTAGAGTGCAACCTCTTATAATGGTATCTACCCTTTCTAAGTTCCAGTTAGCTAATTCTACGTCGAAGACATTGTCTAAGGTGGTTGGAGCAATATCAATTAAAGAACTAAAAGCAGTTGACATAAAACTTCTATCTGCTCCCGAATCGAATAATATTGATGCATAGCGATTATTTAAAAGAAACGTACCCGTCACCACGTTCGGTTCGTCCTGGGCTTCCCTTCTTCCCACAACATAAACTCTTCCACGGGCTCCTCCTCCATTGCCCTGGTTTCCATTGTTAACTACTGCTCCCTGGTTACCGTGACCATCACCATTTCCCTGGGTTCTGGGTTTGTTACACTCATTTCGGTAATGACCCTTTTCACTGCACCCAAAGTAGGTGACTTCCGCCCTACAGTTGTTGGGTGGTGCTGCTTGAGCGGTGGCTAGGGGTCTTGACCTATAATTCTTGGCCAAATGTCCCACTCTCTGGCAGTTGTGACACTTAACCATGCACTGTCCCTTGTGGTGTAGCTTACAGCTGTTGCAAAGAGGTGCATTCCTATCATACCCCCTCTTCTCTCCTGAACCAGCTGCATAAGCCTTTGGTACTTCCTGCCTTTTGTTTTGTAAGTTGCTGTTGCTACCCTACGAGTGGTCTTCCTACTTCCTCTTGTTGTCAGCACTCTTTTCTGAGACATCCTCCAATTCCTGGTCCATCAACTTGTTGGCTATTTCCATTGTCTCATGGAGATCTGCAACCCTTGAGGTAGTCCCATCACCTCTTATGGACTTTGGCAAACCTCCGATATACCTCTCAATCAACCTCGTCTCAGTCTGAACCATTTTAGGACATAGCAAAGCCAGTTTCTGGAATCTCTGGTTGTAAGCAGCCATGTTGTTATTCTGCACCTTCAAATTCCAAAATTCTATTTCCAACTTCTTAACCTCATTTCGTGGGCAATATTTCCTAAGAATTAACTCCTTGAAGTCATGCCACGACATAGCATAAGCAACATCCATGTTGGCAGATTTCATGTAGTTGTTCCACCAGGTCAAAGCGGCATCCATGAAAGTGAAAGATGCATACTTGACCCTGTCGTCATCGTTACAACCACTGATGCGAAACACGGTTTCCAGCTTTTCAATCCACCTAGTCAGGCCAACTGCTCCCTCTGTTCCTCCGAAACCTCCAACCATGATCTTTTGGAATTCAGAGTAAGTGCAGCCACGGCTATTGGTCACTGGCCTTCATGTTCGAGTGTTGGTGGTTGAGTTGTTTGCGGCGGCAAGTGCGGCGGCCACACGATCATTAACGAGCTGATCTAGAGTTGCTTGATTCACCATAGGTGGGTTTGCCGCGGCCCTAGTTGGGGCATCATTCTCAGCAACTCTGCCCTATGCAGCTCTTGCCGGGGTGACATTCTCAGCAGTCCTACCTCGCACTGCTCTTGCTGGGGTAGGTGTATTAGCAGGTTGTCCTCGTGTGACTCTGGTTGACTTTCGCTTGGGTGCCATTTATTTGTATCACAAGAAGATGAAGATAAATGAGATCTTAATTATAGGAGGAAGGTGTCATATGAATATATGGATATCGCAAACAGAATGTGTTGTTCCCATTACACAAGTAGAAATAACTACAAAGTTAATCTAATTGTGTTCTATGACTGAATTAACGTATTGATTAATTATAACAAATAAGTAAAATGTAAATATAAAAAAACAAGTTTTTCAACATTTAAATTCTTATTAGAAATTAATCAAAAGAATCTATACCCAAGTGTTAGCGGAAATAACACTTGGGATTGAATAGACAAGATATGGTATGTTCTCCTCTCTAAACTCAAGTTATTCTTGAGTGGCAACTATAAAGGAACCACTAAGCTATCTCAGGGACTAGGTTGCTCTTTGGAGGAGAAAAGTGGTTTTGTGAAAGTCTAAGCTTTTAATGCACAAAACTTAATCCACTTTTCTCCCATCTGTTCCTATTTATACACAAGTATAAAAGAGCACCCATGACTAAAAGTACAAAAAGAATAACCTAGTTAGTCTGTACAAAATACAACAGTATTTTGTCAGTTCCAAGAATCCATTTTGGGAATAGGTTAAAACTTCTTTCCGAATGTCAGTGATAACACTTCTCATCTTTTTGCCATTTAGGGAAAGTTTGACTTTGGCGGCGATAAGACTCCTTATATTTTCAAACTCTTCCCGCCTAATCCCGCCTTTCTTTCAGACTTCAGATTCTTTAGTCTAGGTCTTCAGTCTTCAGTCTTCAATCATTATAGTTGTTGAGGAGACTGGGGTTCAGTGAGTTCTTATCATTACTCACTGAACCCATTACCTTCTTCTTTGGCTTAAGTGACACCCAGGGAGTTCCGCCTCACTGAATGATGAATCTTTCTTCTTGGACTCGTCCTAAGCATCCTGAAGGTAACTCACTGAGTGACTGTTCACTCAGTGACTTGAGAGTGTTTAAGGTTGATTAACACTTGGCTAATTTGTATTCAAATCCTGTTTTCAGGACGGTTGGGTACTGACGGACCCAACAATCTCCCCCTATTTGGATATAAATTATGCCTAAGTGTTTTGATCAGTTGTGAGTGAGCCAATGGGCTTCTTCTTACACTGAATATACAAGAAACCTATTAAAGGACACTGATATAACAAAACATGGGCCATCATTTTTTTAATATCATTACATTTGTCCTAACATCTAAACATAATACTCAAGGACCTTGTACTCAGCTTTCCAAGATTCCCATGAGTTCCAACTTAGCCTTCTTAGACACTAAAACTTCTTTGTCAGGTCTCTCATTCATTATCTTATCCATCAACTTGATGAACTCTTCATTTTCAGGGCTCTTCACGTGAAGTGCCATTAGCTTGTATGCGAGAAGAGTTGTCATTTCCACAAGGTTTATATCACTGACTTGTTGGAAGGCCTGTTGGATAAACTCATCAACAAAGAAGATACCATACTCAGGCTGCTTGATGACTAGGTTGGGAACAAACTTGACTCCTTGAGGAGGAATCCTGTTGCAATAAAGAGCTGCTATGAACTGTTCAGGCTCCTGTCCTACAGCTTTCCTCTTCTTCTCAGTCTTTTGAGTAGGTTCAGGAATTGCAAGTCCATGAGAAGCAAGTGCCTTCTCATGATCTATTCCCAGGCTCTTGGCTACCTTTTCTAGTTCCTCATATTTGATGTTCATGGTAGCCAGAAGACCAGGAACTATTCTGCCTTGCTTCTTCCTCAGGATGGGCCCAGTCTGAGAATTTGAAGGGTTGGTTTTTCTCAGACTTTCTTGGCCCTCTGTGAACCGTTATGCTTATGGGCTTGGTCATGTGAATGGTCATATTAGTTATGGTGCCTTCTCCCTTTGTCTTTATCATGTACCACATATACTTCTCATAGGTTTTCCTTTTGTTTTCTTCTCTTAGCCTGACCTGCTCATTGTGTTCCTTGATGCGGTCAGCCTGAAGCTTGAGGAATTCTTCTCCTTTGATGACCTGGTCAGTTTCCTTGATTACTTCATTGGCCACTTCAACAATTACAGGCCTACTGAGTTGCTCAGCCTTTTTCTCGGCCTTTCTTTTATCTTGTTCATCCAGGACTACGGCCACTTCCTGCGGAGTTCCAAAGAATTTACTCCCATCATCTAAGGTGACTTCAAAAGACGAATCTGGATCAGGACGCCTTTCTGTTGATGCCTTTACCAGTTGTAATTGAGGAGGATCTTCAGTCACCATGATTCCCTTCCCTTTGCCAGTGGGAGGGGGTTGACTGGAGAAGGATTTAGGAACTTCAGTTGCTATTGCTTCAGGTTGGATAGGGATTGTAGCAACAAGTGCAGAGGAAGTTGTAGGTTCAGGGATAGGTTCATCAAGTTTCTCCCCCTCAACAGATGCTGGAGCTTTATGGTAAGCATCTGTTGACTGAGGAGTGGGTGGAACATGAGAAGTCTGAAGAATTTTCAGGATTGTGGAGAGCATGTTCTTCACATCAGTGGTCTCATTCTTCAGTACGGAGATGTCTTTCGCCATGGTACTTTAAGTTTCTACGAGTTCAGTGACCTTGTTGGTGTAGTAAGTGATCAGCTCATTATGTTTGGTGGATAGCTGATCAAAGGCTGATGATATTTTGGTCAGGCACTCCTGGGTATCAGCTACTGACTGCTGAATGGCATCTTGCTGAGACCTTAGTGGTTTAAGATCCACCTCTTGGAGAAGCTTGAGTAGCTCAAAAATGTTGGTAGAGGTGGTCTTCTGAGTATCCATGAACTCAGTCAGCTTTGCGATCAGGGTGGGATCATCTCTAAATTCTTCCTGAATAGAATCAAGATTCTGTAATATGTTGGAGAGCTGCATGTCTGGAGCAGAACCCATATTATCAAGAGATGCCCTCAGGTCACCGAGTTGTTTTTCAGTGAGTTTAGCGACCTGATGTAACTTACCATGAGATTCTTCAACAGCAGCCCTGAAGTCAGCATAGGAGACTGTTGCTTCAGTGTGCTGTTCCTATTGTTCTTCAGTGATCTCACGAAAGATAGCAGTGTTGGCTTTGCGGAGGAACTTCACCAGCTGCCTTTCAGTGAGTCGAAGAATGTTATCATACTTCTGCAAATATGGAGGAGTAGCAGGAGCAGAGGAGTTACCTGATGATGATTATGATGATGGTGTTGGGTTGTGGGGTTGTTGATCCTTAGGAGGAGGAGATGATGGTGGTTGTTTAGTGTGCTGAGGAGAGTTATATGTTTCAGTCTCCATTTCCTCCTCAACACCAAAAATGTCTTCATCTCCAAAATCGACCATTTCCTCCTCAAACTCTTCATTCAGTACCCTTTCTAGATGTGCCAGAGTTGGAACCTTGGATGAATCCGGCTCCCCCTCAAAAGAGAGCTTGCCTTTGTTTTCGCCAGGTCCTGACCCCTCCAGGTGAACCGAGTGGGTTTTCTCGGCCTGGTCCGCAGGGTCAGTTCCTGAGAGACTGGATTTGACATGGGGGTTTTAGGTTCCGTATCAGCGGGTGGTCGTATGCCCCCTGAGTCTTTGTCCCCTTGAGTGCCTTCAAGGACTGGTGGATGTTCTCCAGTACTATCATGAGGCAGTGATTTATTAAGGTCCCCCTTCTCACCTTGGTTGTACTGCCCTGACGAGGATATAGGGACCGTTTCTCCCTGAGACCCTGAGTGTGATTGCTCAGGACCGTAAGCGGAAAGTTGTATGGTGAGGCCCCCCTTTCCACCAAGGTTGTGCTGCCCTGATAAAGATATAGAGGCCAGTACTCCCTGAGACTCTGAGTGTGATTTCTCAGAGCCGTAAACGGGATGTGAAAGGGTGTGGGTCCCCTTCTCAGCAGAGTGGTGCTGCTCTACTGAGGTTATAGGACCCTGTACTCCCTCAGGCAAAGGTGGTGATTGACGAATGCCTTCATGGGGATGTGAGAGTTGAAAGGTTCCTGACCCTATTGACTTGTATTTGTAAGCAGAGCCTTGAGGAGTGGGTTTTCCTGAGGACACTGAGGGTGATTTCTTAGTACTCTCCGTTGGCAGTTGTTGTTGGGCCAATGAGGTTTCAACTGTGGGTGTCTCAGTAGTCTTGGCCGTTGGTTGCCTTTCTTTAGGCTTTGAGGCAGAGGTCTCAGTGGCGAGTAGTTTTGTTGAACTACCTTCCGGAAACCTGCCTTTTTCTTCTTCTCCTTCTTTGAAGGAGAAGGCACAGGAGATATAGCATCTTGTCCCTGAATGACCATCAACATGTATGTGGTCAGGGGAACTGGTGTAACCTCAGTGAGGTCTCTTGAGTAGTTTGCCTTGTGCAAGACATCAGGGTTAGATCCCTGGACATTTTGTCTAACATACTCGGAGCCTAACAAGTCCTGAAGCACATAGGAAATGAATCTAGGATAAGACATGTGTTTTTGTCTAGACTTCCCTGATAGCTTGGATATGAGTTCTCTGAAGATCATCTCTCCAATATCAAATTTTCTACCCTCTAGGAGGCTGAACACAATCATTTGTTGTGATGTGTTCAATTGCTCCATGGAGGATTTGTTGCCACCAAGGACCTGAATGACAAAGGTCATCAGGATCCTCCAGATAGCAGGAAACCAAGTTTTAATTATTGGGGCTTTGGCCAATAAGGTCCCTGGGGCCACTTCAGGTTGTTTTTCGTCATGTGGCCCAAGTAAAAGCAATTCGGCCTTTACTTTTGCTTCAGTGGTCTGAAGGTCGAAGTTCTCAGCGAAATCAAGACCTGTGGCCTTGATAAAGGTTTGGTAATTCAGGGAGAGGGTCTTTCTCCCATTCATCACTGAGAACGTGTCCTTGATGTTGTCAGGGCTGGTAGCCACTGCTGTACACCAGAACTCCCTTAGATAGTCATGGTATATGACTGGGGGTGTTTTGGTGAATGTCATAGAAAGAAAGCAGTTTTGTAGGTATTTTACTACATTCTTAAACGCCCAAAATTTTTCAGGGTATGCAAAATTCCCTACGACATTGTTTTTGGTCATATCCACGCCCTCAATTGTGAATTCCACATTTGGGGCGTAGGTTATTGCTTTAGAAGCAGCCATTAAAGAGATGGTCTTGGTTTTGCAAGAAAAAATGGTCTGGGTCTAAAGATGAAGAACACACACTAGTTTTGAAGAAAAGAAGGGCAAGAGTTTTTTTTTTTTTAATTTCTAAAAGCGTGTGTGTGTTAACTTGTTAGGGGGTATTTATAGGGAAGTGGAGGAGGTGAGGTGGTTTTGGCACGAAGCGGATTTTTTCTCACAATTTGAAAATCGTTTTGTATAAAACGTTTGGAGTCCGCATTAAATGCCACCACTCCACTTTCCTGGGTTTTGCGCAACAGTCGAGGTGAACAATTGTGCCATCTGCAAAAAGTATAATTTGCATAGTTGCATCATCACATATATATTATGTGAGAGGAAAGGCATTAAATGCCAAGTGGGAAGTGGGGGCCCAAGATATGCATGCCAGAAGGTAAAAGAACATATATTCCTATATTAAATAGGTATTCAGTTACCAACCTCGGACATTTACTAACTAGATACTTAGAGCATTTGAGTTAGCATTGAATGTCATCTTGAGGCCCCTGAATGACTTTTCATTTAGTCTGAGGGGTTCAGGGAAGGTTATTCAGTGATCTTGTTCACTGAGAGATACATTGAGTCAGGGACCTGAGGTTTTCAGAATTTACACTTAGTTTGATGGATTCAATCAGTGGACTGATTCTCAATATCCAACATTCCCAATTCAACTTTCAATCTTGTGAAAGTTGGTTCATCCAATGGTTTGGTGAATATATCAGCTAGCTGATATTCAGTGGAAATGAAGTGTAATTCAATGTCACCATTCTTGACATGGTCCCTGATGAAGTGATATCTTATATCAATGTGTTTGGTTCTCTGATGAAGAACAGGGTTGTTTGAGATTGCAATTGCACTTTTGTTATCACAAAAGATGGGAACCATCTTATAATGGATGCCATAGTCACTGAGTTGACTTTTCATCCATAGTACATTTGCACAACAACTGGTTGCTGCAACATATTCAGCTTCTGCTGAGGACATGGCAACTGATTGTTGCTTCTTAGCACTCCAACAGACTAATTTTCCACCAAGGAATTGGCAGGAGCCTGAGGTGCTTTTTCTATCAATGTTGCATCCAGCATAATCAGAATCTGAGTATCCTTTGAGATCAAAGCCTAAGCATTTTGGATAGTACAATCCAAGGCTTGGAGTACCTTTCAGGTACCTGAGGATCCTTTTCACAGCTTTGAGATGTGATTCTCTTGGGTCAGATTGATATCTGGCACATAAACAGACTGAGAATTGGATGTCAGGCCTTGATGCAAGTAGATACATCAGTGACCCAATCATTCCCCTAAATAGAGTTTGATTGGCTGGTTTACCACCAAGGTCAGGACCAAGGTTGTTTGGGGGAACCATGGGAGTTTTGACTGAGGTACAGTCACTGAGCTCATACTTTTTCAGTAGGCTTCTGGTATACTTCTCTTTACTGATAGAGGTTTCTTTATCAGTCTGCTTGATTTGTAGTCCAAGGAAATAAGTCAGTTCTCCCATCATGCTCATTTTAAATTTCTTTGCCATCAGTTTTTCAAACTGTTTGCAAAGTTTATAACTTGTTGAGCCAAAGATGATGTCATCAACATATACTTGTACAAGTATGACATCATCATTTGGCCTATAGATAAACAATGTGTTGTCTATCTTTCCTCTGACAAATTTGTTTTGGATGAGGAAGGCTGAAAGAGTTTCATACCATGCCCTAGGAGCTTGTTTCAGTCCATAAAGGGCTTTATCAAGCTTGCAGACATAGTCAGGAAACTCACTGCTTTCAAATCCGGGAAGTTGTTGAATATACACTTCTTCTTTCAGTGAACCATTTAAGAATGCACTTTTTACATCCATTTGGTACACCTTGAAGTTCACGTAGGTTGCAAATGAAAGGAAGATCCTGATGGCTTCCATCCTTGCTATTGGTGCAAATGTTTCTTCATAGTCAATGCCTTCTTGCTGATTGTAGCCTTTGGCACCAAGTCTTGCCTTGTTTTTGATGACTATGCCATTTTCATCAGATTTTTTTTGAACACCCATTTCATGCTAATGACTGTAACATCCTGAGGACATTTGACCAAGGTCATTACCTTGTTTCTGTCAAACTGTTCTAGTTCATCATGCATGGCCTGAACCCAACTTGGATGTTTAGGTGCTTCTTTGACACTTTTGGGTTCAATTGGGGAAACGAAGTCCACAAACAGGCATTCATTGACTGAGGCTGCTCTTAGTTTAGCATCCATGCTTCTGGTAAGCATGCCTTCAGTAGGCTCTCCAATTATATTGACAAGTTCTATATCTTGAGATCGAGTCCAACTGTCCTGAGGTCTTCGACACTGATTAGAACTTGTGGAGGCCAGATTGGGTGGAGGTGTAGGTTCTGGTGCAGACACTTGATGATCTTTAGGATCTTGAGTGTCTGACTGGGTTGGTTGATCACTGAGATTGTTTGGTTCTTGAGCACTTTGTTCAGACTGATTGATTGCATTAGTACTTGTTTGTGCTTCAACAAACTCAGTGATGGTTGGATAAAGAAGGTTGTGAGGGACAATGTAGTAGGAGATATCAGCATTTGCTTGATATTGAGTGGAGGGATCATTCTTAGGATGATATTCATCAGGAGGATATCTTGATGAATCATCAATTCCTATCTCTTCCACTGAGGTGTTTGAGAATCTGATTGCTTCAGTACTCTCATCAAAGGTAACATGAAATGTTTCCTCGGTTTGCTGTCTATTAGTGTTGAACACCCTGAAGGCTTTTGAGACAAGAGAGTATCCTAGGAAGTATCCATCATCAGCCTTAGCATCAAATTTTCCAAAGTGATCCTTGTGATTATGAATAAACACAGGACACCCAAAGACATGAAAGTAGCTGATGTCAGGGATCATTCCCTTGAATAACTCATAAGGGGTTTTGCTATCTCTCTTGAGATCCATATGGAGAAGATGGGTCCAAAGAGATCCATATGGAGAAGATGAAGGCAGTTTTTTATGGAAATGTTTGTTTTGGTTTTAAAGGATGCTCTATGATGTTTACCCTTTTCACAGGCAGAGCATGGTTTATCCCTTGAAAACACAAGTTATGGTAAGCCAAGGACCTTGTTTTGTGTCACAATATTGTTTATATTTTTGAAGTTCATATGGGAGAGTCTCTTATGCCAAAGCCAGTTGAGGGTTTCAGTGGCCTTAGCAAAGAGACAAGTTCCATTCTAAGTTAGAGTAGACATGTCTAACACATAAAAATCTTGTCTTCTTGGTGCAATAAGGACAACTTCCTTATTTGTATTGAAGATGGTTCCTTGCTTATCATCAAACTAAACTATGTATTTTGCATCACATAGTTGACTGACACTGATTAAATTGTACTTAAGACCATTGACATAAGCTATCCTAGTAAAGACTATACCACTACAGTTTACTGAACCATAACCTTCAGTGAGACATGATGAATTATCAGCAAATATCACCTTGCGTCCTGGTTCTTTTACATATTTGTGCAGATACTCTTTCACACCAGTCATGCTCCTTGAACATCCACTGTCTAGATGCCAAACTGGCTCCCTGGCATGTCTTTGCACAACTGGTAAACTGAGTTAGTTCTTTCTAGGACCCCTCTACTTGGAGGGCTTGGCTTTAATAGCCTTCTTAAAAGTAACAATTGATGCATGGTCAGTGGTTGAGTGGACTGAGCTACCACTGATTTTGCAATTTATTGCAGAAGTAGACTCAGTAGACTGAGAGGATGATTTGGTGATTCCTCTTCTTGTTTGAATGACCTTCTCATGTCCTGAGGTGTCATGAGTGGGATCTCCACATATTTCACAACCAGTGTCCATAAGGAAATCCTTAGGAAGGTGGTCATTGAAGCCACAGTGTGGGCAAGGTGAAAAAGGCTTGGCCTTTTGTTTCTGCTTCTGCTTAGAATCAAAAGGATACTTAAAAGCTTGGGCTTTAAAGTTTGCAGCTTTGGATGTGGTTGTGTATGGCAAGCAATCAGAAGTTCTGTGATCTTCCTTTTTGTAGACCATGCAAAAGAGGATTCTATAACAATCATCAGTGGAATGATTAGTATAGCCACACAGCTCACATCTTTGCTGAGGTTTGGAGGGTTTTGATTTGGTGGTGCTTGAGGAAGCTGATTTAGGTTCCTTCATCTTAGATTGAGAAAGTTTCTCAGAAGATTCAATCTTCTCACTTAGCTTCCTAACAAGCTCAGCCAACTGATCAATTTTTGTATCAGGGCTTTCTGTTTTTACTTCAGAAGGGACTGAAGTTGTTAAGTCATCAGTAGGAACTGAGACTTCAGGTATTTGCCTTTTCAGGATGGTTTTTCCCATTCCTGGCTTCTCCTTTGGAGAATGCTGAGAGTAGACTAATGGTGTGAGGTCTGAGCTTGGTGCAGCTCCCTGAAGGACTTTCAGAGGTGGGAGTGGTGCAAGTGATTCTGATTTAGACTCATTTACTGACTCAGTACTACTGGGTTTGTCAGTGAGTCCAAGCATATCTTTCAGAGCCTGACTTTAAGGAAGCAGGATTTTCCCAGTTTCAAAGTTTGGTAACTTACTGACTGGGTTGTCTCTGACAATCCAGTCATTTGACTTCGGTTTCATTTCCTTCTCCTATAACTTTCTTGTTTTCACTAGGAATTAGACTCACAGTTTCATAGACTCTGGGGTTCTTTTTAGTCCAGCCTTCAATGATAGCCTTTTCTTTGTTAAGTTCATTTTGAAGAGCTTGATTTTGTTTCAAAATCTCAGTGTTTTGAATTTGTAGTGTAACAGCTTCCAACTTGGCCTGTTTTAATACAAGCAATTCATCTCTACACTTATTTAATTCTAACACAAGATTGTTATATTTTGAAAGCAAATTAAGCATTTGTTCTTCAACAAACTTAAGATCTACATTAATGTAATACATATAAGACTGCCAATCAGAATCATCATCCATTGAAAGTAAAATATTTACCTTTTTCATGGTTATGTTGACCCATTCTCCATTCCTTGCATGGCTTTTTCCAACAGCCAGGTAATCATCATCTGAAAGTGCCATCAGTGCACTCACTCTAACTTCTTCATCATCTAATGAGACCTCTTCTTCATCCCAGTCATAGGCTTCAGCTACAAGAACCTTGTTCTTTGCTCGAACAGGTTTGGAAGGTTGAGCAGCCTGAGACATTAAGGGATTGGCCTCAAGGAGAGAAAGTTTTGCCTTAGCTTTTCTATATTTTGCCTCAAAATCTTTTTGACCCTGTTGAACATTATTGTTTTGAAAATGTTGGGTAGACTGAAGCATTTTAGGTTGAAACTTGCTAGTTCCTGAAGAAGAAATGTTTCCAAAAAATTTATAAGAGGGTTCTGAGATGGTTTTTGAATAACAGTCTTTAGCAAAATGACCCTTTTTACCACATTTGAAACATTCAGTGGTTTTATTTGCTTTAGCTTTTGAAAAGTTTGACTGATTTCTTTTGATAAAACATTTTGAATTAGAAAGGAGTGCCCTTTCTTGAAATTTCTAGTGTAAATCATTTAGGTACTCCTCACTAGTTCTTTCATCAACCTCGTCATTAGAATCCTCTTGAAAAGCCTGCACAACACCATTAGAATAAAAGGCAGTTGATATGGGTGAGGAAGTCAGGGCCTTTTTGGTTTCAAGTGCTTTCTTAGAGTCTTGGTATCTCCTAGAGATTAAGTTATCTTCAAAGACAAACTTCCATAGATCTCAGGGAGCTCAAGGGTCTGAATGTGATTAGCAATCCTAAGGCCCTGAGAGAAGTTTAGCCACTTCTCAGGGAGACTGTTGACAAAGCCAACATTGATCTCATGCTTAGAGAACACTACACTATCATTTGGTAATTTATTTATCTGGGTCTTGTATCTGGTATATGTCTGAGAGAGACTTTCAGAGTCTTTTTCTCTGAAAGTGTTATACCCAAGTTTCAGGTCCATGATCCTGTTTTCCTTGGTATCTGAGGGACCTTCAAAGCTATGAACCAAGTCAAGCCAAGTTTGTTTGGCTGATGTACAGTTAATGACTGATTCCATTATATCGTCAAGAAGACAAGATATAATTATGCTTTTCAGGCGTTGGTCTTGATTGACCACCCTTCTCGCATCAATGGTCCATTGAGCTTCAGGTTTAGGTAACCTTTCAGCAGTCTTAGAGACATAAGGACCTTCATTGATACAAGTGATGTAGTATGGTTCCATACCAGTCAAGTAGCAAAGTATATGCTTTTTCCACTTGTTAAATTTTCCAGCTTCAAGTCTAGGAGCTACAGCTGAATAGCTACCTCCCTTTTTGTCGACGAGCTGGGGCACATCAATATCAGCCATAGTAGGATCTTGGTTTTAAAAACCTTGAGCACTCTTTAGTTTTTGAAAAGATTTTATAAACCAGAGGCTTTGATAACACTTGTTGTTCCCGTTACACAAGTAGAAATAACTACAAAGTTAATCTAATTGTGTTCTATGACTGTGTGGAAAACTAGAAGGGGGGGTTGAATAGTTTTACGTCTTTTTAATTTTATTATGAAAACTTTGTTTCCTTTTAAAACCTTAGTTTTGAGTTTATATGAAAAATGATACTTGAACAATATTATTAATTATATGGGTATCCTTTTAGATTTGTTATAAAAGTTTTCTTTTTATGAATGGAGTTTTAAATTGATCTTTATGTGAAATCAACTTCTAATTACTACTAACAATTATATATGCCTATATGTATGAAAGTAATGACGATATAAAGAAATAAGTAAGAGATGGAAAGATCAAACCGAGACACGAGGGATTTATAGTGGTTCGGCTACAAGGACACCTTCCTTGCCCTACTCCACTCCCCGAGCACACCTTGCTTGAGAGTTTTCTTCACAACTTCAATAAGATCCCTTATGGCGGAGAAAACCTTACACGACTTTGGCTTACACGGGTTTAACGACGCAAAGCTAAATGTCGAGTTCTAATCGTAGCTAGAACCAATCTCACAACTTCACAACATAACTTGTACACAACTTATTCACGACGACTTCATGACTTCAACACAAAGGCTTCACGACTTCTACACAACGGCTTCACGAATTTTACACGACGACTTCACAACTCCTAAGCTGCGGCTTCACGACCACAACTTCACAACTTCTAAGCTACGGCTTCACGATCAAGACTTCACAACTTCAACACGACCGCTTCACAACTCCTATGCTACGGCTTCACGACTTCAACACTAGGACTTCACAACTTCTAAGCTATGGCTTCCCAACTTCTACATGACGACTTCACAACTTCTAAGCAACGGCTTCATGACATCTACATGACGACTTCATGACTTCTAAGCAATGGCTTCACGACTTCTACATGATGACTTCACAACTTCTAAGCAACGGCTTCACGACATCTGCACCACGGCTTCACAACTTCTACACCACGGCTTTACAACTTCTACATGACTTCTTTACACCACAACAACTTATACACCTTCTTCACTACTTACACACTATACATATCTAGTCACTTATGTTTACACCTTATACACACACTTTACACAAATGAATGAATGATTTACAATTATGATACACCAACAACTTGGATGGAAGAGTTACACCAAGTTGTAATACTTCTTGTCTTGAAGGATAGAAGTATTCTTTTCTTGCACTTGAGAGGTTGAAGCTTTGGATCACTTGAAACAAAAGCTTATAATTATATGATCAAAGGGTTTTTGAAAATATGAAATGAGATCTAAACCAGAAAGTTTTTGGTGCAAAAGAGTGAGTAAAAATCCAGGGGAAGGCTGGTATTTATAGGCAGAAAAATTGGACAGCTGGGAGCTACTGGAGCGTGGCCGGCCCCCTTAAATAGGGGGCGGTCCCCTTAATTTTAAGGGGGCTGCCTAGTAAAATTAAGGGGGCCGCCCAAGGTGTCCGTTGCCCAGATTTGTCCTTTTGTGGGGAAGGTTTTTCTGGAACATTTTAACTGATTTTGGTTAAAAATTTGAATTCATATTTTTATAAAAGATTAAACGTATTTATTTAATACCAAAAATGGTTTTCAAAAATATATAAAATGTTTTTGATATTTTATAAAAAATCTAGTTATTAAGAAAATGTTCCTTTGATCATATAATGCATTAAGCATTAGTTCATTCATACCTTAAGTGATTTTAGTTGTAGAAGTGAATATTTACAACTAAGTACTTGTTTAATTTATAAGTTTATGTTTTAATGAGTTTACATTTTGTGATCATCAAAACATAGAGATATAAATAAATATTGATAATGTTTTTAGGCATTATTTATGTCAACAGACTGAATTAACGTATTGATTAATTATAACAAATAAGTAAAACGTATATATAAAAACACAAGTTTTTCAATGTTTAAATTCTTATTAGAAATTAATCAAAAGAATATATACCCAAGTGTTAGCGGAAATAACACTTGGGATTGAATAGACAAGGTATGGTATGTTCTCCTCTCTAAACTAGAGTTATTCTTGAGTGGCAACTATAAAGGAACCACTGAGATATCTCAGGGACTAGGTTGCTCTTTGGAGGAAAAAAGTGGTTTTGTGAAAGTCTAAGCTTTTAATGCACAAAACTTAATCCACTTTTATCCCATTTGTTCCTATTTATACACAAGTATAAAAGAGCACCCATGACTAAAAGTACAAAAAAAATAACCTAGCTAGTCTATACAAAATACAACAGTATTTTTTCAGTTCCAAGAATCCATTTTGGGAATAGGTTAAAACTGCTTTCCGAATGTCAGTGATAACACTTCTCATCTTTATTCCGTTTAGGGAAAGTTTGACTTTGGCGGCGATAAGACTCCTTATCTTTTCAAACTCTTCCCGCCTAATCCCGCCTTTCTTTTAGACTTCTGATTCTTTAGTCTAGGTCTTCAGTCTTCAGTCTTCAATCATTATAGTTGTTGAGGAGACTGGGGTTCAGTGAATTCTTGTCATTACTCACTGAACCCATTACCTTCTTCTTTGGCTTAAGTGACACTCAGGGAGTTCTGCCTCACTGAATGGTGAATCTTTCTTCTTAGACTCGTACTAAGCATCCTGAAGGTAACTCACTGAGTGACTATTCACTCAGTGACTTGAGAGTGTTTAAGGTTGATTAACACTTGGCTAATTTGTATTCAAATCCTGTTTTCAGGACGCTTGGGTACTGACGGACCCAACAGAATGCAAGTATAAAGCCAACCATAGAGGAAACGAACATTCGAATAGAAAAACCAAGCTTGGTATATATATATATATATATATATATATATATATATATATATATATATATATATATATATATATATATATCGAATGGAATAGAAGTTCACAAAATTACAAGCAAGGTTAATAGTTAGTGATGGTCTATTAAGTGATAACTCTTCAGTCTAATGGAATACGTCATCTACTAAAACTATTCTAGGCTTGGTTACGCTCAAGGCGTAACTGCTCGAATGCTGCTGTCATCCCTCCAATAGCAGCCTCCAAATGATCCACACGGTGTCTCCGCTCCTAATTGTCTCTCATCACAGCACCGATCATATACTCTGCAGTCACGATCCTCTGCCATTGAGCGCGATCAGTGCCTTGAGCTCTCCTCAACATCCCCTGAATCCTGGTCTTGCCACTGCCCAAACCAATAGCCCTAAAGTCTAAATCCCTGAGCTCACTATCGTGTAACTTCTCCAATGCATCTAATCTGGCTCTTAGGCCAATCATCACACGTCTATCAGAATACATCTCCTCAAACAACACACAGGCAGCCCTATCAACTGTCCCAATCCTCCTCTCAACACTCTAAATGCGGTCAGGCTGCTCTAACCTCTCAATCTGATCTGAGTGTACATCAATTAAACTGGCCTGATTCGCCAGCTGAATCCATACCTGCTCCATGACAGTTGGTTCTTCGAGCTCTGCTGGTGAGGCTAGTAGAAGCGGAGAAACCACTGGTGATGGAAGTGGAGAAGGTATCGGACTAGCTGCACGTACACCCGTGTTGGTATCACAAGTAATATCAATCCACTGGGTATCACTCAAATCCTGTATCTGGGCAGCCCTAGAACTCTGGCCTAACTCAAATACCCACTGTACATCCTCCATGATGCCCTTGCCATCCCGTGGCATCATCACCTGATCTAGATCCCTCGGTGCCTCTTTGTCCCTGTCAACACCCGCACAAACAAGAGCGTGCTCAACGGGTGCTGTCACAGCTGGTGTGGGCTCTACCTGAACCTGCTTTGGATCCTCCACTGGATCCTCATCCTCATCAAAGTAAGATTGAATAGACCTCCTTAATCTTTGACGGGGAGGGGAATGATCTGGAGATGACATAGGTGACTGAGATGGTGATGAAGTAGAGGTACCCGGTTAACCATAACGGGTCCTCCTGAGTGGTGAGGATAGCACAAATGATAGTTGGATGCGACATCCACGGACTCTCCTATAAGAAGCCTGACGTCTGGTGGGTGGGGTAGTCTGAGTATGCTGGGTGAGGGTGTAAAGCTGAGCTGGAGATGAACGGTGAGTTGTGGCATAGCGGGGTAGGTATGGTGAGGTAGATACTGGAGTGGTGTGTGTATGCTGAGCAGGAATTTTTGGCTGAGCTGCTGCTCTGATAACCTCCATCAACGGGTCATCCGAAAATGGAACTTGTCGTCGCAATGGGGAAGTGTGTCTAGCAGCAAGTACCTTATCATGCGCATCAGAAGGGAGAGACATAGTATGTGACAAATACGGTGTGGCATGTGTAAGTATATAGAAAATACTTATATCATATATGTTAAGTAAAATACTCAAATAGCATAGTATAAAACTTAATAATATAAGGCAAATAGCGATCAAATCATAGCAAGCTAGGCAGACAGGCATCTGGCGGTCATAAGGAAAAGTTTTTCATAAACTGGTTATAGTTTAGGGTTTTTATAAACCTAGTTATCTATAAGCTAGGCTCTGAATACCAATATGTAACACCCCCAAAATCAAGATTTGCGGAAGCATATATATTTGGGTGCTACTAAATCGATAATCACAACACAAAGATATAGAGAACGGATTAAAGATCCGTTTTAAAATAGTTTACAATTTCAAAGTTAAATTGTCATACATCAAGTTCAATTCAAATAAAATGAAGCCCATTTAACAAAGCGGTCCCAAATTCAGAGTTTAACGCATAAGCAAAAAACTTTTCCAACAAACTTATGACCATTGTCATGCCCTGCCTTCAGTAAACACATTCTCAAATACCTAAGAAAAACATGATAAAAGTCAGCTAACGCTGGTGAGTTCATATGTTTAAAGTAAATAAGCACATATGGCATAGCAAATAAAGGGTGCCCGCGAGTGTTAATCCCCAGACACTCGGCAAATTTCGACATGGTATACGTTCGCGTTGACCATGCCGGGCCAACCGAACGGGGGAGTCACCCCCAATAGATCTATTTATATCATACGCGCTTCCCAGCAGGAATTGACGGTTGATGATAGTGGGCGTAATGGGATTCAGCAAACTTAGTTTATCGGCATACAAGTGTGTATAAAAACAAAGTTCAATTTTGGTCCATGAAAACAGTTTTGCATGTTTCTCACCCCAAGGTTTATAAAAACAATCCATATAAAAATGGGGCTATAAACTCACCTTAAAAACAATAGCAATCTGCTAATCAACAACAACACAGTGCAACCGCTCCGACACGCGACCTAGATCAGTATGGTAAGTCTTAGCGAAATATTCGTGTTTTAAATGTTGTAACTCAATTGAAAAGTTTACGTGTGTCAAGTGCTCGTGTATTTCTTTTTTGCTGTGTGGTAAGGTACATTTCAAAATAGTTCATCGTTTAAGACTCTTTGGTGATGGCTCATAGTGAAAATACGTGCGACAGAACTTCCGTGCTTAGTGCTTGTCGTCGCAAAATGCGTAAGTAATATATATATTATCGTCTATATATATATATATATATATATATATATATATATATATATATATATATATATATATATATAATAATTAAGTATTTAATTAATTAAGGCTTATAATTAATTAAATAGATATTGAATAATTAATATGATAATGGTGATAGTGGGGTATTATTATGTTATAAATATTATGATTATTTATAATATAATGATAATTATAAAGAAATTTTATAAGTATTTAATTTTGAGAAATTAAATAAATGTAAATGTATAAACACCAAAAGTGTTTCACAAATCTTATAAGGTCTAAAAATATTAATTTAGAAGAATTAATATTTTTAATAATAAAAATAATCCTCTTCGTCTTTTATTCGGTTTTCTTTCGAAAATATTCTAAGTGTCGAAATTTTAGAAAAATCGGGCATGACCCATTCGTTTATTCAAACATTTCCATTTTTCCCAAGTGTTGCAATTTCCTCAAATAATCTCTTTCGTTAACTATATTTGCAAAACTAGTCCAAAATATATATTTATCGTTATAACTATATTTATCGTTACGATTACTTCTTAATTATAGTTTTCGATACAAAAGTCAACATTTAGTCATAATACTTTCAAAAGTCAACAAAAAGTCAACATTCATAAAATTGGGACGAAAATCCTTTTATTTGTCTTAATGGGCTTAAAGTGTCAAAACGAGTACAAAATGGTTTTAATCGGTATATAACGTTCTATTTCACAAAAATAATTATAGTGAGTCGAAAAATGTTCCAAAACTCATTTTTGTCTCCTGAAATATTTATTGGGCCGAAAAGTCCATATTGGGCCCAAAAGTACAAGTTTAGCCCAAAAGTCATTTAACCTTTTTAAGTTACGATATATATATCGTTAAGTTTCTAAAAATCAATTTAGTATATCAAATAAGCCGTTTGGTCAAAAAGTCAACCCTAGGCCGAAAAACACATGGGCTCGGGCCATTTTGTGTCGAGACTTTCATAAGCCCAAAAATAATTTTAAACTTTTAGGTCCTTTTAGTCCGAATAGTTTTCGTAACAATTTTAAATAAGCCAAATAAGCACTTATAAATAAGTCATTAAGTCAAATGGTCAACCAAGGCCAAAACATATTAGGCTCGGCCCAATATGTGTTGTACGAGCCTTTTTAACCCAAATAAGCCAAAACACAATAAGCTATAGCTTATTCAGTAAGCTATCCAAAATAAGCTATTAAGCACTAATTTCACAATTTCACCACTAGAGCCAAAACTTTGTGTTTTTCAAAACCCCAATAATTGTTTATTTTAAAACTTAGCCGATTTATATATATACACAAATAAGTGTATATTTCGTCTTAAATTCGCGTAATTAGCAGTAATCACATTTGTATCATCAAACTAGTACCACAAGCAACAAGATTTACCACACAAGGAAGAAATATCATAATATGTATGAAAACTTCATAAAAGTCGAGCACACATAAATATATATCAAACCCTAGCTTTTTCAATTTTGCAAAACACATACATTTAACACTTTGTAACATTTTTAAACATCAAGATAACATGATATGAACAAAATTGTACAAGTTTGTGAGTTTCCTTACAATGCTTGAGAAAAATTCGAGACCCACAAGAAGAGAAAACAACCCAAATTGCTTCAAATTTACCCAAGATACGTTCCAATTGTTCCCAAAAGCTCATAAGTACAACCCGATTATCTTGAAACTCAAAGAATTTTTGTGGATCTTGAATTTTATGGTTGGTCATGGGTTTGAAGAGTAGAAAATGATCTAGGTAAGTTCTTGAGAGAAAAATGTATGTGTGTTAAGGTGTGTGTTACTAACTAGGTAAGTTACAAAATACATAGAGTCATCATCCACTTAACCAAATCAATTAGTATAAAAATGCTTGTCATTTTGTGGGATATAGGCGGCAAACGACAAGGAGCAAAGGGGGGGGGGGAGGAAATAGTTTTGTTCCTCGTTGGTGTATTGTGTGTCGGTTTAAGCTTAAATGTTACCGTAAAGTCCCGGTTTGACATTTTTTGACACGTATACGCAAAATGAAGTTTTTTATTAACGTTTTCGTCAGAATAATAATAAAATATTATTATTTGCTCAAAAATGAATTTATTTGACTGCTACCATATATACTGTGCTGTCGGTTCGCGTGTGGGGTTGCTTTTCAGTAAATACGAGAAACCATCTCAGTTAATTACGAAACTTGTCAGTAACTATCAGAAATCAAATAATTTATGCTTACTGACAAAAATAAACTTTTTCAGAAGTGACTGTAAGCTACAGTATGTGGGACAGCTCCCAAAAATGCTTAGAAATGCTCAAAAACATGCAATTGCGCATAGAAATGCTCGACTTAAAAATAATAAATAAATATTTATTATTAACTTAAAATGTGAAAATTACCATTTGTCACACAAGTTCTCAAGTTAATAATGTTTGTTTTGTCATCATCAAGTAGAGGAAGATTGTTGGGATTTATTGATTTGATGATACAAAACATATCAAGATCGACATCATCATGGAATTCTAGAAGATGGAGGATTCTAGAAGACTTGCTGAAAAAGATAAAGATCAAGATTAGGAAAGATTTAGTTTCCTAATATAATTAGGTTTCCTTTGTAAGTCTAGATGGACCCTATATATAAAGAGATCCCTAGACATTGTTTGTGCGTGTGTTTTAATCATGTTTTAGGAAAACACCAACGATCTCACCACTTCAGATCGTTTTAGCCCTAAGGTCAAAGTGTCTTTGATCCCTATTACAGTTAGGTAACACGTTCTGTGGAAAACTAGAAGGGGGGGGGGGGGGTTGAATAGTTTTACGTCTTTTTAATTTTATTATGAAAACTTTATTTCCTTTTAAAACCTAAGATTTGAGTTTATATGAAAAATGATACTTGACCAATATTATTAATTATATGTGTATCCTTTTAGATTTGTTATAAAAGTTTTATTTTTTTATGAATGGAGTTTTAAATTGATCTTTATGTGAAATCAACTTCTAATTAATAACAACAGTTATATATGCCTACATGTATGAAAGTAATGACGATATAAAGAAATAAGTACGAGATGGAAAGATCAAACCGAGACACGAGGGATTTATAGTGGTTCGGCTACAAGGACACCTTCCTTGCCCTACTCCACTCCCCGAGCACACCTTGGTCGAGAGTTTTCTTCACTACTTCAACAAGCTCCCTTATGGCGGAGAAAACCTTACACAACTTTGGCTTACACCAGTTTAACGACGTAAAGATAAATGTCGAGTTCTAATAGTAGCTAGAACCAATCTCACGACTTCAATCACAACTAGTTCAGGACTTATTCACGACTTCTTCACGACGGCTTCACGACTTCAACACAACGGCTTCACGACTTCTACACGATGACTTCACAACTTCTAAGCTACGGCTTCACGACTTCTACACAACTACTTCACAACTTCTAAGCTATGGCTTCACGAATTCTACATGACGACTTCACAACTTCTAAGCTACGGCTTCATGACTTCTACATGACGACTTCACAACTTCTAAGCTACGGCTTCATGACTTCTACACCACGACTTCACAACTTCTAAGCTATGGCTTCACGACTTCTACATGACGACTTCACAACTTCTAAGCAACGGCTTCACGACATCTACACCACGGCTTCACAACTTCTACACCACGGCTTTACAACTTCTACACCACGGCTTTACAACTTCTACATGACTTCTTTACACCACAACTACTTATACACCTTCTTCACTACTCACACACTATACGTATCTAGTCACTTATGTTTACACCTTATACACACACTTTACACAAATGAATGAATGATTTACAATTATGATACACCAACAACTTGGAGGGAAGAGATACACCAAGTTGTAATACTTCTTATCTTGAAGGATAGAAGTATTCTTCTCTTGCACTTGAGAGGTTGCAGCTTTGGATCACTTGAAACAAATGCTTATAATTATATGATCAAAGGGTTTTTGAAAATATGAAATGAGATCTAAACCAGAAACTTTTTAGTGCAAAAGGTGAGTAAAAATACAAGGGAAGGCTGGTATTTATAGGCAGAAAAACTGGACAGCTGGAACCTACAGGAGCATGGCCGGTCCCCTTAAATAGGGGGGCGGTCCCCTTAATTTTAAGTGGGCCACCTAGTATAATTAAGGGGGCTACCCCTCCCTAGCCATTGCCCAGTTTTGTCTTTTTGTGGGGAAGGTTTTTCTGGAACATTTTTACTGATTTTGGTTGAAAATTTGAATTCATAAATTTATAATGAATTAAACCTTTTTATTTATTACCAAAAATGTTTTTCTAAAAGATATAAAATGTTTTTGACATTTTATAAAAAATCTAGTTATTAAGAAAATGTTCCTTTGATCATATAATGCATTAAGCATTAGTTCATTCATACCTTAAGTGATTTTAGTTGTAGAAGTGAATATTTACAACTATGTACTTATTTATTTTATAAGTTTATGTTTTAATGAGTTTACATTTTGTGATCATCAAAACATAGAGACATGAATAAATATTGATAATGTTTTTAGGCATTATTTATGTCAACAATCTCCCCCTTTTTGATGATTACAAAACTAAAACTCATTAAATCCAAAAAGTTAATTTTTGACAAGTATTTAGTGAGTTTATATTCACTTCTCCCCCTTTTTGTAGCATCAAAAAGGTTGAGCCGACAAGTTTTAGAGACATAATTTGTCGGAACGAGAACTCCCCCTTGATGTGTGCTCCCCCTCATTTGAGGGCATCAAGGAATCGATATATGGAATACTTGCAAGAAAAATATTAGAAGCATAAGCATATATATAGCAAAAATAAGCATGCATATAAAGACATTCATTAAAAATGTTTTGTATCAATACACAACCATCCAAGATTATATTCAATCCTACATTAGCTAGTAAGTAATGCAATCTACATAATCATTCAAGGAGTACATGATCTTCCATGGGGCTTGCACACAAAATGGTTTTGAAAATTATTTTTAATTAAGCAATGCATATGCTTAATTGGGTGAACATGGAGGTGGTGGTGGTGTAGTGGGTGAAGGTGGTGGAGGTGGTGGTGGTGGTGGGTTGGTAATCATGTGTTCAAGTGATAAAAACATGTAGTGTATCTCATCTCTAAGACCAAAGATGTTGGTTCGGTTGTGGATGCAACAAAGGCAATTGTCTCCATGGGCTTCAAGTAAAGCCCAAGGGATGGGAAAGCATGGTGGTGGTATTGGTAATGATGAGAAATGAGCATCAAGAGGTGTTATTGGTGATATGAAAATGACACGTTGGGTGAATGGAGGTTCTTGAGTAGGAGGTGGAGTTGATGCTCTTGATGGTGGTGATGATAGGTGTGAGTTGATGTAGTTATTGATGGATGAAGTGGAAGGTATGGATGAAGATGATGTGCCATGAGTGGAGGGTGTTTTTGATGGTGCATTTGGTGCACTTGGGGATGAACATTGAGGTGGTGGTGATGGAGTTTTGGTGTCTTAGAGATGATTTTGGTGATAGCATGGTGAATGAAAATGGGTGTTTGATGGAGGTGATGGTTGATTTAGGTAAGGTTTGGAGGTTTTGTGGTAAAATTCCAATACCAGTTCGTCCTTTAAGAGAAATGGTAGCTGGGGCTAGATAAAAGGGGTCGCAAGATGCAAAAGAAAACAGTAAATTTTACTGCCCAGATGGCGGTCCCCTTAATTGTAGGCCGGCCCCCTTAAAATTAAAGGGACTGCCTAGGGAATTAAGGGGGCCGCCCATCTGGTGTTTTCCCAGGCGACCTAATTTGAAAAATTTCCAGAAAAGGGTCATTTTTAGGGTGTTTTTGCAGCAAGCTCCATTTGAATCATGTACATCAAGAATGATTAAATAGTGGCATAAACATGTTAAATACGCATGCATACATTTAAAACATATTATGGAATAAGCATGTTATTAATCATCAAGCATGTATATATATCATGATATTGAGTATAGAAGCAATAAGCATAACAATCATATATTAAAGACAAGAAATAAAGCATTCATTAGTTGAAAATAATTATGTTAAAAACATAATTATTGATACAACACATATTTTCCTTATAGCATACAATAAGTAGAAAATTTTAAATTGCCTAGGAGATCCATTTGACTTGCTTGAGACATAAAAAACTTGAATTATTTTGGATGGATGATGGTAAAGAGGGGGTAAAAATGTTGGATTAATGGGGTTGTAAGTTTGGGTTTATAGATGTTGGAGAGAGTGTTGATGGAGGAATTGGAGGTGGAGAGCTTGGACTTAACCATGTTGAATGAGGGTTTTGATGTTGTTCAAGTGGTGGTGTTGGATTAGATCTAGTGAGAAGATACTCAATCCAAGTGAGACGCTCATTTAAGGCGATGGTTTGATTTTTGAGAAAGATGCAACAAGGACAATTGTTGACATGTTTCTCAATTTGACTCAAGTGATGTGGTGATGATGGTAATGATGGTGAGATGGATGGTGATGGGTCTAAGTTGCTTTGAGCAAGGTGCAAAGCAAGGAGAGCATTAAGCTCATGGGCTTCCTTGAGTTCTTCAATGAACTTCAAGTGTTGAGTGGAAGGTGATGATAATGGAGAGTGGTTGTTATTTGGTGGAAGTGGTGGTGACACTCTTGGTGGTGGAGACATTTGTGAACTTGGGTAATTATGAGTGAATGAAGGAGGACATATGGATGATTGGTTATGTGTGTGAAAGGGTTCATTAGGATGAGGTTTAGGTGTTGGTTGAGTTTGAACAATATCATTTGTTGGGTTATGGCAAATGTCAAGCTTCCTCCTCCAAATGGGCCTCACTGAGATTTTAGCAACTCTTGAAGGCTTGGATCTTGGGTGGTTAGATGATGACATGTTTGGATGGATGATATGGATGAGCATTTATGATGGAGTTGGGTATTTATGGTGTAGTGATGATGTGATTGTGGAAGGTAAATTTTGGTGGGTGGTTTGTGACAAAATGTGTTTGTGAATTTTGGGAAGTATAGGATAAAATGGGCTAAAAAAATAGAAAAAGGGAGCAGCACCTTCGACCATCAGATGGCCGGTCCCCTTAAATATTAAGAGGGCCGCCTAATGAATTAAGGGGGCCGCCCATCTGCTGATTTCCAGGTTACTGGAAATGGGTTTTTGGCAGAAAACTGTTGAAAGGGTTGTGTTTTTGGGTTTAGTTTCAAGCAAGTCCAACTTCTTTTGAGGCAATTTAGGATTTAATAACTTATGTATGCTAAGCATATTCATTAGACATTATTATCTAGCATGCAAACAACTCATTTAGCATGTAACATATATATGTTAGACAAGAAAACACTACATAGCACCAAGTAATTCATAGTATCATATTTAGGAAGATTAATAAGCTAGTTAAATAATCCTAATGAATATCTATGTGCATGGGAATGTAGAGTTGTGATAGCATGGACTTCTAGACTTGTACCAAGTGAGGACTTAGTGAATAAATTATGGTTATTTTCAAATTTAGTTTACTTATAAATGTCACATACATAAATATAGATGACAGATATGAGTTCACCATGCATGATTTAAAGAAATGTTTATGGCATTATTCAACAATGTTTGAAAGTGGGTTTTTATGTGGATGTGAAAAATATTTTAATGAAATAGTTTTGGTTTTATTTCAAAATGTTTTTAGGAGGAAAGAAAACATATTTTTCCAATCTTTGGTTTTGATAAACACGTAATTATGGACACAAGTTTGGAAGAAAGGTAGGATGGTGAAACATGTAAAATAGAAATGTGTCATAATCTTTTGAAAAATCATTTTTCCAAAATGTGAAGTTTTTGCAAATTTAAAAATAAGTCCCATTAATTATAGGTTTAAAAATAGTGGTTTATAAAAGATCTCATGCTCAAGGGTATTGGTTAAGTCTATTGTCACATGCTACCTCTTTCTACATATCCTATGGCATTTAAGCATGTATTATGACTAAATACAAAAATACATCATGTCAAAGTAGTTAGAGAAAAACAAAAGCTATTATAATGACAATGCATTCAACAACTAAACAAATAATTACGAAGGCATGCAGTCAAATCACATAGGAGCAAGTAAACATCTAGAAATTTTATATATGCAAGATGACATAAATCTAGGAATGAAAAGCTCTAGTGAAAAGCAAAGTTCATAACAGTAAACTATCGTTAGGTATATTTAGGAAGAATAATGTATTCAAGTTGGAGAATGAGTATGAGACTATTACTAGTGGTGCTCAATTCAGGCTAAACACGACCGTTTTTACGGGTTACACACACCCAACTTCTCACATAGAAGCAATTCAACCGTTAGGTCAAATTGAGTTTCTAGTCAATAGATTCTCCAGTAGTCATTCTCTTTTTAGAAGAAATTAAGTTCCTAAATTTACCTATCGAAGAGTACCAAATATGAAGATTTCTTTGTTTACTAATACTTAGGGGGGCTAACTAAAGGGTTTCTAGTTCATTAAGCCACAGAACGAATATAACTAAAGTGTAGAGGCAAAGCAACCTATCAGACTAAGCGTATCCTAAGGCATTAATAAGATTATATGCATGAAGTAATTACTTATGAAATTTAAAAAGAAAACTTACCTCACGTCCTAGCTTTTCTTCGTAATTTCTCAGATGATGATCGACGTGTGAATGATACGTGAGTCGGATGATGATCTTCTCCTTCGTCTGTGTCACTCCATGATTTTGGATTGAGTTCACTTTGGAGTTGATTCATGTAGTCTTCGTCGTTAACACCTTCATTAACAACATTTGAACTAGTAGCACATGTATCTATTTTATCTAAATGTTTATCTATTAAATTTTCTAAGATAACTAATTTATGTACAAGATCAAAATCCTCATCTTTGGCTTGACATTTTTCTTGATGAAAGTTTAAGAAATTTTTCCAAATATCATTTGCCGTTTTACAGAAGAATATTCTTTCATATTCAACTTTCGGCAAGGTTTTATAAATAATTATTTTAGCTTTATTATTTATTTCATTCTTTGTTTTCAAATAATCAATTTGACTTTAAAATCTGTTTTTGTTTGTCTTTCAAAATCCGTTTTTGTTTGATTTTCAAAATCAGTTTTTGTTTGACTTTCAAAATACGTTTTTGTTTAACTTTCAAAATATGTTTTTGTTTGACTTTCAAAATCACCAATCGAAATGACATGCCAAAGATCTAGATCAATTGATTTCACATAAGTTTCAAATTTATTTTTCCATTCAAGAAAAGTATAGTTTTCAAATAATGGTGGTTTTAGCAAAGATTCCCCTTCTAGATTGATGAGCGAAAAGTGTACCGCTTTTAGGGGGTCATTTAAGCCCTAAATCGTATTTATTTGATCAAATATTTCCCTAAATCGTTCCTTTTGTCATTTTAGGTACTTTGGAGAAGAAATCTGGAAAAGGAAGCATTTTGGACGTTTTTGGAGCATAAAAGTGAAGAAAATGACAAAGTCTCAAAAATATGCTGGAAAGTACATGTGACGGCGTCAAGCTCTATTGTGACGCCGTCAGCCCTTGATAAGCCAGAGAAATTTTGGAAGATTAAAGGGGGACGGCGTCAAGAAGGTCGTCAAGCCATGATAAGCCAGGGATGATTTTGGAGGATTAAAGAGGGACGGCGTCAGGAAGACCATCCGGGAACCCTAGACACGGCGAGGTGACGGCGTCAAGATCTATAACGTGACACCGTCAGATACTAAGTTCTATATATAGTTTTGCAATTTTTTGTCATTAGTGTGCAACTTTGTGAGGAGAAACCCTAAGACGAATTTCTGCCATTTTTAAGGGTTTTATACCCTTGGATCTCCCATGTTTAATTGAAGATAAGTAATCACTTAATCAATCAATATGTCTATGTGTTGTTTGATTATATTTTGTTCTTGTCTTTTGATTAACATGCTAGGCTAGATTTATCTTGTGTTTGCTTAGATCTAATGAAACCTAACTATTGATTATTGGTTATTGGTGTGTTATTAATTGTATTGGATGATTGTTTATCGATGTTAGGCTTAATAAAACTGGCTAACCTCCTATTCGGTAACTTGCTTGAACGTCTTAAGAAACATGAACCAATGCATACTAGGTTTATTTGGTTGTATTTAATGCATGAGCGAATTCTAGTGATCCCATGTTAGAAGCTTCTTAGCCGGCTTGACATAGGAGTGAAGTAGGAGCTTATAGAGTTGGGGAAGTACGTATGCCACCCCACGATTGGTATTAAGGAATACACCCGTCATCCACGCAATTAATACACACTAATCAACCGGTAAAAGATAGTTAGGGAGTAAGGAAATCTAAGTAAACATATTTCTCCCCGTATAAGTTCCACCACCTTTTCATTTTCAGTATTTTATTTTATTTGCATTTGTAGTTATTTGGGTTAGTTGACTAGCAACTAATTCCGCCCACTCCTTCAAACCCGAGATTTTACTTGCTTTTATAAAAAAATATAAAAATACAAAAAGATTCTTCCCTCACCCTTAGACCTATTAGAGTAGTTTTTTCAATCCTAACGACACTATTCCCCTAGAGAACGATCAATCCCCTGGTACTTGCCACTTCACTATACTACATCGGTCAGGTACACTGCCTGGTGGGGATTGCAACCCTCTTGAGATCCCTCGAGAGGTAAAACCTGTTGTAAGGTCGCAAAACCACGCATCAAGTTTTTGGCGCCGTTGCCGGGGAATAGTTATTGTTTAGGTTGAATTTTTATTTTATTAGGTCTACTCACTAGATTCCTTTCTAGTGAGATTTTTATTTTATTTTTCTAGGTTTTCTTTAGTCTATCTTTTTTCTTCGTTTCTTTGTTCGTAACCATTACCATCCGACATCATGGAAGGTGGTAATATCCTCGATCCTAACAACCCACCACCACAACAACAACCACCTCCTAGAGCCCGTACCTTAGGAGACTACTCCCGTCCTAGCCACCATGGCTATCGAAACACCATTGAGCTCACTCAAGGAGCCAATGTCACTCCCTTGCGATCCGACACCATCCGGTTGGTGCAAAGCGGATGCGCATTCCATGGACTTCGTTCCGAAGATCCTAATCAACATCTCAAGGACTTTCTCAAAATCGTTGATTCCATAGACCTTGATGTTGCCACTCGAGAGATGACCCGACTGCGTCTCTTTCAATTCTCTCTGCGGGACCAAGCTAGTCAATGGCTAGAGCGTCTACCCGCAGGATCCATCACCTCTTGGGATGATCTCACCACTCGTTTCCTTGCTCAGTTTTTCCCACCAGGAAGAACTACCAAGCTAAGGAATGATATCTTGATGTTCCAACAACGTCAAGGCGAAACCCTCTACGAGGCATGGACTCGATTCAAGGACTTACTCCAAAAAGTCCCTCACCATGGCATGGATCCTTGGCTACAAATCCAACTATTTTATGATTGCGTAAACCATCAAACTAGAAGAACCATAGATTACGCTACCAATGGAAGGCTGAGCAGGCTCAGTGTCAATAAGTGCTGGGAAATCATTGAGGACTTAGCACAGTATGAAGAAGAAGAATGGGAAGACTCAACGTTCTCGGAAGAAGGGATTTTAAATTGCATGAGTGCAACCCAAGAACAGCTGTTCGAAAACATAAAAAGGCAGGTTGAGAGATTAATGAAAGCTGAGACACCTACGGCTGATGAAAATCCCGATGAGTGTGTGAACACAATTGGTAAACATACGTTTCATCAATTCTCACGACAAGATGAATTTGAAGGGATAATGCTAACTTTCGTGAACAACCAAGAGAGACGGATCCAGAAATTAGAGACTCAATTGAAAAACACCCAAGATATGTTCATGGAACTAGCAGAAAAGTTTATCGCGAGAATAAAGGAGAAAATTAGGGAAGAAGCTTCCCACAAAAAGATCGAGAAGATCTTTGAACTCCCGGTCCCTAATGAACCATACGACGAATGGGATGATGAAACCCCTCTCCCCGAGCCTTCACCTTTAAAACCCTACTATCCATTTGGATCCCCTCGCGAGAAAAAGAATTCTCGAGATCATAGCATTTTCGTGGGAAGCATGGTTGTCACACTCCCTAACTTTCATGAAGCTAGGAAACGATCTTTTGGCTTTAAGCCAGGTGTGAGAAGAACTCAATTAAAGAACACCCTCATTTCGAAAACCCCCTGTAAAAGTTCCCCTCACTCCCTGAATACCTGCCGTGATGGAAATTGGAACCTGAATGAGACGTCAACCGACCCTTTCCAACATTTTACTACATCCCGTGACAGTAACAAAACATTTGACCCAGGAGGAACTTGTTAACGAGACTAGCTATCAGGGTTATTGACCCTGACAAGCTGCTCACTTAAAATACAAGGGGCTCATCTGTAAACTAGCACAAAGTGGTAAATTACGCTGGTCTGACGGCATCAGACTATGAACGTGACGCCGTCACCCCGTCTGCACAACAATAATAACTTTATTTCCATCACTTTCATCACAAACCCCACAAACCATATCCACTCCAACCCCACCTACGAATCTCCAAGGACCAATTCACCAACTTCCGTTACCAATCTCCACGTGATAATGAGTAAGCGTCAACGACCTAGCAGAGGGAGTTCCTCTAGATCTCAACAAGAGAACTTTGGTGACACGGTCCTAAGTTGGGGTGTCTTCAATAACGATGCTGCCACGACTAAATACACCCAATTGCTACAACACAAAGTTAAAAATGGGGCCGTGGTAGATTGGAGCTTTTTAAGGAGGGAAGGTCTTGAGCAAAACTTTCTCCAAAGCTTTCAAACTGATGAATTCACCGGCCCTCAGTGGGAAAACCTGTTTAGAATTTAAGAGCCGGTCTATGACGAATTGGTACGTGAATTCTTTGCCACTTTTCACTTTGACATGGCCGAGTCAAGGACCGATGTGGCCAGAACCACAATCTATTTTAGGCTGGGGGGTGAGCTTAGGACATGCTTGGTTACAGAGTTTGGATGGAGACTAGGGTTGTACAGTCAGCATGAAACTACTCAAGCAGGGTTCATGACTAGGTTGTTGCATGGAGAGACAATGAGGAATGATTTTAGATGTTCCATGTTTTGGCCGACTATTGGGAATGGTGTGTACACCTCGACTACTGTGGCTTCTCAAATCAGGGAACCTAGGGTTAGGTTGACCCATAGATGTCTCACCTACAGCTTGACAGGGCGCCACAGCTCTCACCACCGCGTCACTGCTTCAGACCTCTTCTATTTGTACACCATTTACTCAGATGAGGTTTACTGCAACATCCCATTTTGGGTAGCTAGCTTTCTGAATGGTGGAGTTGGGGAAAAGGAAGGAGATAGGATTTATGGTGGGATGTTTGTCACCCGGCTGGCCCGATCCTATGGAGTCCTTAGGCCCGAGATCATGAGGTATTTGAGCGGTGGTGATGCATGCAGGACAGTGAAGGTTAGGTCCCTGAAGCAGATGGAGGTTGTTATGGAGATGGATGATGGGACCTTTATGTGGTATAATCCAGACGGAGCTAAGAATGATGATGGTGGGGATGATGAGGAGGAGGAGCATCAGCAGCAGCAACATGGGGGTTATGAGGCTGGTACGGTAGATTACTACCGGCACATGAGCAGAGGGGATTGGCAGGCTCACCAGGGGGCCTGGATGGGCCAGGTTGATACTTGGAGAACCCGGGTTGACGAGAGGTTCGACTGGATGTATGATCACACTATTTGACAGATGCAGCATTTATCTACGCGTGATCAGTTGGACCCACACCTCCAGATTGACCCTTTCCCTGGACGTGAGTAGGACTACCCACCGTATGGGTACTACGGGCACCTCCCTCCAAACTACGACTATCACCACGGTCCCCCACCCCAGTGATGATTTGATTTGATGTTATGATGTTTAAACAATTTAATCTATGGTTGTATGTTTTGGAACAATTTGGTCTGTAATAGTTTAGGATTAGGCATCTTTTGGCCTTTGAACTCTTGTGACACTTGGTTCTCTTTATTGCATGTTGGCTTTATTTGTTTGTTTATTTATTTATTTCTTTGTTTGATTTTATTTGCTTCCGTATGTATGTTTAATTTTGATTATTATTGATTCATGTTCAAAACTAAATTGTGAAAATGCTTTATCTTGTTTTTAACTTCGTCTTAACTACATATAAAGGTATTTTGCAAAAGTTAAGTGTAAGGGAAATCCAAATCGGTTTATTAGAACAAATGAACATGAATCATAACAATATTAAATTAACATACATATTAGTAATTGTTTGAGTCAAATGCTTGTATCGAGTCATAATGATGTTTTGCAGGATTTCCAGGAAGTAAGGTATAGGTTTTTCCATAAATTTTCCGGAAACTTAACATGAGAATTCTGTCAGATCATTTCTAACGGCGTCAGGCATTACAACCTGACGGCGTCAGGTTTTAATTTTCTAAAATTTTTGAAAGTTTTGTTTTCATAAAAAGTTTTTATTAAATCTCTAACTTATAAACTCCAGGAATCTGCAAAATAATCATTCCACAAGCATTATATCCTTATATAGAATTTATCCCGCCAATGTTATGCAGGTTTTCGTGTTTGTTTTCTCAGGTTTAACAGGTTATTTTGGACAAGGAGATGTATGTGGAATCAAGCTTTTGGCGATGCTTTAGTCTTGGAGCTTCTACATTCTCTCGGAAGAAGATCTAACCATGTTACCTCTTTATCCACCGAGCGAATCAGGGGAGTATTTGATTTCATTCTTTTACCTTATTTACTTTTACATCTTGTTATTTGAACATTGGGGACAATGTTCATCTTAAGTGTAAGGGGGGGGGGGGTAAAGTACGATACTTTAGAGAATACAAGTGCACTTGATTTCTGTTTGTTTAATGGTAGATGTGTAATAAAACTGAGATAAATACATGTTAGGGCAATTTTAGTGCCAAATTTAAATTTTTTTACAACATATAGGAGTGAAACTTTGATCTTAATGAGCGTCTCACGGATAGGAGTTATATGACTAGCACAAAACCGTACAACTAAAAAATTTTCCACCCCAAATATGTGAAGTTCGCCCCTAGAATTGGTAGGAAAAGCATTTATGCTATGATGTGTGTACCGGTAGCACTTAGATTCTAGAACTTACGTTAGGACCATTCCGAGGCCACAAGTGAGACTACATTTGTGTAGTTAGATTTACTACATGATTAGAGGCATTAGGATTAACCCATTGTTTTACACCTATGTTTTTGTTATAATTACTTTGGCTACATTGGTCAAGTAATTCTTCCACACCCTTTGCGTTGTACCCATTTTTGGTACACGATACCCCTAGTACACCCCTCAGAGCCTATCTTTTCGTTTCTAACTTTAAGCATTTTACTTAAAGGAAGAATTTGTTTACAACCCACTTAAATGTACACCCAAATCGCCTTAGCCTACCTTGTATGCACTCATTTTTAGTGCATTATTGTGACAACATTTGTTTAAACCCCAAGTTAATTATCTAATTGATTACATGGTTGCTAAGTCGAGTCATATCCTTGTACATATTGTTTTGGAACGATTGGGACTCATGGGTAAAGTACTAGTGTGATGGAGTAATGGGGAAGAACAACATTATTACCCCCATATGTGCTAAATATTTTAAAAAGTACTCCAAGTGTTTCGATTATCTTAATTCGAGTCATTAGAATAGTTAATTGTAAAGTTATGTAAAAGTTCAAGTGTAAGGGGAATGCAACGCCCCTATGATGTATTATTTTGGATGGTAGGGCAAGAGTGTATGCAAAAAAAATAAAAATAAAAAAAAAATAAATAAAAAATAATAATTCAAGAAAAATACAAAAAAATGAGAAAAAGAAAAGTAGAAAAAACATACGGACTACCATCCCGTTTCATTTTATGTTTATTTTATGTTTTTTTTTATTTTGTTTTTAGCTTAAGTCGAGTCTAGTCTTGGCTTAGCAACGCCATATTGTACATGTAATTAATCAAGATCTTTAACTCGCCACCAGTAAAATATCCCTTATCCAACAAATCCGTGTTTATCATATCCCTACACCTAACGTTATAACCCGTTTAAAAGCCCTCTTTGATAGTTTATCTTAGGTGCTTATGCCAAGTGGAGAAGGTTTTTGATCCTTTCCCAAGCCTATGGTAATCTATTTGCTATGACAGGTAGTGAGAGATATTATCCGTTTTCATTTATGAGATACACTTTTATGACACCTGAGAGATGTGAGTATCTAAACACTACTTGTGAGGTGCTAGTTTGTAATCTCTGTACTTATTATGATTAAAGTGGAATGACTATTTGTTGTAATTACTTTTATATTAGCGTTAAATGACCCCTAACTTGTATTTTGATTAGAATAAAAGCGCATTTGCTTGAGGACAAGCAAATCTCAAGTGTAAGGGTATTTGATGAAGCGAAAAGTGTACCGCTTTTAGGGGGTCATTTAAGCCCTAAATCGTATTTATTTGATCAAATATTGCCCTAAATCGTTCCTTTTGTCATTTTAGGTACTTTGGAGAAGAAATCTGGAAAAGGAAGCATTTTGGACGTTTTTGGAGCATAAAAGTGAAGAAAACGACAACGTCTCAAAAATATGCTGGAAAGTACATGTGACGGCGTCAATCTCTATTGTGACGCCGTCAGCCCTTGATTAGCCAGAGAAATTTTGAAAGATTAAAGGGGGACGGCGTCAAGAAGGTCGTCAAGCCTTGATAAGCCAGGGATGATTTTGGAGGATTAAAGAGGGACGGCGTCAGGAAGACCATCCGGGAACCCTAGCCATGGCGAAGTGACGGCGTCAAGATCTATAACGTGACGCCGTCAGATACTAAGTTCTATATATAGTTTTGCAATTTTTTGTCATTAGTGTGCAACTTTGTGAGGAGAAACCCTAAGACGAATTTCTGCCATTTTTAAGGGTTTTATACCCTTGGATCTCCCATGTTTAATTGAAGATAAGTAATCACTTAATCAATCAATATGTCTATGTGTTGTTTGATTATATCTTGTTCTTGTCTTTTGATTAACATGCTAGGCTAGATTTATCTTGTGTTTGCTTAGATCTAATGAAACCTAACTATTGATTATTGGTTATTGGTGTGTTATTAATTGTATTGGATGATTGTTTATCGATGTTAGGCTTAAGAAAACTGGCTAACCTCCTATTCGGTAACTTGCTTGAACGTCTTAAGAAACATGAACCAATGCGTACTAGGTTTATTTGGTTGTATTTAATGCATGAGCGAATTCTAGTGATCCCATGTTAGGAGCTTCTTAGCCGGCTCGACATAGGAGTGAAGTAGGAGCTTATAGAGTTGGGGAAGTACGTACGCCACCCCACGATTGGTATTAAGGAATACACCCGTCATCCACGCAATTAATACACACTAATCAACCGGTAAAAGATAGTTAGGGAGTAAGGAAATCTAAGTAAACACATTTCTCCCCATATAAGTTCCACTACCTTTTCATTTTCAGTATTTTATTTTATTTGCATTTGTAGTTATTTGGGTTAGTTGACTAGCAACTAATTCCGCCCACTCCTTCAAACCCGAGATTTTACTTGCTTTTATAAAAAAATATAAAAATACAAAAAGAATCTTCCCTCACCCTTAGACCTATTAGAGTACTTTTTTCAATCCTAACGACACTATTCCCCTAGAGAACGATCAATCCCCCGGTACTTGCCACTTCACTATACTACATCGGTCAGGTACACTGCCTGGTGGGGATTGCAAGCCTCTTGAGATCCCTCGAGAGGTAAAACCTGTTGTAAGGTCGCAAAACCACGCATCATAGATATTTTTCGAATTCCATAGATCGATTCAAGTTTTAAAATACAGTATATTTTAATGATCTTGATTGACGTGGCTCTTGATACCAATTGTGGAAAACTAGAAGGGGGGGTTGAATAGTTTTACGTCTTTTTAATTTTATTATGAAAACTTTGTTTCCTTTTAAAACCTTAGATTTGAGTTTATATGAAAAATGATACTTGACCAATATTATTAATTATATGTGTATCCTTTTAGATTTGTTATAAAAGTTTTCTTTTTTTATGAATGGAGTTTTAAATTGATTTTATGTGAAATCAACTTCTAATTAATACCAACAGTTATATATGCCTACATGTATGAAAGTAATGACGATATAAAGAAATAAGTAAGAGATGGAAAGATCAAACCGAGACACGAGGGATTTATAGTGGTTTGGCTACAAGGACACCTTCCTTGCCCTACTCCACTCCTCGAGCACACCTTGCTCAAGAGTTTTCTTCACTACTTCAACAAGCTCCCTTATGGCGGAGAAAACCTTACACAACTTTGGCTTACACCGGTTTAACGACACAAAGCTAAATGTCGAGTTCTAATAGTAGCTAGAACCAATCTCACGACTTCAATCACAACTAGTTCACGACTTATTCACGACTTCTTCACGACGGTTTCATGACTTCTACACGACGACTTCACAACTTCTAAGCTACGGCTTCACGAATTCTACACAAATTCTAAGCTATGGCTTCACGACTTCTACATGACGACTTCATAACTTCTATGCTATGGCTTCACGACTTCTACATGACGACTTCACAACTTCTAAGCTCCGGCTTCATGACTTCTACACCACGACTTCACAACTTCTAAGCTATGGCTTCACGACTTCTACATGACGACTTCACAACTTCTAAGCAACGGCTTTACGACATCTACACCACGGCTTCACAACTTCTACACCACGGCTTTACAACTTCTACACCACGGCTTTACAACTTCTACATGACTTCTTTACACCACAACTATTTATACACCTTCTTCACTACTCACACACTATACATATCTAGTCACTTATGTTTACACCTTATACACACACTTTACACAAATGAATGAATGATTTACAATTATGATACACCAACAACTTGGATGGAAGAGATACACCAAGTTGTAATACTTCTTGTCTTGAAGGATAGAAGTATTATTCTCTTGCACTTGAGAGGTTGAAGCTTTGGATCACTTGAAACAAAAGCTTATAATTATATGATCAAAGGGTTTTTGAAAATATGAAATGAGATCTAAACCAGAAAGTTTTTAGTGCAAAAGGTGAGTAAAAATCCAGGGGAAGGCTGGTATTTATAGGCAGAAAAACTGGATAGCTGGAACCTACTGGAGCGTGGCCGGCCCCCTTAAATAGGGGGGCGGTCCCCTTAATTTTAAGGGGGCCGCCTAGTATAATTAAGGGGGCCGCCCCTCCCTAGCCGTTGCCCAGTTTTGTCTTTTTGTGGGGAAGGTTTTTCTGGAACATTTTTACTGATTTTGGTTGAAAATTTGAATTCATAAATTTATAATGAATTAAACCTTTTTATTTATTACCAAAAATATTTTTCTAAAAGATATAAAATGTTTTTGACATTTTATAAAAAATCTAGTTATTAAGAAAATGTTCCTTTGATCATATAATGCATTAAGCATTAGTTCATTCATACCTTAAGTGATTTTAGTTGTACAAGTGAATATTTACAACTAAGTACTTGTTTATTTTATAAGTTTATGTTTTAATGAGTTTACATTTTGTGATCATCAAAACATAGATATATGAATAAATATTGATAATATTTTTAGGCATTATTTATGTCAACACGTTCTATCATGATCAAATAGAGTTGGGGCTTATATGAATGTAAACCTTGTTAATAACATTGTCTTTGTTAAATTCCACTGTGCAACAAAAACCTTTGTTATTATTGATCCTAGATGAGTTTTAAATGATCTTCACAGGTCGGGAAGTAATTGACCACATGTTTCTTATTGTATGGACTTGATCTATCTATTTGGTAATTTTATTTTACACCAATTATATATGTTTCCTTTATCCTTACCCTTACCAAATTACTTTATCTATCGTTAGCCTTCGAGCATCTGGATATGGTAATGGATTTGTGAAAATATTTAGTGCATTGATATTTTTGTGAGCATCCGGTTTTTGAGTAATCAAATGACGCGCCAACGATCTAGGTTGTATATTTTGGTGACCATCCATTATGAAAATAACGCGCCAGCGATCCAAGATGTATTGCTCTAGTGACCATCCGTTGTTTGAGTAAATCAAGAATTCGTGCCAGTGATCTAAGATGTTTTTGTATGATATGTTTAAACATAAGCCATGTACTACCCTTAAGCCTTATCATATTAACCCAATTTACCGCATTAGACTTGTTACTCCTTAGATTTAGTGGTGGATATGTGTATTGTTAGGTCACCTTAATGATTCAACACAAGTATATCTAGTGAGAGAAGGTTAGAGAGAGAGAGAGAGAGAGAGAGAGAATGGTATGGAACAAGTTAGAATGAATGATAAAGTGTAATCTTGCATAACATGAACCAACACCTCACTATATGAGGTTACAAGAGTATTTATAGATAATGTAGCTAGGGCAACACCTAGCTTGACATTCTAGAAGCTATGCCACGGTCCATGGGCTTTCTTCATGGACCGGGCCTTAACTAAACATATAAGCCTTATAAAACTAAGCAACCTATTACATATTTAATGACCGACATTTTATATTAATTATACGTATTCCCAACAATCCCCCCCCAAGGGTTGGTCATCAATGGTTACTTGACGTCTTCTTTACTTCTTTGGCTTTGATGTCCCTTGTATCTTTGTTCTTTGTTCTTCATTGTTGTGATCATATGTTGGTTTCGTCTTGCCTTCATCATCTTAGTTGACTCTATTGTCTTAAAGTCTTTTACAACATGCTCATACTTCTTTTGACTTTGATTCTTCATGCAAAGAGAATTCTCATTTCATAGCATTGATCTTTGTCTTTCAACTTTGTAGATTATTTGACTTTGATGTAGAATCTTTCTGGACTTTGCATTGATCTTTGATGAGAATTTTGACTTTCGTGATGTTGGTATGAGCATGTGGATCTTGAGTATAAGTTGATGAATCATGATGGTAACGATGGTCCCAGCTAGCTGGAACTCCGGGTCTCCATGAGTACCTACATAAAAACAGTTAGCAATAAAGTTCCCAGCACTTACAAGTTTGGACTTCGAGATAATTAACAGCGTAGTGTGAAAACTCTCTCTAACCCTTACAAAGGTTGTTCCTAAATCGGATACCCTCAAGAGAGTTTATATAGATATACCGAAGTATATCAATGATTCAGGTGAGCCGCTAAAGTATACCGAAGTATCACTCCACGACTGTAGACCATTTGAAACATAGTAACAACCACCATGATATGAGTGGCAAGATCCAAAGATCTCATAAAAAACTCTTACAACTTGTGTTCTTTTTGGGGAACACAAGTGTATGTTTTGGAAAGTGTATCCTAAGAGACCTTTTGATGAATCTCGTGGCTCTAGACTCGATTAAGTGCGTTTTGGTTTTAGTACTCGGAAGCATGAAGCAGAGTGCCTCCTTTTCAATATCAACACATCTTGGAGTGAGAGGTCGATAGATTATGTGAGGTTCTCCAAGAGAAATGAAAAAGGTATCTTTTAAGAGATACCTGAGTAGCTAGAAGGTTAAGTACAGTGCGTCACTGGGTCCATGACGTTTTGTCTTCAATACCGGCATCACCTTGGTGATAACTAGTAGCATATGAATTGAACCCGGTTTCTGCCCTAAGGTTGAACATTTGGAGGGCTATTTCTTTTCACCCTTTCATTAACTTTTCTTTTCAATTCTTCAACCCCTTCTTTCTCCTTTCATTTATTTTCTTCTTTTTTCAATATACCTAAGGACTTCTAGTTCTAAACTATTGGTGTTATCCTTGGGTAGATCCCTCCGGCTCTGGCGGATTATAGGATATAAACCTAATAGTAATCACCTTATTACTCCATGATTATCCTAGATTCATTGATCACATGCCATAAAACCTTTTGTAAAATTTCTCAAAATGTTTATGATTATAAAACATATTTTGTTAACACTTTGAGAGTTTTTTATTTTCACAAATACTCCCCCTTCACATGTGCTTATGAATTTTAAAGAACATTTACACATTTTGGGTGGAGTTCACACTTTTGAATTGATTGATTCTCAGTGAATCATGACCACTTCGAGACACGCTTACATCACTGGTTAGACCAGCTTGAAATTATTACCCATCCTGGTCATATTCAAGGAAAATCTCTTGAAACGGTACACTCTACATAGACAAGTCCTATTCGAGACACGCTTACATCACTAGTTAGACTAGCTTGAAATTATTACCCATCCAGGATAAGTTCTTCCGATTACTAACATTTGAGTTTCATCAATTCGTTGGTGATAACTGAGTCGAGCTCACATGAGATTCCACACATATTTAAATCACACTTTGTTTTTCTCCCCCTCAAAAATAGCATATTGATGTTGTTTTTGGAAAACGTTTGATTAAAATATGCTTTTTGAGGTTTACGGGAAGAATCTTAACAAGAACTTTTCATAATGAACAAAGATATTTCAAATACTCCCCCTCAATAAGTGAAATTACTTTTTGAGGTTTTGACTTCGAGAGGGAATACTTGTTCTTTTGAGCAGAATTATGAAAAAAACTTAAGAAATTTGATTATTTCTACTCAAAGGTACGAAGTTTTCGCTCCTTATATTAGGATTGAGGCACTGAAGCGTACCTCAGGGTCCTTTCTTTACAAAGTTAGGGTTGTACACTGTTATGTGTGTACAAACCATGCAATTTACAAGAAAACAATCAATCAAGAATGTTAAATATTCACAAACTAATCAATAATTCTAGCCGTTGAAATGTCAAGATTGGGAAGCTCGGTCTCCCACCAACATAGCTCTCTAACCGTCTGATCTGATCCCTACGCTTCAACATCTGTTCAATTCTGGTGATGAACCTGCGAACTTCTCTAGCTTCCTTTGAATTCCATCTTTTGCTCCCGAAGAGGTCTAAATCCTTTAAGCGGCTATTCAGACCATCACGAACTGTCTTCAAGGTGTCATCACAGAACTTATGAATCTCTTCGTACGCAATGAAGCAGTTTGAGCAAAGGCACTTCTGTAGATGAATCCAAATGCAGGTTCTTTCATCAGTGTGTACTGTGACTTCTGATTGATATTGTGGAAGTGAAGAAGTGGTGCTGTCAAGTTCATCTGCCTCTGATAACTTTCAACACCTAATTGTAAATCTTCAACGCCTTCTCGAATGATGATGCTCCTTATGAAGATCAGAAGAGAAGTGATGAATGCAAGCTGAATATACGCAGTTTCCCTTGGACTTTGAGGAGGTACATGTCTTCAATGTCATTTAGGTTCAACCGTGGAAAGTCAGATTCAGAGAATTCATACTCCTTTTCATCTTGACGCTTGACGACGATCTTCTTAAGAAATGAGTAGCTTCATTTAGTAGCTGTTGATATAAACTGGATGGCAACAATTCGTTGGTTATGCATGACATCCCCCTTTGTTTGTTCTTGCCTGCTACTACGGTAGAAGAGTTTTTGCCTTTCATTCCAGTGATGAATCCCGTACACCGCATCTCTATTGTATACCACAAGTTTTTCAATGAATAGATGTGTAGCATCTTCTTCTATTGCGGTGTTTAAGTACCTTGCAGCTAGGATTCCAAGGGTCAGGGAGGTTGCATACTTCCTTGCGGATGTGTTTCCATGTTGCAAGAACTCCAGGTCGGTGTTGAAGAAGAAGCGAAACGGAATCCTTGGTTGCTCTAGTTTTCCCACCATTGGTAGTGGCTTGGTCCAATCTATGTAATATGGCCCAGATTTCTTGGAAGTGCGATCTATGTTGAACTCAGGATTGAGCCAATCGATATCATTGGATATTGCACGAGCAATGTTTTCCAGATGATATTCAACTTCGATTGCACTCCCGGGTCAATCTTTTAGAAGATTGAAGGCTGAGTTCTTGATCCTTCTGAGTTCCTTTTTGTTGAGTTTCTTAATGCGGAAGTCATGCTTTATCTTCTGAACGTATTCCACAGTTTGTTCATCCACTGTTTCTCGATCTTCAGCTAGTGGTTGTTAAGCATTGACCATTTCATCAAACCATCCGTATTCGGCTATGTTGTCGTTGTCAAGCCATTCGACAACTTTTGGCTGTTTGTCTTTTGAATGTGTTCTGCTCTTGGAGGTTGATGATGGTCCAGGTATGGTGTGAGGTTGAGGATCAGGTTGTTCCAAGTTATCAGCACAGGTGTATTCAAAATGATCATCTGCTTTGGGTACTGACTCAGATGGTTTCGGTTGATTCTGAGTTGTTGTGGTAGTAAAGGGTTGACTGGTTCCTTTTGAGAAGATGAACGACCACCGGTGGACTTTGTTAGGAACACGTTTTAAATATATTTTACAAGTCTTGGTCATTTAATTAATGTTGCACAATTAGGACTATATTGTTTGTATTTATGGACCGGTTCAATAGTAGTCCTTGGACCGGCCATGTTATTTAATTAATCCTTATCACATGTAAAGGGAATATTCCTAAGAATTATTCCCCTCCGAATGCCTATAAATACAAGGCAAGGGAGTCATTTATATTGTTGGTTTTTCATGTCATTGTGCGGAAGCTATGTTCGTGTAACATTTGTGTAATTGAAAGCCGACCATTCTTATTCTTCTCTTCTTATTTCTCTTCTCTAGTTTAGCTTACTAGCTTATTGCTTTTCATACGTAGCTTGTTATAGATAGTAGTTCGTGTGTCCTTTAGTCTTAACGAGTGTGTGTTTGAGATCATTATCGTGACCTACAAGTGGTATCATTCGCCTAGGGATTATTAGGATAGTGTGTTTGAGTCGTTAGTTTTGTTACTTACGTTGGTTTTATTGTTTTTTCGAAAAGTTTTGTTCACATCTCAACGTGAAAAATCTCGTTTTTTGTTGGAAATAGCTTTGATTTCGTCTAAACTTTCACTAATCTTCACATTTTCTACGTTAAAAAGCTTCATCTTCATTAAATCTATTGATTACTAATCGTTTAAGGTCAAAAACAATCGAGTTTATTGGTTATTTGAACGTTTTGAAGTAATCCGTATTATTAGCGTCTTGAAAAAGTTGATGAAAAGTGCTAGTTTTTGATCTCTGAGTGAACTTCGACAAATTAGGGTTTTATCGCAGTTGAAGGGTCTTATCGCAGTTGGCAATCAAGATAACTTAGGGTTTTATCGCAGTTCAAATAAAGAAAGATTAGGGTTTCATCGCATTTGGGAGATCTTCAATTATCGCATTTGGGACTCAGTATTAGACTTTCTTGTATTAGAAAGTAGTAATACTTCGACTTAGTTGCTTCTCTTCTCTTGTACAAGAGTTGAGAATTTATCGAACTTGGATTTGTAATAAATCTATCGCATTTGCCATAAATCATCGCAGTTTGATATATTATCTTATCGCTGTTGGATACTTTATCGCAATTTGCAATAAATTATCGCACTTTAAGATAACATATTTAACTTTTCATTATTTATCGCACTTGATAGTTTTATCGCACTTTCTACTTCGTTATCGCTATTGAAGGTTATCGCATTTGGTGTATTGTCCTTATCGCATTTGGTGTACTGATCTTATCGCACTTGGTGAACTGTCATTACCGCACTTGGTTATCGCACTTGGTGAACTGTGTTATCGCATTTGGTGAACAGTACTTTATCGCATTTGGACAAAATCTTTGATATATAGACCAACTTAACTAACATCATCAACACATATCTTAATTATCTTAAAAGATCCAGATATGTCTCAACCACCTCATTTCAATTACTACTATCAGCTACAGCAACACCCACAACAACAACAGCAATTTCATCCTCAGTATCAACAACAACAAGCATTCGTACAACAACATCAATTTCTCTCTCCACCACAAGTGTCCCCACAACATATCATGCAACAAAATCAACAACTGCAGAATTATTCTTCCTACTCCAGAGAACCACATTGGTTTAACAAAATGTGTGAGGCAATTAGTAGTCAGCAATCACGTCATGAAGCTGGAAGTCAAGAAACTCCACCAATGCTAACTCCGGGTAACTACATGCAATGGGCTAGTAGATTTCTCAGATTCGTTGAACTGAAAAAACCTCATGGTATCTACCTCAAGAAAGTCATTGAAGAAGGACCCTATCCTATTCCAGCTACTGTGGTTCCAGCAACTACAGAGAGAGAAGAAACAAGCACTCCCACTCCTGTTGCAAACTATACAACTGAGCAAACATTACAACAAGAAGCAAACCAATTGGCAATGTCTTTCATACTTCAAGGGATTCCCAATCCTATCTATCGAAGTATTGATGCTCAAAAGACAGCCAAAGATATGTGGGAACATGTTCATCTTCTCATGGAAGGAACAGAGCTAAACCAAGAAGATATTGAGTCTAAAATGTATATGGAGTACACTCACTTCATAATGGAACCAGGGGAAACCATTGAATCTTACTATCACCGTTTCACCAACATTATCAATGACCTTGATCGTCATGATATAAAGTTACCAAAGATTGCTGTCAACTCAAAATTCCTTGGATGTCTTGGTCCTGAATGGCAGAAGTATGCAACTTTTGTCAGGCAGACAAAGAAAATTGGTGATGTCAAATATGGACTCATGTATGATTACCTCAGACAACATCAATCAGAAGTGGATAAAGAAATTGCAGCACGAGGAGGTTTCACACCCGCACCAACATCAAACTCACTTGCTCTCGTTGCTCAATCTAACTTCTCTTTACCACAACAGGAATTTGGCCACTCATCGTATCAACCAAGTCCTCCACCCCAACCTCATACTCAAATCATTCCTTATGAAGCACCACAACAATACTCTGATAACCAGCTGGTTCCATCCAACAACACCGATTCTATGATGTACTCAAATGCAGATTATGATGAAGAAGAGGATGCTTTCAACTCTCTGAATGAAGCATTTGGATTGATTGCTAATGCATTTGGCAGATTCACAAAATCCAACAACCATCTTCGTTCATCTTCAAATACAAGGAATCAGGCAGTTGTTAATGATGGCAGAGTAGAAATTCAAAACAGGTCTTCAGGCAGATATGGTTCGGGAAATCATGGATATGGTAATCAAAGGGTTCAGTCAGGAGGAAATAGATTCAGTACTGCAGGGTCAAACAGAAACAGTATGGGGAATGCTCAGAGAGGAAATTCGAATGTTGGGAATGTTCAGAGAGGGATTGCAAATACATCTATCACGTGTTATAACTGTGGAGGGAACGGTCACATGGCAAATGCTTGTCCGAAGCCAAGAACAATGGGCAGTGCTTATCACAAAGAGGCTCTTTTGATGGCACTCAAAGATGAAAAAGCTGCTGGAAGGTTGACTCAGAATGATCAAAGTTTTATGGCTAATGTGGAATCAGATGATGAAATGGAAGATTTAGAGGCAAATGCTGCAGTCATGCTTATGGCTAATATGCAAGAAATGAACATCTCCGAGTCAGGCCCGGTATATGATACCGATGGTCTTTCTCAGGTACCTGATTCTACATGTCTCATCCATGAAATTGCTTTACCAGCTGCATCTTCATCTACAAATGAAACGTTTGATCAACATGATTCATTCTCATCAACATTCGATGATCAAATGAACACGGTTGTATCATTTGATGATGACGATACCGTTGTTTCATTTGATGATCCCATTGATGATGACAATTGTGATCATCTTGATCAAACTGATCATTTGACTGATCAAGATTCGGAATTACAGGCCTTGTTATTGACCACCCAATCACAAATAGAAAAATGCAATGACATCAATCAAAAGCTCAAAGAAAAGATTGCATTGTTAACAAAGGATAATGAGTGCTACCAACAACAACTTTCAGGATATCTTAAACAAGATAAACGTGAAAAAGGTTTTGAAATAGCTTTTCAACAAGAATACGTAAAGGTTCAAAATTTAGAAAGTCAAGTACGTGAGCTAACCATTGCCAAAGCTGAGCTTTTCTCACAAAAAGAAAAAGATCAATTTGAATTCAAAAAACAAATTGATGCTTTAACTTCTGAGTTGTTAAAAACTCAATCTGAGCTTTCAACATCTCAAAAGGATCTTCTTGAAGAAAAACAAGCCACTAGGAAATGTGTTGACTCCTATCTTGATCAAATTCTGGATTTAGAAACCAAACTCAAAGAATTTCAAAATGTTGTGTATAAAACGGGTAATTCGGTAACACAAATTCAAAAACTGACTGTAAAACCAAGTCCTAAAGGAGTAAGTTTTGCACTTGGAAGTGACACACCCCGTAATTCCTTCAAAGCACTCAAAGATAATCCTAAGTTATATGATGCAACATTTTTGTTAGATGATACCTTTCAACGTGTTGTTATGTACTCTGTTGATGAAGAAACTGATTTTCTGGCACAAAAAGTTGAGGGTCGATCAAATTCACAAAAAGAATTTTCAAAAGTACCTTATGATTATAATGCACTACCTCATTTGAGCAAATCATTTGTCCCTCCCAAGGACCATCCAGAACAAACGTTAACATACACAAACATAAATGCTCCCTCGTCTATAACTTCTGATCCCACGACTGCTGTACATTTCAAAGATTGTCTGACAGAGGATCTTGCTGCTCCACAAATGCCTCCAAAATGTCGGGTTCTTCGATATTTTAAGACATTTATGGACGAAATTTCTCTTTTGGAGAATGAAATTGAGTTTAGTTCTCAAATTCCTATCTCTTCTTTTCTTTCTCCTGTTCAAAAAGAAAAGAAAGAGATTCTTCAAAAGAAAATTCTTCCTCATGTCAGAAATCTGAAGAAATGCGCAACAAAATGGGAAGAGGAGTTACAAACGGAAGTAGCATCTATGCAAATCATTTTCAAAGCTAAAGATGACAAAGTTCAACGTCAAAAACTTCAAAGGAAATTTTTAGCAAAAGAAAATGATCGACTCTTGGAAAAGGTTTTGTGTTATGACGTAGTGTCTGTGATTATGAATTCGCTCTATGAATCTGGAAATGCTATACTTGTGAATGATCATGCTGTGGATAGTAAGATGTTGCGTATGGAGATTAATAATCTGATAAATGAGAATGAGATTCTTCGACAGATCAATAATGATGTGGAAAACAAAGTTTTTCATCTTCAAAAAAGGCTTGACTGGTGTCAAAAATAGAGTGTTGAATTTGAAATTAAATTTCAAAATCTTCTAGCGTCTTTATCATTTCAAAACAGTCATGTTCCGGAAAAGTTTAAGGAAACAAAAGCTTTCTTACGAATTAAATTGTTTGAAAATGAACAAGAACTAAATGAAATTCTTCAAAACAGAAATGACACAGTCCGCCTCAACAGAAAGTTAGACTCACAAAATCAAGAGTTTCAACACGCCATTATTGATCTGAAGAAGAAGATCAGAGGTTTAGACAAAGGCAAAACCAATGTTCATAAGATTGCCCCAGGGATGTATGTAGTAGACAAAGAACATACCCAAGCATCTGAGACAATCACTAATTCAGCTACTTGTACTTCCACAGGACTAGAAACCACATCTAAGGTCAAGACTCACAAGAAACAGAGGAAGAATAGAGTCAAGAAACCTAGGAAGGAGTTATCTAAATCTGAAGAAGTTCCAATTAGTAGTTTGAATAAGACAAATGTAACATCAGGAATAGAATTGCACTTATCTGAGTCTAGTTCTAAGATTGATGTAACAAATGATGAATCTTTAAATGTTAATGAAGATGTTTTGGTTGATGCTACTTGTGTTTTTTGTCATAATAGCATACTATCTGGTGATCATACAAAATGTGTTGCTAAAACTCTGCTGACTAAGAGAAAGAAACGAAATAGTGGCGCTTCCTCTAGACTCAAAACCAGTACAAAGTCCAATTTAGGAATGCCCCCACTAGATCTTTCTGAGGAAAAAATAGAAAAGCCCAAATCCAAGACTAAAAAGTCACCTAGTGCATTCCTTAGGAAAAAGGCAGAGACTAGTTAGACCTGGCAACGTTGGTTACAGAACACTTTTGATTTTAAATGGTTACCTAAAATATTAACCTCTTGTGTAACTAACCCAGCGGATCCAACCGTTATCAATTCTCCACCTGTTTCCAATGATTGTGATGCAGGTGATTCAAATCGTCCTTTGGATTGTTGATAGCGGGTGCTCCCGACACATGACCGGCAATCTCAAACTTCTTCAGAACTTCATTGCTAAGTTTATCGGAACGGTCAGATTCGGGAATGATCACTTCGCTGCAATTATGGGCTATGGGGATTACATTAATGGGAACATCGAAATCAGCCGTGTGTATTATGTTGAAGGTCTTGGTCATAATTTGTTCTCCGTGGGACAATTCTGCGATGGAGACTTGGAAATAGCATTCAGGGAGAAAACTTGCTTTATTCGTGATCTTCAAGGCAACGACCTCATGAAAGGGAAACGCGGAACCAGTCTGTATACTATCTCCCTTGAAGGAATGACTGCGTCTACTCCCATTTGTTTACTCTCCAAGGCTCATCCCACAAAGGCTTGGTTATGGCACAAAAGACTGTCTCATCTCAATTTTAAAACCATCACTGACCTTGCCAAGAAGAAATTAGTTGACGGTCTTCCAAAATTCAGATATGCCAAGGATCACTTGTGTTCTGCGTGTGAACAAGGGAAAAGTCACCGTGCTCATTTTTCTCCCAAAACAGAACACAACACAGATCATGTCCTACAACTGCTTCATATGGATTTGTGTGGTCCGATGCGAGTTCAGAGTATTAACGGGAAGAAGTATATCCTGGTAATAGTTGATGATTACTCAAGATGGACTTGGGTCTATTTTCTGCGGACTAAAGATCAAGTTCCTTCTATCCTCATCACGTTTCTCACCAAGATTCAAGTTCAAGTCCGCAACACCGTCCGCATCATCAGAACCGACAACGGGACTGAATTTAAGAATCAAATCATTCGGGAATTCACTGAGAAACAGGGTATTGTTCATCAGACTTCAATAGCTCGCACTCCAGAACAAAATGGTGTAGTTGAAAGACGAAACCGTACGCTCGTGGAAGCAGCTCGAACTATGTTGATCAATGCTCAATTACCGGATTATCTTTGGGCTGAAGCTGTCAACACTGCTTGTTATACTCAGAATCGTGCCATGATCAACAAACGACACAGCAAAACACCATATGAGCTTATACAAGGAAGAAAACCAAACATCAACTATTTTCACGTCTTTGGAGCATTGTGTTATCCGAAGAATGATAAGGATGATCTTGGTAAACTTAAGGCTAAAGCAGATATTGGGATATTTGTGGGATACTGTGAGAACTCCAAGGGTTACCGAATCTGGAATCGTCGGACCGGGGAAATTCAAGAGACCATACACGCTAATTTTGATGAACTCACTGAAATGGCTTCTGAGAAAGACCGCTTGGAACCCGCACATAACCGTCTGAACTTTCCTGAATCTTCATCTGCACCCCTACCTTTCAACAGGAAGGATTTGGAAGATTTGTTTGCACCAATGTTTGATGACGTTCGTGTTCCTAGTGCCTCAGATGCTTCCACCAGTTCCGCTGCTCAACATGTCATACAACAAGCACCTGATCCATCAGCATCTACTTCTACCGTAGTTGCTGCCAATGCACCACAACCTGAACTATCATCATCAATGGAGACAACACCTCAACCTGCAGTTGAAGATTCATCCCCCACTTCTAATCAGGTTTCCACACCATCAAATTATGACGGGAACGCATTCTTCAATCCATTTGCTCCACCACCAACCATTCCAGAATCAGGAGAATCCTCCTCGAGCAATATGGACCCGTCAGATCATCATAACAACATTCAACATTTTCCATCCACCCACAAATGGACAAGAGATCATCTTTTGGTAAACATAATTGGCAATCCTAACAATCCAGTCCTCACAAGACAAAAACTTCATTCAGACAGTGAACATTGCATGTATGCACTCACTGTTTGTCAATCTGAACCTAAAAACATCAAAGAAGCCCTTACCTACGACAATTGGATTGAATCCATGCAAGAGGAGTTGGAATAATTCAAACGTTTGGAAGTTTGGGAATTAGTTGAAAGACCAGATGGAGTTTATGTGGTTGGATTGAAATGGATTTGGAAAAACAAGCTCGGTGCAGATGGTACAGTGATTCGTAACAAGACCCGACTGGTAGCTAAAGGATACAGCCAAGAAGAGGGAATTGACTTCGAGGAATCATTTGCTCCAGTAGCTCGGATTGAGGCAGTTAGAATGTTTCTGGCATACGCAGCTCACAAGAATATCACAGTCTATCAAATGGATGTGAAGACGGCATTTCTCAATGGACAACTCCGAGAAGAGGTGTACGTGTCACAACCAGAGGGCTTCGTGGATCCAGATCATCCTAACCATGTATATCGGCTTAAGAAAGCCCTTTACGGCCTTAAACAAGCCCCGAGGGCATGGTACGATAAACTGTCCGCATTTCTCCTTGCTAATCATTTTACCATTGGAACTGTTGACCCGACTTTATTTATACAAACACACGGGGATGACATTCTCATTGTACAAATTTATGTGGATGATATTATTTTTGGTTCAACCAATAAAAAATATTCAAATGCTTTTTCTAAACTAATGAAATAAAACTTTGAGATGTCTATGATGGGTGAACTTACTTTCTTTCTAGGATTGCAAGTTCATCAATCACCCCGTGGTATATTTCTAAGTCAGTCAAAATATGCTCAGGAAATCCTGAAAAAGCATGGTATGACCAGCTGTGACACCTATAATACCCCAATGTCCTCCTCATCCCCGAAGCTAGATGATGACATTCATGGGACACTCATTGATCCTACGAAGTATCGTAGTATCATTGGCTCGATCATGTATCTCACAGCTAGCAGACCGGATGTTGTATTTGCCACTTATCTTTGCTCCCGATATCAGTCTAGACCGACTGAACGGCATTTGTCAGCCGTTAAAAGAATCCTTAGATACATAAAGGGAACCATTAATTTGGGGATCTGGTATCCAAAGGATTCTGGATTTGAACTTGTTGCATTTTCAGACGCTGACCATGCAGGATGCTTAGACACACGCAAGAGTACATCAGGGGGAGTTCAATTCTTGGGTGACAAGCTCGTCTCTTGGCAATCAAAGAAACAAGACTGCACCTCACTGTCTTCAACAGAATCTGAGTATGTAGCCATGTCTGCTTGTTGTGCTCAAGTCATCTGGATGAGATCACAACTAATGGACTACGGTTACACATTCAACAAGATTCCGATGTATTGCGACTCCAAGAGTGCCATTGCCATTTCATGCAACACTGTCCAGCATTCAAAGTCCAAGCATATTGATCTCCGGTACCATTTCATCAAGGAACACGTGGAAAAGGGTACTGTTGAATTATACTTTGTGGGAACTGAACACCAACTGGCAGATATGTTCACAAAAGCCTTGCCTCATGCAAGATTTGTGGATTTGGTTCACCGGATTGGTATGAGATGTTTGACGCCAGATGATTTGGAAAAGTTTCTTAAAAATAAATAACCACGTCAAACATTTCCATAACTATCTTTGTAAATATTCAAAAAAAAAAAAAAAAAAAAATGCAAGTACGATCTCTCATCCAACACGGTGTTTATTTTTTCAATGTCTACAATTATTGTTTAACACGTGTTGAGGGGGAGACATAATTTTTTCCCAAAATCTTTAAAATTGTACTTGCATATGTTTTCAGAAATTACTGCTTCACAAGTTTTTGGTGATAAGATGTTAAGATAGAAATGTAGTGTGCCTTAAATGTGATAAATGAGACTTAGTGTTAGCTTGATGGTGGCTTAGGACTAGGATTTCAAAGTTTCTAAGGTCAAGGGACTAAAGTTGATATTAATGCAAAATAGTTAAAAAGATATAAAATATCACAACATTAACTTCACCGCAGTTAATTCAACCTGTCATCTTCACCAACCGAAATTAATAACCCTCACCCACCATCATCGACGGCTATCATTCAACCTGCTAATCCGAACAAGATCTTTGATTATTGTGAGTGTTATTATGTTTCTACTATTATTATAAAGGATGGTTTTGAACGAAAACATGATCCAACGGCTAGAACATCCAAAATTGAGACATTTAGTTCTAGGGTTTGCGTTAAAATTGGGGATGTTGATTTAGAGTGTTTGTGTTGTAAATGGTTGTACGATAATACTTTTACAATGATAGTGAACCCATATTGCATGCTTAATCACACCCAGAAACCACAAATTAGTCTAATTGATTTTTAGGGTTTAAGCAACGACTTGGGGAAAACTTAGTGAATGTGTTATTGTGTAATGTGTTTACTGAAAAGTTGTTGTCTGATGTTTAATTGAATATTTCCATGCTTGGATCATACCCAGAAACACATTAAGTGATTTGATTAAGTTTTAGGGTTTATGAAGAACATGAACAATAGCAGTTTGATTCTTGCATACGTGTGGTTAGTTTTTGTTATAACTTAGTCCAAATGCTCATAATAGTCATCTAAGTTGATTGTGAATATCTGTGGACACAAATCATGAGTTATAATGAAACACGATAAAGATTTGAGTGTTTGTTCATCGTAATAAATTTATCGCAGTTGAGAAAAGTGTTCGTAAACTCTTGTATAAGAGTTTGTCGAAGTTGGCCAAAATTATCGCAGTTGAGATAGTTATCGCAGTTGGGATAATTATCGCAGTTGGGATAATTATCACAGTTAAGATTTTATCTTGATTGACTTAATTATCTTGATTGTCATAATTATCGCAGTTGGATAATTATCGCAGTTGGGCTATTTATCTCAGTTGAGCTAATTATCGCAGTTGGGATGATTATCGCAGTTGAGATGATTATCGCAGTTGGATAATTATTCAATTAAGATACTTATCTTGATTAAATGATTATCGCAGTTGTCATAATTATCGCAGTTGACAATAATTATCGCAGTTGACAATAATTATCGCAGTTGACATAATTTATCGCAATTGTGATCTGATATAACATTTTGATCAATTTCTTTAAGTATATCCATTATACTTATTCAAATTAATCAAAATTTTATAAAACTTGGCTAACTTTTGATAAATTCTTTAACCAAGCATGTAACAAACAATCAATGATACAATAAGATGCTATGTGTTGTTCTTAAAAGCTAACAAATTTTTCTAACAAACATGCATTCTGTATATTTGTATATGATTGTTGATTCAGAAACACATCAATGGCATCTTCCCAACAACAACCACTTCCTGCTCTTACCAAAGAAGAAGTCTTTCCTCGTGGGTATACTCTGGAAATAGGGAAGAACAATTCACGGGTAGAATTGGACAAGATCAAATGTTCTGATCCAAGTTGTCAGATTGCTGTAGAGATTCTCAAAGCTCACAAATGCAGGGATATTCTTGACAGCTCAGACACCATTCCAGAGTTATATATTCATCAATTCTGGGATACCTTCACTAAGAGTAATGATGACAAGTACTTTACTTGCACACTGGATCGGAAGCAAATCAGAGTTACACCTGCTACACTCAGAAAAGCCTTGAAACTACCAGAGGCACCTGAAGCTGCTGCCCGATTCCACCCAACACCTTCAGAGTCAGAGGTCACGCAATTCCTAGAAGATATTGGTTATGATGTTCAAACTGATACACCACTAACCACAATCTCCAAGGTTAATGCCAGATACATCCCTCAACCCTGGAGGACTATCTTCTTCATCATAACACATTCAATAACTGGAAGAGATAGTGGGTTTGAGCATCCAAGACTGTCTCATCTTCAAGTCATGTGGGGATTTCTAAACCAAGAACCTATTGACTTTGCTGCTCTTATTTGGGACGACATAATGTACTTACAGCGTAAAATGTTCAAGAAAATCCCATTTGTTCGATTCACCAAAGTTCTTATCAGCTATCTGCTTGATCAACATGAAGACCTTGATAAGCGCCCTACAGATCAAGAAGTTTATGAGTATAGCATGGATAAAACATTGGGTAAAGTTTATTTCCCAAAAGAAAGCACGCGAAAGCAAGGTTCAAGGTTGCCAGAATTTTTGATGCCTGATGAGGTAAGAGAAACAAAAGCTTATCATGATTACGATCTAGCATACCGTGAACGTCGTGTAGGTCTTGCCAAGATGGTTGAAGAACCTAAGTCTTCAAAGACTCGTTCAAAAGGTAAGACTAAGACAGGAAGTGCCTCAAGTGTCTCTAAACCAAAAGAAAAACATCCTCGAACAACATTTATCAAGAGAAGAGTACCCAGCAAACCCCAGCCAAAACCAGAACCAAATAGAATCATTGATGAAGACACAGAATCTAACTCAGAATCATCTGAATCTGAAGAGGAACACGTCTTTATGACTGAAGAAGAAGCTGAATTTCACAATAAGATCTCAAAGGAGAATGCACAAAAACAAAGTCTCAAATCATTGAAAGCAGATGAAGAGCGTAGAGCAAAGAAAGTATTGGAACAATAAAGGGAGTATGAAAGAACGCATGGAGTTGGAGGATCACAAACTGTTCCTAAAGAAGCCATGACCCAAGATGATCCGGTTAATCAACCCGGTGGGTCTGGAGCTGAATCAACAAAGGTCTCTTCATAGCAAACAAGTTCGGTTAATCAACCCGACTTGGGAGCATCAACTCAGGAGGAAAAGGAAAAAGATCAGGATAGCAACATTGTTTTATCTGATAAGGATATTTCTGATTCTATGTTTGATGACAATCCTGAGGAACAAACACGTAATGATGATAATGAAGATTGGAACTTAGAAGAAGAAAAAGACATTCTAGGAGACCAAACAACTAAAGCAGCCAAAGATCTTGAGGAAGCAGCTAAACAGGACGAAGAAAGGAAACGTAAGGAGGAAGCTCAAGCTAACCTGGAAGCAGATAGCTACCTTCGTTCTCACACTCCAACACCTCCTCCTTCCCCTCCAAAGGACACAAAAGAATCTAATCTGGCTATGGTCGTACATAACCCACAACAGTAGCAAGAACAACCACCAGTTCAGTCCTCGACTGCTTCTTCACCCAAGACACCTCCTGGGTCACCGCCGAAGAATCCAACACCTCCACCCTCACCTCAAAAGGAATCAAATACTCAATCTGATGATCCAATCCCTTCTCTCACTCCATCATCCTCATGATCTTCATCACCAAAATCTAAATCAAAAGCATCAGTTTCTGAAAATATTCTTAAGGCCTACAAAGGAAAGAGCAAGAGAAGAATCGTCCATGTTACGAAAGTTGAGGTTGTGACTCCTGCAGCAAAGAAACTCAAAAGGGCAGTAAAGAGAGCACAAGCACAACGAGACAACCAAGCTACAAATAAATTGGCTGAAATGGACGACTTAGTCAAGAAGTTGTCTCAACAAATGGAAGAAATGCAGGAAAGCAAGAAGCAGATAGATGATTTCCTTGGTTTCAACATCAAAGATCATATGACACGCAAGGCAAAGAAATTTGTTAAGCAATTTCTTCCCGATCTTCAGCAAAACATAAATGAACACATTGATGCACAACTTGACGAAAAGATCAAAGAAGCTGTCTCTTCTTCTTCCCACACCAAACCACTTCCAGAACACACTACTGAATATCTCGAGCTTGTGCTTCTCGATCGACTCTTTGAAATCACCTCTCCTTCTCCAGAAGAAGTTAACCTGATAGCAGCTCTTCAAGCACATATTGAGAAGAAGTCATGCAAGGAAACTGCTGACAAAGGAAAACGCATTCGAGAAGATGATGAGGATGATCAGGACCCTAAACCCGAACAAAAGAAACACAAAGGCGGGTCAGGGATTCACATTTAGGAGCCAACGGAACATAAACCATCATCTCAACCTTCTAAACATCAATCCTCTGGTCCCACTGAAACCGAGCATCACCATGAGCAATTTACAACTGAAGATATGGAATTCCAGCCACACGATGATCAACCTCATTCACCATCACCATCACCAAAACCAAAGCCATCCAAGTCCAAGCCTTCACACAGCAGAAAGTCATCTACCGGACCAACAGTTGTCACATGGCTGGATAATGATATGGATGTGCTAGGAAATGAATGGTTCGATCATCTAGCAAGCGCTCAAGTTCAGACTGACGAAGCTTCACGAGTTGAAGACAGCACCTTTGCTGTTACTCAAGAAATTAAAAGAACTCTCAATATCAAGAAAATGACCAAAAAGGAACTTCGTCGGATCAAGAATGATGCTTTCCTTCTTCTAAAGAACAAATCCAATAGCGCAGCAGAGCTCGAATATCACCTTGAAAACATTGCACGGGCAATATCAAGTGACTTCAACTGGGCTAGTCCAGACGTTGTCAGGCAAGTTGGCAAGAATCAACCATTCATCACTGATTGGACCAAGCCACTGACCGTGATTCGAAGACATCATCACTCGGAAATTCCCTTTCAAATGTTCTTCAACAAAGATCTGGAACTTCTAAAGAATGGAGCTCAAGGGACGACAAAGTACGCTACATCTATCACTTTCACACCAGCCGCTCATTACACACAATCAGCCATTGAAGAAGCAGCTATTAACAGCAATCTGTTTGTTAAAAGGCTCGTCAAATATGATCGTGATGCTGAGCTAGGGATTCATCACTGGTACTCTAAAAGACAAAGCTGGTACAAGTACAAACTTGTCCTCCAGAAATCCAAAGAACCAGTTTACAGTGACCTCAGAATATTGGCCGTCATCAACGTAAGCGGATCTAGAAGATGTGATTATATATTTCTAGAAGAGATCACAGTAAGAAGAATCAATAACAATCTTTACAAATTCTCTGAGGCGGATTTTCCTGATCTAAATCTAAATGATATTGAAGACATGTATCTGATGAAGGTCCAAGGCAAACTGCAGCACCTGACCAATGAGCTTCGATATGCACTTAGTACTTCCCTTTGTCATTACATCAGGAGAACCATCATCAAAGAACGTGTAGAAGATCTCCAGCTTGGTGTGGAAAGTTATCAGACTCAGCTTAACCTTATTGAACCACAGTTCCTTCTACACAGCAAAAAGGACCCTCAGTACACCATGCTACATCGTCCAACTTTTGGGTTCGTCTACAAAAGCACAACTATTTTCATCGTTTCATGGCACTCAATGAAATTCATAAGTTCTGTGACGATACATTAAAGAGTGTACGTGATGGGCTAGCTAATAGAGTTCGAGATTCGATGTTGGAAAAATCGAGAAGATGGAATTCAAGGGAGCTGCGACAAGTCAAGGAATTTATTCGGAAGATGGAAGAACGGTTATACCATAGGGATCAGATGAGGAGGCTAGAGAGCTATGTTGGGGGTCGTCCGCCATTCGCCATCAGACTATTTCAGCGAACTGACCCAGTGTTCACAACTTTTGGTAAAGGTGGATGATGTAAGAATCAATTCTCAAATTTCATCATATCATTCTTCTTTCCATAATTGGCCTGTACATTACGGTTTGTGCACACATAACAGTGTACAACCCGGACCTCAAAGAAAGGACCCTGAGGTATGCTTCAGTGCCTCAATCCTGAAAAAGGAGCGAAAGCTTCTTACTTATGAGCAGAATTAAAATCAGAATGTTTTCCGATGTTTTTCAAACATTCTGCTCATAAGGACAAGTATTCCCTCGTTAAGGGGGAGTATTTGAAAAATATAATCTTTGTTCAAAGAATTATAAATGTTCTTGAAATTCTTCCCTAAAACTCAAAAACAGCATATTTTAATCATAAACGTTTTCCAAAAACATCATGAGTATGCTATTTTTGAGGGGGAGAAGAAAAAGATGATTAAAATATGATGTCTTATTTGCTGGAATCTCGTGTGCTCATACTCAGAATTGACCCTCGAATTGACGAATAGGAAAGTCAGTAGTCGAAAGGACATGTCCCGGACGGGTAATAATTTCAAGCCAGTCTATCTGGTGATGTAAGCGTGTCTCGCAAAGGACGTGTCTAAGTAGAATGTACCGATTTCGAGCGATAATCTTTGAATCTGATCCGGACGGGTAATAATTTCAAGCCAGTCTAACTGGTGATGTAAGCGTGTCTCGCGACGATTAGGTTCATTGAAAGTCAATCAATTCAAAAGTGCCAACTCTTTCCGGCATGTGCAAATTTCAAAATTTAATATTAATGAGCACATGTTGAGGGGGAGTATTTCTGAAAATCATCAAACTCTCAAGGTGTCAACAAAATGTCTTTACAATTATCGACACTTTGAAGAGATTTTCAAAAGGTTTGGTATATGGCATCATTAGGATAGTCATGGAGTTATAAGGTGACTAAGGTTAGGGAAAACCGTCCTATGATCCGCCAGAGCCGGAGGGATCTACCCAAGGACAATACCAATAGTCTAGAACTAGAAAGTCCTAGGTATGATATAAAAAGGAGAAAATGAATGAACGGAGAAAGAAGGGGTTGAAGAATTAAAAAGAAAAGCAAAGAAAAGGGTGAAAAGAAATAGCCCTCCATTTGTTCAACCTTAGGGCAGACAACGGGTTCAATTCATAATCTACTGGTTGATGAGCATCACCGGTATTGAAGACCAAAGACGTCATGGACCCAGTGACGCACTAAAAAAAACCTTCTAAGCCACTCAAGTGTCTCTCAAAAGACATTTGTTTCATTCACACGGAGAACCCTTCACAATCTATCAACATCTCATTACGAGATTGTTGATATTGAAAAGGAGGCAATCTGCTCCACGCCTTCGATGACCAAACAAATGTGCACTTATTGAGTCTAGAGCCATGAGATTCATAAAAGATCTCTTAGGTACACTTAGAATTACTCTGGTGTTCTACATCATGGGCATCAGGTGTAAATTAGGAAAAGTGTCCTTCGCAGATCTTAGCAATCTGCCGAGAACATTCATGAGAAAAGTCACATTTGTGATTATCAATGATTGAATGGAAATCCTGCCAGAACAACATCAAACAATTCTGACAGCAGGTCACTTCGGTAACTCTTTATGGGTTACGCCTAGTGTATGCTCCAAACGGTCTACAGTCGTGGGGTGATCTCCAGCGACTCACTGAATCGTGGGTGCACTTCGGTGTGTCCGTGTAATCCCTTTCGGGGGAATCCGGTTCAGAACGGTCTGGGTTAGGATTTGAGAAAGTCTTCACACTATGCTGTTGATGATCTCAAGTCTGAGCCTGTAAGTACCGGTTGGTTCGTGCTGTTGCTGCTGTTGCTGCTGCTGCTGCTGAGGAGCTGGAGTTCGACCATCAAGATTCCATCATGTTCATATCTTGAAGAAATGTTCTCTCAAAGACTCAGTAACATCACAAGTTCAACATATGAAATTGTAAAGTCTAAAGTTCAAGCATCTCAACCTTTCACAAGATTAAGATTGAAAAGTGAGAACATGTTGCAGAAAACAAATCAAAGATATATGAGCATGATGGAGACGACGAGAAGACGTTGGAGATTGACAGATAGAGACAACATCATATCATCATTTCACAAGAACAAAGAAACAAAGATTATAAAGACGTCGGAAGCCTAAGAAGCAAAGAAGACGTCGGGCAACATTGATGATCAAGACTTAGGGGGAGATTGTTAGGAACACGTTTTAAATATATTTTACAAGTCTTGGTCATTTAATTAATGTTGCACAATTAGGAATATATTGTTTGTATTTATGGACCGGTTCAATAGTAGTCCTTGGACCGGCCATGTTATTTAATTAATCCTTATCACATGTAAAGGGAATATTCCTAAGAATTATTCCCCTCCCAATGCCTATAAATACAAGGCAAGGGAGTCATTTATATTGTTGGTTTTTCATGTCATTGTGCGGAAGCTATGTTCGTGTAACATTTGTGTAATTGAAAGCCGACCATTCTTATTCTTCTCTTCTTATTTCTCTTCTCTAGTTTAGCTTACTAGCTTATTGCTTTTCATACGTAGCTTGTTATAGATAGTAGTTCGTGTGTCCTTTAGTCTTAACGAGTGTGTGTTTGAGATCATTATCGTGACCTACAGACTTTTTTTCTTTGATTGTGAGTTTGGATCGTGGTTTTTATCTTCTCTTGGTCTCTTTTGAGTGTCAGCCGCCTCCTTGCATGATTCTTTTAAAAAAATTCCGAGATAGCATCCATGATTGTTATTTCTTATTGATTCATGGTTGTCTTATCAGACAATTTGTCAAATATTTTAATTTGAAGGTCTTCAAGTGTCAGTTCCTTTGGTGCTGGAACTGTGTGAAGAGTGAGGGGAGTAGAAGAAATCACTTCACTGACAATTTGTCTGGTCGTTTAATGGAGTTACTCTTTCAATGGCTTCAGCTGATGTTTCAACTCTTTTGAAGTAACTTTTACCAGGTTTGTTGCTAGATATTCTTCAGTGTACTTCATATTCAGCGTATCAATATCAGCTTGGACATCTCTTGAGAAGTATTCATCAACCCTTTGCTTGGTTTGTTGTAGATCAATCATCTGATTGGTTAAACCAGTGACAAGGCTCGTGAGTGATTTAACTTTATCTTCAAGTTTGTTGTGTTTTTTGAATCGAGATTTCTTTACGGCATTTTGAATTTTGACTTTGGCTTGAGACATCCATGTGTCAGCTGGTTTCTTGATTGATTTATGAGTAGATTTTGATGTTGTTTGTGTTGGTAAAGGTGATGATTGTGTTGATGATTTGGGAATGGCCGAAGTGTCTTTGTGAATGTTTGTTTCTAAGTCTTTGTTTGATGGAGGAGAAGATTCAGGTTTGTGATCGGGATTATCTATGATGTAGTTGTCAGCTTCATCACGTAATCTTTCTTCTTCAGCTAGTTTGGCATACTCAATCTCTTTCTGTTTCCTTTCTTCTTCTTCTTTAGCTATTTCCTTCAGGGCGACTTCTTCTGCAGCCTTTCTTACATCATCATCAATTATCAATAAGTTCTCCTCCATATCATCATGTTGGTCTTCGGTATCATGCATTTCCTTATCCTCTGGTTTTTCCTTTCGTCCATGGACAATCATTGTAGACTTTTGGTGTTCCATATCTGTACCTTGTTCCTTACTGGGTTGATTAACCAGATCAGGATTAGGTGTAATGATTGGTTGAGCTCTACTGCTGGAACCCCCTTCCTCACTAGGTTGATTAACCATAAGAGGAGGTGGTTGTTGTCCTTCAAATGTCATTATTCTGCTTTGTTGAAGGCCACTCTTGAGATTTCTTTCATTTATTTCTTTAGTTGTTAGCCCGAAGTCCATGTCATCTTCAGTCTGTTGTTCTTCTTCTATCATCATTTGCTTCAGCTTCTTCTCATTGACAACCTCCGTTTCATCTTCCGTTTCCGCACAATAGTCGTCGATTTCTTTTTCAAGCTCATCAAATGATTCCTTCTTCATCTCATCATCTTCTTCTTGTTTTTTCTTCATTTCATCAATAGTCACGATTTCACTTGCATGAGCTTCTTTATAGACCACTGGCTCATCAAATTCTGTTTCTAATTCTTCTGATGGTTGAGGTGATCGTTCAGGAGAAGGTTCTGGTTTGATAACTTTAACAGGTACTTTCCTCTTTCTGATCTTTGGAGGAGCAGGCTTTTTAGCCTTTGTAGTGCTACCAGTGCTCCCTACTTTTCCTCCCTTCTGACCACTTGTCTTGATAGATGAAGCTTGAGTTTTTTGGTCAAAGAATCCGACCTTCTTTTCTTTAAAAGCTTCTAAATAATATTTGTAGTATGTTGCGGCTTTAACTTTCTCGGTAAGAAGACAATCAGGAAGTTGTATTCCTTGATTTCGAGTACTTGTTCCTAATATCCTAATCATCCTTAATGCATGCTCATTCTGAATAGTGTGCTTGTCCTCATCATCAAGTCGTCGAGGAATATCATCGAATTCATCAAGAAAGTTGTCGATGAGCAACTTAGTGTATCTGAAAAAAGGAATCTTGTCACCTCCCTTTTGTATGTGTTTCACTAAGTCTTCCCAAATGAGGCTTACATAGTCAATCAGCTTAACGTTGACCATGCCCCAAAATATCTGAAGATGTGGCAATTTGGGATGCTCATGCCCATTGTCTCTTCCTGATATAGATTTGGCAATGATGATGTACATAGTTCTCCAAGGCTGTGGCATATTTTTGATATTCACTCTTGAATGTGTTGAAACAACCCCTTTCGGTTCATCATAGCCAATTTCTCAGAGAAAGTCAAGAACTTCATTCTCTGATGGTGTCGAGTGATATTCTTCAGTAGGACAAAGTGTTGGTAAGAGGAGTATGGAGCGAAGAGTATCAATATCCACAATGACTTGACGTTTGTGTAGAGTGCAAGTAAAGGATTCTTCACTCATATCAAGTTAAATTGTGTTCCAGAACTGATGAATGTAGAACTCTGGGACTGAGGCAGACTTTATCATCATGAATGAGGCAGACTTTGTCACCATGATTATTTTTACCAATTACTTTGTTGTAATCTGTAGGAAAGGTGTTTTCCATTGTGAGCTTTTGTGGGGTCTCTACATTAGCTTGTGGTGCAGCCATTGTTGTGATCTGAAAGTCATAAGTCATAGAAACAGACATTGAAGAAACACAGTTTGTTAGCAAATGGTATAAGTCTGATTCATTGTCTTAGACCTTGTTTGTTGTTATGAAATCAGTGGAATGAGTGTTTTTCATTTTAAGTCACATTAAGTCCTCTAATTGCTGTTGTGATGTTTTATGTTTGATGAGATATTAACTTTAATGACACACATTACAATATGAGAATCTTTTGAACTGATTAGTAAGAGTGACAAAAGGTATTTCATTTTCAAACAAATTCTTAAATTGTGACTTATTCGTAAAAGGCAGTCTTATTCGTAAACATATGGCTTATTCGTAAGAATCAGCCTTATGCGTAAGAATGCGACTTATGCGTAAGAATAGGCCTTATGCGTAAACATTAGACTTATTAGTAAAATGAGTCTTATGCGTAAGAATAGGCCTTATTCGTAAACATTAGACTTATTCGTAAAAATGAGTCTTATGCGTAAGAATACGACTTATTCGTAAGAATATGTCTTATTCATAAACATGAGACTTATTACTAAGAATGAGTCTTATGCGTAAGAATATGACTTATTCGTAAACATTTTACGAATTTCTTTCCAAGAAATTCGTATTCCACTGTAGACGCTTATGCGTACAGTTTTCATGACTTGTTCGTAACCTTTGAATTCTTACAAACTTCTTAATCCTGTCATTTAAACAACAAACCACTAATAAACAACTTATCTATTCATGATTACTCACTCAATAAATGACTAGTTTACGCATAACAATCCCATATTTGCTTATGCGTAAAACCCTTAAACCAAATTTTACGAACAAGAGATTCACATGTTAGATGTTTGATGCAATGATTGGCGAGTGTTCCGGAGGCAAATCTAAATGTTTTGTCCAAGTTATAACAATTTTTAAGCACAAGAATCGAAGATGGTGATTGAACATGCACCCTTAAATCCTAAACCTTAATTTTGAATCTTAACATGTTTATGGTTTAATTAACATGCATTCAAGTGTTCAATATCGTGATTAAACACTTTCCCACTAATTTAATTACAACAAAACACACAAGAGCAGATTTCCCCAATTTGGTTCGTATAAACCCTAAATTCAAAATCGATCAATTAATGTTTCTGGGAACGATTAGGTTCTAGCAACATGTTTAGGACATTGTTAGGATCAAATCCCACCATAAACGTCACACATTAACACACTAAAACGGATTTCCCCAATTCGTTAAAAACCCTAAACCCTAAATCGTTGATTGTGAAAAATTTAACTGTTGGATCGTTAAACGATCAAAAACCCTTGTTTAAATTAAAGCATAGATCACATTAACACTTACAGAATTAAGGATTAATGAACGGATTTGTCAATCGAATGGTGGCCGTAGATCGTGGTGGTTGTGGTGTAGTAAGTGTTTGCAGGTGACATAAAAGCTAGGTCAAAGTTGGTTTTGAATATTTTTTGAGTTTGAAATTTTGACACAATTGGTCCTTTAACCACATAACTTTGCAACCATAGTCCTTGTCTCATAAAATAGAAACACTTAGTCATTTATTTTGCAAAAACAATATTAATACTCCCCTTCGACTTAAGACGTAAACTCTTTTAAGCTTTTGTAAGGAATTTAAATACAAGGAGGGTATTTACCGGAGAACATTTTTCCAACACAATTAAAATAAAACAACATCTTTTTGAAAATATGCAAGTACAATTTCTGAAAAATATTTTAAAAAATTTCTTACTCCCCCTCAACACTTGTTCGGGGAAAATGGTGAAATTGTTTCTATTTGAACAAAGTGTTGATGAAGATTTTGTACTTGCATTTTTTTTTAATAAGTAAACGAAAATCTTTTTGTGTTTTTTGGATAAAATATTTACAAAATGTTTTGTTGTTTGACTGTATTAGATGTTTTTAAGAAAGTTTTTCAAATCAAATGGAGTCAAACACCGCATACCAATTTAGGCAAGGTTTTGGCGAATAAGTCAGCTAATTGGTATTCAGTACCCACAAAGTATAATTCAATTATACCCTTTTCAACATGCTCTTTGATGAAATGATATCGGAGTGCGATATGTTTTGACTTTGAATGTTGAACCGTGTTGCATGAGATGGCAATGGCACTCTTGGAGTCGCAGAACATGGGAATCTTATTGTAAATGTAACCGTAGTCCATCAGCTGTTATCGCATCCAAATGACTTGAGCACAGCATGCTGACATGGCTACATACTCGGATTCAGTTGATGATAATGATGTGGAATCCTGCTTCTTTGACTGCCAAGATACAAGTTTGTCTCCTAGAAACTACACTCCACCAGATGTACTTTTGCGTGTGTCTAAACATCTTTCATGATCAGCATCTAAAAAGGCTATTAGTTCAAAACCAGAATCCTTCAAATACCAAATCTCCAAGTTAATGGTTCCCTTTACGTATCGAAGGATTCTTTTAGCCTCAGAGAGGTGTCTTTCACAAGTTAATGGTTCCCAAGTTAATGTAACCGTAGTCCATCAGCTCTGATACCGCTTGTTAGGTCACCTTAATGATTCAACACAAGTATATCTAGTGAGAGAAAGTTAGAGAGAGAGAGAGAGAGAGAGAGAGAGAGAGAGAGAGAGAGAATGGTATGGAACACGTTAGAATGAATGATAAAGAGTAATCTTGCATAACATGAACCAACACCTCACTATGTGAGGTTACAAGAGTATTTATAGATAATGTAGCTAGGGCAACGCCTAGCTTGACATTCTAGAAGCTATGCCACGGTCCATGGGCTTACTTCATGGACCGGGCCTTAACTAAATATATAATCCTTATAAAACTAAGCAACCTATTACATATTTAATGACCGATAGTTTATATTAATTACACGTATTCTCAACATGTATCCTTGCCAAGCTTATGATAGAATACTCGTCATGACTGAGCAGTTGAGTGAATTACTTAAATGTTACCACATAGATTAGTTGAGTAGTTTGAGTGATTTCATTTTCCTTTTTCGTGAGGTGTTTGGTTGTGCACTTGAGATTAAACGAATAAATGCTTAACTAGAAAAATCCTAGACGAATGTTTAGGATACATTTTCATAAGTTTAATTTAAAGTTTACTTAGGGACAAGTAAAGTTCGTGTGGGGAGATATTTGATGACATCAAATAAGGTCATATTCAAAGCATCATGTATCTCGTTCATATTGCTCATTTTATGCTATTTTAGTTGAGATTTGGTACTTCATCCTTTACTTTTGTAAATCTCAGTAATATTGGAGCAATTGGAGAAAGTTATGGAAAAAGACGTGTTTTTGAGCAAAAAAAAAGATGTTGAAGAAAGCCTACTGATCAGACACTCAATACGGCGTATCAATGCTAAATAGATACGCCGTATCCATATACTTTGAAGATTTCAAGACCTTTTCAGACTTTGATGAGTACGGCGTATCCATCTTTGGGAATACGCCGTATATGAAACTTGCTCGATTTAAAGAACATGAGATCTTTGAAGAATACGGCGTATCGGATTCTATGAATATGCTGTATAGAATCCCTAGCTATTTGAAGACCAAGACGGTATTACATTGAATACGGCATATCCAATCCCTGAGATACGCTGTATACGAGCCTTAACCGAGAAACCAAGTGAAGAATCGAAGCCAAATCAAGAAATAACGTTTACGTAACAACTTTAGAGCTTTAGAGGATGCTTCACTGTTTTGGTTATAAAATCTTCATCCGGACTCCGTTTTAGGTGATTCAAGCGGCCACACGAAGAGAAAAAGAAAATATACAACTTTGGAGGATGAATACGACATATTGGGGTTGGCCAATATGCCGTATCGGGGTTGCAACAGCAACAGGTTATTTTTGGTAAACCTTGGAGGTTACTCTTGCTTACCCCTATAAATACTAAAGCCCTAGGAACGATTTGGTATCACTTTTATCCGTTGGGGACACCCCAAATTCATCCCTAACACCTCCTCCTTCCATCCTCGAATATCGATGAAGAACATCTCAAGATTTAACGATGTGCATCATTCGGTTAGCATAATAGTTTTGTCTATGAATTTATTATGTTTACTTTCAATGTATACTCTATCTTTTGCTGAGATTATGGGCTAACACCCTATGGTGTTAGCCAAGTTTATGAAGTTTTATTAGTTTATATGATTGTGTCAATTTGATTTACTTTGTTATTGGATTGGGTGCTTGTCGTTAAAAACTTGTTTAATTCTTATTACTAGTAGAAATCTATGTAACATGGTTATGATCCTTATGATTCTAATTGATGTGATTTACCTCCTGTAATAGTTGTTACATTGGTTAGGTTGTATGTGTGTTAACCCGTATCTCTATTGGGAATAATTGTATTTACATGTCTGAACGTATTTGCATCCAAATAGGACTAGTAGCGCGTAATGACGAACTAGGTTAGATGGTATAAAGCAATAAGTTAGTATTGATGCTAGATAGGTCACTATGATCTTGGCCGATTTCCCGCTCGTATAGCAAGTTATTAAATCGTGACAGGGTTTAGTAATTCGATCTACGCCTTAACAATTGAATGAAGTATAACCAGTAGACACGAACATATTCATAATTATAAAATGGATTAGACTTGGCTATCCTGTTCCTCCTATTGATCTCCATCTATATTTACTTCGCTTGTCTTTAGTTTAATATTTATTTTCTTGTCATTAGTTTAATTAAAACAACTAAAATCGTGTTAGCCTCTCAGGCTAAAACCTCCCTTAATCTTTAATTGCTTTCTAGATTAGGATAATTTAGTTTAGTTTAGATTAGGATAATTTCCTTTAGATCATTTTAGCTTCGCTCCTAGTGAACGAACCTTGCTTACCTAAAAACTATACACATTGATTGGGTACACTGCTCGTTTGTGTTTAGAGTCTATAGGTTAGTTCAAAAATTATAAATTTAAAACTTGGTTAAAAATTATAGACTATAAAAAGCACATCAGGGGTCTTCAATGATCTTTAAATGTATGTCTTCCACGAACGTGTAATTCCCGAACCTCTCAACTTGGACCAACGACTTAGGCAAATGGCAACTTCCTAATCATAGACTTAAGACTACACGGTAGGCTAAGGCGATAAGGTGTAAATGAAACAACATATAATTGGGTTATGAAACGAAAGGATGGCTCGGAAGGGTGTATCTAAAGTTATCTTACACTAAAGATGAGTGCAACAAAAGGGGTTATCACGGAGGTCGACAAGTCGAGGTGACTCATCGATAAACACACACAATGTAACACATATGGGCTATTTTGGTGAAACTCCTTGAATATTGCCTCTTCAAACTATCTATCCCAAATGCACCAAGAAAACTGAATGCACTACTCGTCTATGGTCTCGAAATGATGTAAAGGCCAAGTTCTAAAGTACACAATACTACTGGCACACTCAATATTTTTTGGTGGATTTATGTCATATGAGAAAATGGATAACAGGCTAAACATCACCAATGGAATTAAGGGTTGTTGTGTGCTCGGAAAAGATCTACTCTTGTTAGGTTCGGAAAAATATGTCAAAATTTTAAAAATGGCATAAATTTTGAAAATATACTAGAAAAATGAGGGCAAAATAAAGTTCAAGTTATAATTCCACTCCCCCCCCCCCACTTGAATTGTACAATGTCCCTATTGTACGCAAATATTGAAATTTAAGAGAGATAAGTAGAATTGGAATGAGAACTTCCCAAAAATGGTAGAAGGATCACGTGAATGACGTGCCTTGAATTCGCCTCCATGAGCAAACTTCTTTTCCCTGAAATCATACCACGACCAAAAGCATAATTCTAAACACACAAAAAAAAACCAAAACTTATAAAATCCTAACTCACTTTCGTAGGAATCACGGTTGCATTTAGCGTATGCAACAAGCCTTTTAAACCACTCCGTTTCCCGAGTGGACGAGTGTAGTCTCATGAGGGTTTACAGGGAACACACCCACCAAGTTCATGTAGTTACTATTACACGGTTATGGAATGCATGTTAATTGAAAAATAATTTTTGCTACAGGGAGGTTCTACGGCGTAGACTCATAAATTGAGTTACGTCGTAGAAGAATTAACGTGACAATTTTGCAAAAGTCTAGGGAAGGTTACGGCGTAACCTCATCGTTACATCTACGCCATAGAAGATGTCTGATGTCGTTTCCCCACTTGTGTGCAACTCCATGGCTTACTTCGAGCCATCCCACATCCACCAATGCTGTAGGCACCTGCAAAAAGAAATAACAAGCATACCAAATGAGTTTTTAAGTTAGATTCAAAGCCCTGCTTAAAAATGGGTTGTCTCCCAACAAGCACTTTTGTTTATTAACGAGTCTTTAAGTTAGACATAAAGCCATGCTTAAAAATGGTTATTAGTCATTTCGTGGAGGCTAACATGTCCACAGTCTATCCAATCGATCACTTTTTCATCCCACTTATACTCTTCTCCTAATTCCAAGCATCCTTTGTAAAATTCCTTGATCTTATGATAGGGGTATTTGGGCCCATTTTTCCTCATCTTGTTTACTAATTCTAAAATTGGTGAAGTCATACTTAGTTGCTTCTTGGTCCAGTGTTTGAATTTATCCACCGTTCTCGGCATTCTAAATATTATCGTATCATTTTTGCTTTTTAACCAAACTAAACCTTCAATTGCATTCTCCTCCAATCCAGATATTGCCTTGAAAGGTTTTCCTAAAATTACTCCTGGCATGTCATTCTCCACAAATTCACTTACATCCTCTGATACTTTAAAATCCACTAGAAATGTGTAGATTCCAACAAACACGTGCATGCCACTTGCAATCCCAAACGAAGTTACTTCGTTTGTATGTTAACTTATTTCTCAGAATCCCATTGTAAAATTCCCTAGACATAACATTCATCGGAGAATTTGGATCCACAAAAGCATGAAAATCTATGAACCCGATTTTACAAGTTAATTGTAAATTGTAAAGGTTGCGATGGTGAATCCTTGTGCTCGCTTTAACGAACCAAGATTGAATTGGTTGGTTCATCCCGTTACCTTCTTTCTTCGGCAAAGGAACCTCCTCCATATAATTCAATTCCATAATTAAATCATCCAAACCAATTCTCATTTCTCCTTTATCGTCTTGAAAGTCCTCAAAAACATCGAAGTCTTTCCAAGATGAAAGGTCATTAAGCTCCAAAAAAATCTCCTGGATCTCCATTTGTATCGTCCTTCATCAGTAGGTCTTCGAAATCATTCACGAAGTCATGAAGCTCCTGTACCTGGTTAACAACACAGAAATTCCCATTTTGGGGGGTAGACACAATTTTGTTAGATTTAAATATAATTTCTTCCCCTACCTCCAAGGTCATTTGCTTGCCATAAACGCCTACTTTAGCATGGGCAGTAGCCAGCATTGTTCTTCCTAGTATAATGGGGACTTTCTCATCTTCTATAATTTCCAAAATAATAAAATCTACTGGGAAGACGAACCTATCTATTTTTACCAAGACATTTTCCACAATTCCCTTAGGGGATTGCATGGATTTGTCAGCCATTTATATTTCCAATTTAATTGGCTTCAGGTTCCCGACTCCCAATCGCTTAAACATAGAAAAGGGCATAATACTAATGCTAGCCCCTAGATCATCAAGTGCATTACTAATAGTGAGATTGCCGATTAAACATGGAAGAGTAAGGCTTCCTGGGTCTTTTTCCATTGGGGGCAACTCATTACGTGAAACTGCTGAGCACCTGGCATTGAGCTTTACTGACGCGACTTCTTCAACACTAATCTTCTGTTCGATCAAACACTGCAAGCATTGAATTTCGTTAGATTTATGTTTGATAGTGTCAACCAAAGGTATATTGACTTGCAAGTTTCCTAAGTTTTCTAGAAGTAATTGCTCTTTCACAATTCTTCTTTTTACTTTCTTAAAAAACGTAGTAGGCTCTGTGGTTTTTACTGAATTAGTCTCGTTGGTACCAATTTTTTCTTTTTCATTTGAACCGTCTTCATTTGTTCCCGTCACCTTGACGCATTTTGCAGAATCTTTTTTCATTCTTAAATGTTCTCGAATAGCCTCGGCACATTTCTCAACCTTTAATTTGAGACATTTAATCCCCTCATCATGAGCCTTGAGTGTCCTATTGGTGTTTTAACAAAACCTCTCATCCATTCCTCTTCCTTTTCTTTTCTTTTCTGGGAATCTTCTACATATTTGCAAATTAATTCCTCAAGTTTTTTTTCCCGTGTACATCGTTCGTGCTCTTAACTTCTTCCCTCTAGGGTATAGTTTGCATTACTCCATCATTTCTTCTTAATTTCTCCATGTTGCAGCAATAATCATTAGGTTTGACGGGTACGGTTTTATTCCCGTCATATTGGGTTTTTCCTTGGGCTTAATCCTCTATTTCGAGACGCCATTTATAACAATGGTTAAAAATGTTCCGGATGGATGCTATGGCGTGAGCAGGTTTCATGTTCGGGATTGCCTCTCGTGAATCTAGAATCTTGCGGGTCATGGTGTTTAATCCTCTGTAGAAGATGTATACCCTTTGCTGGTTGTTAAGGTCATGGGTAGGGCATTTGTAGAGGAGGTCATTGTATCTTTCCCATGCATAATACAATGTTTCTTTCTCCTCTTGTTTGAATTGGTGAATTTCCCTAAGCTGATATGCCATCTTGGAAGGTGGGAAAAACCTTTGTATAAATGCTTTCTTTAGGTTTTCCCACGTGAGAATTGTTTCTGTCGGTACCCTATCTAGCCACCGTTTGGCTACTCCAGTCAATGACATAGGGAATATTTGGAACATGATAGCGTCTTGTGGGACATTTAGGATATTAAATAGGCTAACGATATAAAATATCTTCTCCATATGTTCAAAAGCAGCTTCTGTCATAAGTCCCGAGAAAGAGTTGTTCCTTAAGTCGCTCATGAATTGGTTTTTAATCTTGAAATTCTCATTTTCCTGGATTTCAGGTCTCATCACTCCTCTGGTCGTGTTATTATGACTTTTTTGTAAGTATTCTTCCACAGTTAGCGTATTGATATTTGCCTCATGCTTATTGTCATATTCAGAATCTGAGGATTCGGATTCGAAGAAGGAGTAGATGTTGTGAACCGAGATTGGGGTGCGCTCTCTTCTGGTGCGAAATTGCTTTTTAGGGTGGGCGTAAGGTGTCACCAAAAAGCCACCTGAACTTCTTGTCATGCTTCTAAAAGTGGAAACAAAAGATTAAATCGAAACAAAAATAAAACCAAAATTACAAAAAATAAATAAATAAATAAATAAATAAATAAAAATAATAATAACTTCTTAATTTAAATCCTAGTTAGCTCCTCGGCAGCGGCGCCAAAAACTTGATGCTTATTTTACCTATATCACGTTTTAATATTTGTAAGTCTTATTTACCTATGATCTACGTGAGCACCAACGGGCAGTGTACCCGACCGTGAGTAGTCTAGATTTGGTAAAACCAAGGTCGTCCCAAGAGCTATGAGGTGGATATTAATCTAAGTCCTATGATGTCACTAAAAAAGGGTTTTGAAAATAATTATATTAAACTAATTGACATAAACGAAAATGAAATGAGATTAATTCAGTGGGAGAAAGATGTGCTAGCCTAGTTACTACTATTATCATGCCATAACTAGTTTTCCTACAAGTGTTTATTATCGCTTTACGTGGCGTGGTGATTAAATGTCACTAGGATCAGTTGGTCAAATCACCTAGCCTATAAGTCCAGACCTGTACCTCCTTTGGTTAATTCGGCCGTTCAGTCTAGTTTTAGTCATTAAGCGCCAGCTATCTATCTACACAAATTATGTACCAAGGTTGTGTGGTCCTTAGGTCAATTCTCACACATACAAGCAAGGTCTCGCATTTCTTACACATTTATACTAGGATAGGTAGTCCTTTAGTCAATTCTTACACAACGGTTGTGTAGTCCTTTGGTCAATTCTTACACACCCTCGCAACCTACTCGGCTAGGGTCCTTTGGTCAATTCAAGCTAGCCTAATAGATACTACCTAGTATAAATTTTTCCAAAATGCGGGGCTCATAGAAAGGCTAGAAAGAAACACGTAAACCTAATAATATATGGGAAAACAAACATTATGACATTAATAATTTCATAACTAGGCTAACACATGAAGTGTTTAGCCTCTCATATTAAATAGTGCAGTGATGCGAGGATTGCGAACCCTCGAAAAGAAGTTTTACAATCCTCTAGGCAGTGTACCTAATCAATGTAGTGTAGTATAAGTAAATCCGGGGGATTGATCGTTCTCTAGGAGAATAGTGTCGTTAGGTCAAGATGTATGACGAGATAGGTCTGGAGATGAGGGATGATTCTTTTTTTATTTTTATATTTTTATGAAAGCAATTAACATCTCAGGATTTAGAAGAGTAGGCGGAATTAGTTGCTAGTCAACTAACTCAAAACTAATAAATCAATTAAAATAAACTAATTAAAAATAAAAGAGAATACAATTGGTGACTTCTTATGATGAGGAAAAGCGTGTTTACTTAGATTTAATTACTCCCTAGTTATCTCCTACTAATTTGTCGAATTGTCGCGTCCTTGTTTTAGTTGAAGCGTTGTATTCCTTAATATCGGTCGTGGGGAGGTGCAGAAGTCCCCAACTCTATGAGGAGATGCCGAAGTCCCCAACTCTATGAATCTTAGTCTCCCCTAAAAACCTTAAAGTCTATTAAGTTTTCTAGGATCTACAAGCCGCAATTCATGCAATAAATACAACGAGAAAAACCAATAGTGCACTCTACGGTTGCGTTTCTAAGACGTTCAAGCTAGTTACATATAAGAGGTCAGCCAGTTTTCTTAGCCTATCGCGAAGTAATCAACTAAACAAGAGACAACAAATCTATATTTAACAACTAGGTTTCATTAGATCTAAGCAAACGCAAATAAATCTAAGCTAGCATGTTAAAGAGAAGAAAAGATAAACAATTAATCAAAAACACATAGATATATTGAACGATTAAACAAGTAACTTATCTTCAATGAAACATAGGTTTTGAGGGCTGAAAAACATACGAAAGTATATATAGGAATACAACTCTGACGACGTCAGCTTAAGGATCCTGACGCCGTCAGCTTGCCGTGATTAGGGTTTCGTCTTGTGCAAGTCGCCGTTATGACGGCGTCACCTTGTAACCTCTGACGACGTCACGTTATGTCTGACGCCGTCCTTCATTAATGTGTCTGGGCTGTCTCTTGTTAACTTAACATATGACTCTTAACTCCAAATAACACCTGACGCCGACAGGTTGTAGGTCTTTAGATTTTGTCTAAGGCGTCTCTTGTTAAACTTGAACCAAAAATCCAGCTTAATCAACAAGTGACGGCGTCACGTTGTAGCATGTGACGCCGTCAAAGCTCCATGTCTGACAGATTTCTTCAACTTCGTCATTTTCTTCACTTTTTCGTCCAAATACGTCCAAAAAGTGCCGATTTCTAGATTTTTCGTCCCAAGTACCTAAAATGCAAAAAGAAACAATTTGAGGCAATATTTGATCAAATTAATACGATTTTAGGCTTAAATGACCCCTTAAAAAGGTACCAAATAAATTCTTATCAAATATCCCTACACTTGGGATTTGCTTGTCCTCAAGCAAATATGCTTTTATCCTAATCAATTTACAAGTTAGGGGTCATTTAACATTAATATAAAAGTAATTGTAACACATAATCATTCCACGTTAGTCAAAATAAGTACGGAAATTATATACTAGCACCTCTCATAAATTGTTTGGATTCTCACATCTCTCGGGTGTATAAAGTCATATAACAAATGGAAACGGTAAAATATAACACCCTCTACCTGTCATAGCACATAGATTACCATAGGCTTGAGAATGGATCAAACCTCCACCACTTTGGCGTAAGCACCTAGGATAAACTATCAAAGAGATCTTTTAAAGGGTTGTAACGTTAGGTGTAAGGGTATGAAAAAACACGGTTTTGTTAGATAGGGGAAATTTACTGGTGGCAAGTCAATCATCTTAGTTAATTACATGTACAATGAGGCGTTGCTAAGCCAAGACTCGACTCGACTCGCTAACTACTAACTCTTTTTGTATTTTTCTTGACGCTATTTAAAACAAAAATAAAATACGGGATGGTAGTCCGTATGTTTTTTCTCTTTTCTTTTTCTACCTTTTATTTTATCATTTTTTCATTTTTCTTTCTTTTTTCTCTTTTTTTTTTATTTTTTTCTTATATATATATATATATATATATATATATATATATATATATATATATTCATACACTCTTGCCCAACCATCCAAAATAATACATCAAAGGGATTACTTGCAACCTCCCTACACTTGAACTTTTACATGAATAAAAACTAACAACCTGAATCAAGAAAATCAAAACACGTGGGGTACCTTAAACATTTACGTACATATGGGGGTAATAATTCTTACCCATTACTCCATAACAACTAGTACTTTTACCCATATGAGTCCCAATCATCCCAAAACTGTATTTACTAGATATAACTCGATTTAGCAACCATGTAATCAATTAGATAATTAACAAAGGGTTTTAACACAAATGTTGTAACAACAATGCACTAAAGATGAGTGCATACAAGGTAGGCTAAGGCGATTTGGGTGTACATTTGGGGGTGGATTGTAAACAATGCTCTTCATTAATATTTTGGAATCCACCCAAATATCACGAGAACCGTGAAAAGATAGGCTCTTAGGGGTGTACTAGGGGTATCGTGTACTAAAAGTGAGTACATCGCAAAGGTGTGGGAAAATTATTTGACATTATTGGTCAAGTAACTTGGCTCGTCGGTCACGTAATTATAAAACAGGTTTAAAACAAGGGTTATCCTAATGCCTCTTATCATTTAGTAAATCCTAACTACACGAATGCAGTCTCACTAGCGATCTCGGGATGCATAACAAACGCAAGTTCTAGAATCTATATACTACCGGTATACTCATAAGCATTAAAGGTAAATGCTTTTTCCTAAAGATCTAAAGGCGAACCTCACTTTTTTGGGGTAGAAAATTTTGAGTTGAAGGGTTTTTGTGCAAGCTATATAATTCCTATCCATGAGATGCTTATTAAGACTAAAGTTTCACTCTTACATGTTGTAAAAAAATTTAAATTTGGTGTCAAAATTGCCCTAACAAGTATTTCTTTTAGTTTTATTACACATTTACTCTAAGACAAAACAAATATCAAGTGAAGTTATAGTTTCTAAAGTATCCCATTTTACTCTCCCTACACTTAAATTGAAGATTGTCCCCATTGTTCTTGAAAAGTATCAAAGTTATGTTAATGGGAAAAATAAAATAGATGAAAGAAACTAATACTCCCCTAATTTGCTCGGCATAGACGGTGTGATAACATGGTTAAATCCTCCTCCAAGAAAATAAATGCACTAAACGCTCATCATACTTCATCTTTATCTTCTTGTCCAATATAACCTGTAATTCACTAAGAAGACAAACACAACACCTCGCATATAATTGGCGGTAAACACTATATATATAAAAAAAACTAATTCCTAGAAAGCAAAGATATAATGCTTGCAAAATAAATGTTTACAGATTCCTGAAAATTTTCAAACATTAAGTTCCAGCAGAAAAACAAAATTCTGGAAAACTGTGCTGCTACAGTGCCTGACGCCATCAGGTTGTATACCCTGACGCCATTAGGTATGACCTGACACTATTTTTTCATTTTGTTTCTGGAAAATAATTGAGTATTAAAACCTGGAAAACTACAGAACATTCATTGTGACTCGATACAAGTATTTGATTCTAACAAACACACAAATATATATGCTAATCATAAATTGTTAACTTTCATGTTCGAATTCGTTCTTGTAAACCAATATGATCTTACCTACACTTATCTTTTTATAAAATACCTTTAAATGTGATTAAGACGAAGTTAAAAACAAAATAAAGCATTTTCACAAAATTAAATTCGAAACATGAACGATAAAAAATTTTGATGGAGCATATCTATGAAATCAAACAAAATAAAAACAAACAAACAAACAATAAAACATGGGTTGCCTCCCAAGAAGCGCTTTTCTTTATTAACGAGTCTTGTAGCTATACTCAAAGTCATGGCCTATTAACCTATGTGAGTAAGTTCCTCATCGAGGACATCTTTTGGATCAAACATTCCTTTTAGTTTCCTATTAGTACGTTTTGTTCGGTATGACTTTTCAAACTTCTCTCCATCGGGATCATATATGGTCATCTTAATTTGCCATGATCCATCGCCTTCTTTTGGTGGCCTAATCCAATTCCACTTATGTTTTGTACTCTCACTCTTCCACTTATTCATCCCTAAGTTAATTGGCAAGGCTCCTAGGAATTCAATCATCTTCCTAAAAACTAAAGGATCCTCAAATGGATCCATCTCGGTATCCCTAGCCAAAAGTTGTTCTATAGAGTATGTTTTGTTCACGAATTCCTCTTCTAAATAAAATGGGCGTTGAGGTCCAATGAAATCTCCATTAATCCAAGGGCCATATCTTGATGGTTTCCTATCCATAGCTACCCAATGAGGTATTTGTTCTTTATCATTATCATAAGCATTTTTCTTAACATCATAGATTGACCTAGTATCACCTTCCCCTACCGCTATCTTAGACATCTTACAATCAATCATAGCACTAGTGGTAGCTAAGAATCATCTTCCTACTGACAATGGGCATGTAGTGTCACTAACCATATCAAGGACATGGAAATCCGCCATAATAGTTAATTTCCCTATATGTACCAACATGTCCTTTATTATCCCTACCGAATAAGCAACACTTCCATCTGCTAAACCAATCACCACTTTCGTTTCTTCTAACCTCCCTAAGTGGAGAATTTTGTAAAGGGACAACGGAAATAAGTTAATGCTTGTCCCTAGATCCGCTAATGTATCAAAAACATCGAAATTCCCTATCCTACAAGGTAGAACAAATATACCCGGATCATCTAACTTCTTAGGTAACTTGTTTTGAACAAAAGCGGTCCCATTTCTACCCAACTCAAGTCTCTCCTTATATTTTTCCAAAAGGGCATTGTAGGAAGGAGCATTTGTTAAGACATCAAGAACCGGACGTTCAAGATAAAGATCTTTGAATTCATCATCAATGGTTGAGTTAGGTTCTTGTTTATGTGGTGTTTCAATCACTTGGTTGACCGACACATTAGTTGATGTATTATCTTTTTGGTCATTTTGAAAAATTTGAGTTTGTTTGAAACACATGTTTATTGCATTGACCAAGTAAAATTGAGGACAAGAACTAGGAGACGAAACCGATGATATGGAGTTAACGTTTAGTTTCGGGTTCTTGACTGTGTCACTTAGGAGTGCTCCCAATACTCGATCATTGAAAACCTTTAACATGTTGTCAATCTTATTGGTCATCTCCCTTTGTTGTTGTTTAAAATCGGCTTCAAACTTGGTCAAACGAGCTTCTTGGGATGCCATAAAATTGAAAACTAACCCTTCAAGATTATTAGAATTGTTGGAAGGATTATTGTTGAAGGTGCTATTCGAGGACGAACCGTTTGATTGAAAATGATTAGGTAGATTTGAAGAGTTGTTTTGAGATGAGTTTTGGTTTTGTTTCCACCTAAAGTTTGGATGATTCTTCCAAGAGGGGTTGTATGAATCACCATAAGTGTTTTTGTTGATCCCAGCTATATACTTGATCGAATCCCTTAGCTTGTAAAGGTTTAGTTATGTCAGATAAATCTAAAACAACTAAGTATAGAAACTGTCTTTGTATATATCAAATAGAATGCGGAATCTTGTACTTGATCTTAAGAAGAACTTTGTAACAATGAAACAGTAAACAAAGAACACAAGTATATTAAACAAAACACTTCAATATTATTAATGAATAATACGAATACTCTTCTAGTATTAGGTTTTACAACCTTGAAGCTATGAATAATATGTGTAATGTGTATAAAACTCAATGCCCTAGGACTTCCTTTTATAGACTAAGGAGTCCTAGTCGGCTTACAATTACTTTCTATACAAGATAAATCTTTAAAGAATCTTTTCTATACTTATCCGAACATTCTATACATATCAAACCGACTTTAATACTCCAGCAGTAATAATAAACACTTAGCAGTACTAACTCTTTACTCTGGCAGCATTAAATCTTCAGCAGTTGTAAATTAGTACTAGCAGCACTAAGTTTTCTTCTAGCAACATTAACTACTTAGAGTATTTTCCTTGAAGTCTTCCAGCAGTTATAACATACTCTAGCAGTCTTAACTTCAACCAGCAGTCTTAACATATGAACCAGCAGTAGTAATGACTTGGAACATTTTCTTTATAACACCTGAGTAGTTGTAATACCTTAGAGCAGCCTTAACCAACTTGAGCAGCATTAACATCTTGGAAGCTTTTATTCCCAATAATCCTCCTCTAAACTTGATATTTTCACCTAAAATCATCAAGTTTCCTTCAAAGTATAATCCTTTACCAGAAGGACGCTTCCAAACAATATTCCCTCATTTTCTTATAATCAGCCCCATAGAGTTGTTTCTCCATTTTCTTGAGAAGCTGATATATCATTTCACTCCAATGATCAACTTGAAGTTTGAATGTACCATTGAGCATCATTTCAAGTGTATGCTTAGATAAAGGATAGTTTTACTCCACTAACATGTAGATTTGAAGTCCTCTCATCATCACAGTATGAACTCCACATGACTGAAAAAGCTTCCAAAGCACAACTTTATTTCTATACTGATCATGCCAAACTCTATCATCATGATGAGTTTCAAACATAACTTTCAAGTCACCCCAGATAACTCTATCCAAAATGTCTTCTGGTCTAGTATCTCCATACTTCTCTTTGACTAATGCCCATAAGGTCTCTAAATCTTCCCTGTCAAAGTTTCTGAGCATTTGTGCAAAAGTGACAAACCTTTAAAAACTTCCACCAACTCTGATTATCTCCCATTATGCAGTCTTTCCATGATAACCAGTCTTCCAGTCAATAATTGGCACCTTGGTTCTCAAAGGAACAGCATCAACAATTTCTTCATCATAATCACTTGCAAGTTTTGTCAATTGTAGTAGATTAGATGTTTCTTTTGCATCACTTTCTTGTACTTACTCTGTTTGCTCTTGTGCTTGCTCTGTTTGCTCATCTAATTTCTGCTTCTTACTATTGTCAGGTTCTAATTCATCTCCTGCTCTCTTTGATCCTCCTACCACCTCATCTTCGTTTATAGCAATGAAAGTATTTACCCTCTTAAATACCTTTTCAAACTGATCTTTTATCTTTTCAAAACTAAGATTCTTTAACTGAATAGGCTTCCAATTATCCATGTTTTTTAGATATGTACTCATTACTTTCCTTTGTTCAGCTTTGGTGGGAGGTTTATTCCTCTTTGCTTCAGTCCTCTTTTGAGCAAAGAACTTCTTCTACTTGGCTAAGAATTCCATGAAGAGCTTTGATTTTTCTTCTAAGGATAGCTCTTCCTGTTCATCTTGCCACATCCTCTAGGCTAACATGTGATCTGCTTCACATTTTGCTTGTATGTCATCCCAGGAATTAATTTCTGCAACGCTAGCCTCTTCTTCTTCTCTAGCCTTCCTTCCTCTTTCTTCCCTTATTCTTTTATCTTCAACATCATTCTCTTCTTGTTGTTTTCTAGCTATTTCTTCATCTAAGAGCATCAGCTTTGTCTTTGAAAGAGATTTCTCCACAGGCTCTTCAATTAAGATTACCTTGCCTTTGCCCTGTGAAGGTGGTTGTGATTGTTTTGTTGTTTTTATTATTGCAGAGGATGGTTCTTTGATCACTGCACCTTTAATTGGTGGTTTTGTGCTCTTCAAGGAAGCTAGAGCTTGAGCCAATGTAGTTAGATCATCTTCTGAACTTGTTGTAGTAGCAGCAGTAACCTTTGCACTAGCAGCAGTAATTTTTGGCTCAGCAGCTGAAACTTTTCCACTAGCAGCATTATCTTTTTCCACCTACTCTTCCACAACAACCTTAGCAGCTTCATTTAAAACCACTTCATTCCCCATCTGATCAGCAACAACAAATTCATCACTCTCATACACAACCTACTCATCATCAACCAACTGTGCATCTATCATCATATCATCTTCTACTTGAGTATCCTCCCCTGCATCATTGTCTTCATTCCTTCCCTGTTTGGGAGCATCCTCCCCCAAAGTTGCTTGACTTGCAGAGGACTTGACTCTAGCAGCAGTACCCACCTTGTATAACCTCTTAAGCTTATGGGTTCTTGACCTCTTCCTTCCTTCAAGTTTGGCAACTCTCTTCTTCAAATAAGTAATGTCACCATGTTGAGAGTAAACTGTCTTTGTGTATATCAAATACAATATAGAATCTTGTACTTGATCTTAAGAAGAACTTTGTAACAATGAAACAGTAAACAAAGAACACAAGTATATTAAACAAAACACTTCAATATTATTAATAAACGAGATAGGCGACTGACGCCGCGTTGCGGGCGTGCCTTTTTTTTGGGCTAATGTTTTAAATGGCTGAAAAGTAATTAAAATAAACAGTTGTATAATATTAATAAATGCAACGTTACAATATAAGTGCTAATGTTTATTTGGCTAAGACTTTTTTATTTACACTTCTAATATTTTTTGTCTTTTTTTTTTTGTTTCTTAGTGCCTGTTTTTCGGCTAATGTTTTAAATGGTTGAAAAGTAATTAAAATAAACAGTTGTATAATATTAATAAATGCAACGTTAAAATATAAGTGCTAATGTTTATTTCATTAAACATTTTTGTTCTATTTTTTTTTTTTTTAAATGTGTTTTAATGTTTTTTTTATAAGATGTTTAATTTTTTTAGGTAAGATTTTTTTATTTACAATCATAAAAAAAGTAACTGTCATTTCACAATTGTCGAATATATTGGGCCATCGCGTGTTAGTCGTCATTTAGTACGCATAGGACTGATTCTGTTCCAATAAAATTATAGAAGTGATCACAGGCCGTTACCCTTACGACATATGCAGTAGTTATGTACATTAGACTTAGGTGTAACAAAATGAAAGCATCATACAGGAAATTAGAAGTACAAATAGATACACTGATTCTTATGTCGAGTCAAATTTTCTTGTATCATGCACACTTTATCAAATAGACGCAGGATACATTTATTTTGAAGGCACTCTATGACTGGTGAACCTGTCTGAGAAGAACTCTAACTTCTTGCTTTTCAACATACCTGATTTTAAAACCTCAAGGTGAGAATACTGCTGTTACTATGAAAATAACGCGCAAGGAAACCAAAAAATAAAATAAAATAATAACTTGAATATAGAAACTAAGCCACTGATTTTAGTCTTTGTATCTTCTAATAAAAAATAAGTTGTTTTCAGATTTTACTGGCAAAAATAATTAAAAGTATTTTATAAACAGTTCCAATATAATAGTGATTTGAAATAAAATGCCAAAATAAGAGGGTAAGTACCGCAGTAACGTGGATCCGCAAGAAGAACAACAAATGATATGTAGTCATCTGCCACTTTTGTCCCGTCTTATTGCTCTTCGATTAAACTGTAACCAATCTGTGTCACACATAAATTAGTCACCATGACTAAATGAAAGAGTAAACTATGAACCTGGTGATAGGCAACACGGCAGAAAAACAACATTATTCACCTGAGTATGAAAAACGTTGTGCAACTTGATGTTGAATTGGAAATACAGTGCCTTCAAAATAAGAGAAAACAGAAACCATCACACAAACACACTTGTTAGGTTTCCATATAAAGATGTTAGTCGATTTTGGAAAACTGTCACATTGACAGGAACTACATAATAATGAATATCATCAAATTCATTATGCATATTCGATGTCAAGCAACATAAAAGATGAAAGCAGCCATAAAGCACCCACCTTGAGGAAAGAACGACGACACTGATAATTTATCTGTTGATCTTTTGGATGGTTTGTACCTGAAATGAGGTTCAAAATATCAATCATACATTCATAATTTCATGTAAGATCCCATGGCATTTTTTTTCGCAAACAGAAAATGAAGACATGATTGCTTACTCGTTTAATTTCATCAAACAGCATCTGGAAGATGCGTCGAACAATTCCTTGATTACCACTGGGTGACTGATCTTCAACCATTGTGGTTGGTTGAGTACCTGAACCGTACCTATTACAAATCCAGACACATTGTAAATGTTTCAGTTCTTATAATTCATTTAAGAAAAAAACATAGTCAACAACATTTTACATTTTTGAAGTTGGATACCTGTCTCTCGTAAGATAGACCATTACTGAAATTAACCATTTCTGGGGCAGTAGCCTGATGGTACTTCTTGCCCACTGTACCTCTCTTTGTTTCATTGGTTTGTACACATTTTCCACCTTCTCTTTAGCACACTCCATTGCCCCTTCACTTTCCGCTTTCACCTTCTAAACCGGCTGCCGCACATTGCCTAGTTTAGAGCATATACGTACGTGCACTATGATGAGTATACGCCGGGTCTTGTAGTCTCTACTATCATCTGCAGCCACCATGAAGTTCAGTATCACTATATTTGTATATATTAATAGCAGCAACTCTACCAAAAATGTACATGTTAACTTATTATAAAGTATACTAAGCAAATAAGCATCTTTTAAAAAATAAGCAATCTTCCAAGATGTCATAGCGGCATCAGCCCATTTGTGAGATTTTTGTTAATATCATTTGGTTAACGTAAAAAACAGTGCAGATCTTATATGTAGAGGAATTCATATTTTTGTTCTAGAGAGGAATAGAGCAATCATTTACAATGTTTATTTAATATCATAATATACAACTTCAATTATTTATTTTTACCCTCAAAGCTTTGGTAAGTTTACATTCTGATCAGCTATCGTTGTAGTTAGTGTCATCTATAGCCTTAAATGATGGTTTCGCTTCCTAAGTGGACTACCAAAACTATGCAAGTATCTTCAAATCATAGGAAGTAAGTGGGTTTTACCAATAAACTATTTAATAAAATAAATGAACATGTCTATAGGTTTTACGCTAAAATTGAATGACTTGCCTTTGTTGGCTGCAACCAAAACGTAACTATTAGGCTCGGATAGGTAAAATGCATCATTTACAAAGTAACAAATTCAAAAGAGGATTTTTTTTTAACAAAAAAAAAAAAAAAAAAAAAAAAAAAGGATGTGTAAAAGTGGTTGCTAGAAAGTTGTGAACAATTTTTTTTTCGCCACTTTCAGAAGTCTGCACAAAAACAACATCGTTCAACTTTAATAAATAGGAACGGGACAACTTAACTTGAAAGACAGACCGGCGGGAGACGCTATGCTGGTGCGTACGCGCATCGACCGATCCAACTGCTGGTAATTACCTTCAACAACAGCCAACAAAAGGGAATTAATGCACCGTATAGGCTACAAATGCACCAAGATCAAGTCAATCAACAACATATAACGAATAGAAAATAATAAAAAAAGTTAAAAGATTAGTCAATCAACAACATATAACGAATAGAAAATAATAAAAAACGCCAAGGCTAAAGCTGTTATTGCCATAACTCTTTTTCCAGAAATGTGGTGCAATAAAAGATTAGGCTCAGATATGTATATGGTGGTCAGGTCATAGAAGTATCCGAATTCCGTTACGGTTGCAAAGAAACCTGGTTGCATAGCACGGATATATGCTATGCCATCCGGTCATTGCCTTACCAAGTTAGGATTGGAAAATCTCGCCGAAATTCAAACAATCATCACAGCCATAAAAACTTCTTTAAAAAACAATTTTACTTATAGGATATTAGAATCCAAGAATAACATATTTGACAAAGCCGGAACAACCGCCATGGCTGCGTTAGTGTAAACGCCCTGCCAAGATACGGATGTTCTCAGACCTCAAACAGTTTCAGTAATATACCAATCATCATACCCCATTATTCTGGCTACACTTACCGCATACTCAATAACAAATACACATATTCTACACATGCCTACCACATTCAATAAACACACATTACTATATATATTAAACCACATAGAATACGGTGACGTTTTACATCCATTTTTGCCGGCAAAAAACTGCAGGCTAAATAAGCCCAAGTTGTTAGCCTTTGTAATTTTGTATTTAGCCCAAATAACCCACCAACAATACCTGTTAGTTAGAGAACGGGGCCATTGTTGCTTTTGGCGGTGTTTGCGCAACCAAACACCCGCCATGGCTGCAACCACAGTTTGGCTGTGGCTGCCCCGCCAAGATATAGTGGTCGATAAAGTATACTTACAAAACACACAAAGTTTAAAATTTTCTCAATTTTCAGCAGAAACGATAATAACAAATGAGCAGATAATCATTTTTTACCAAAAATGACAATAACAATGTTAGCAGCATATACGACCAATTATGCTCAGAACTGTAAATGGGGACCAGGCCACTAAACGTCATGCGGAACAGAATCGAGTCCGTGTCGGGCTATACGTCGCCTTATTATCTTGCTGTTTTCATTTTCCACAAATAAAAAGAACAACAATGTCACCACCAAAGCATCCTTATATGTATCTCCTACAACCGACAACCAAAATCAAAATTACTAAAAAGAAAAACTAAAAACTTCAAAAAAAATCTTAGTGTGTTAGATTTCTATCCAACCCAATTAAGTAATCCTTAAATCAGGCAAGTCTAAACCCTAAAAGTAGAATCAACATAGCAATATTCATCAATTGAAACTAAGTAAACGAAAGTTGAAACGAACTTACCGCAACACCAGATTCCGACCAAACGAATGGAAGAATTCACTACCAGAATCCATAAGTAAACAAATTTATATATAGAAACCGGAAAGTTGGGTCAGATTTACTTGTGCCCTGGTGCACGTGTGAAGGTTGATGAGGCGAGTGTTCCTTGCACTCTGCCATCCGCACACACAGTACAGCAAGAGATCATATTTGAGCAATCATGACAGTACAAAACATTAGCCTCAGATAGGAATACACATATGTACCCGAAGCCAGCAAACTACAGTGGCTGCAACCCGTAGGTTGCCTCGCCAAGGTAACGACTTCTGGAAGGAACATGGTTCAGTTATGCAACTGCAACCATCCATCATCATCGGCCATTTTTTTTTTATATATGGAAATGCAAACAGTAATTTATCATCATCGTTGATCACCCGACATGGCTGCAATGACATTCTCGGTGTGAATGCCTAGCCAAGATACGGGTATTGCTGAGCCACGCATAGTAAATAGTTAGCCTCAGATCTGTAAATAGATTTCAGTTCACACAAACAGCAAGATTTAAACAGGGCTGCAAAAATAAAACCCGTTGCATAGTAATTCTTTATACTACACCGTCCGGTATTTGCCATGCCAACTTGTGTTAAAATATTGAATGAGTTATTTCATTTTTTTCAAATTATAACAGTCATCATAGGCTTATAATATATATACATACCATTATCACCTGAATGGATTAGGTACAGACCAATGGCATATGTAGTATATGTCTATTGGTAGTGGAAAATTAGATCACCCGATGCCTTGGTTGCGCAAATGGAGGTTGATGAGGCGATTGTGTATCGCACTCTACCATCCGTCCATGTTTTGCATCCAGCCAAATTGGGTCAGGTTAATTCATGGCCTACCCCCCGGCTGCAAACACGTTACCGCGATACCCTGCCATGATAGGGGTGCATAAGAGTAATCCAGGATGACTGAAGGCACAACTTTGCTGTAGCGTCGTCAACCACCCGACTTGGCTGCAATCACATTGTTGGTGTGACTGCCTAGCCAAGATACGGTTGCTGGCTACCTACGCGTAGTAAAAAATAATTTATATTAATCAAGCACAAATTCAGCAGGTTAGAACAAAGCAACAAAGAAATGTTCACGAATATCTACAACGAACAAATAAGGTTCGGCAACTAAACCCCATTACCATATATATTAAACCACGAATCGTAGTAAAAAAACAACCAAAAGCAATAACGAAAATCCAAAAATTAGGGTTTTCAACTAATGGATTTAAATCATGAATTAGCAGCCATTCGGAAACTAAACCCCATTACTATATATATTAAACCACAAATCGTAGTAAACAAACAACCAAAAGCAATAACGAAAATCCAAAAATTAGGATTTTCAACTAATCATTTTAAATCATCAATTAGCAGCCAATCAGCAAGTAAACCCCATATAAATCAAAAAGCCTAAAGCCAAACGGCCACTAATTGCAGACATCAACCCCAAAATTAGGGTTTTCAACCAATCATTTAATTAACAACAATTCTCACCACCGGAATCGTCAATCAGCAGCCAATCGGCCACTAAACCTTGCATAAATCAAAAGCCCCAAAATTAGGGTTTTCAACCAATCATTTAATTAAAAACAATTCTGACCACCGGAATCGTGAATCAGCAGCCAATCGGCCACTAAAGCTTGCATAAATCAAAAGCCCTAAACCTGCACACATCGATCCAAAAGATACGCACAGAGAAAGACAAAGCATCAATTATTTGGAGAGATTTGGAAATAAACGCAACAAACCATCAATTATTTGGTTTATCTGGGCCACACAAAGGAGTTATGGGCCACGAAAAAAGGCTAACAGCCTGGGCCGTAAAATTGGCGGGAAAACAGGACGCAAAATGGCTCCATTTACGTTGTGGTTTAATATATATGATAATGATAATAATACGAATACTCTCCTAGTATTAGGGTTTACAACCTTGAAGCTATGAATAATAGGTGTAATGTGTATAAAACTCAATGCCCTAGGACCTCCTTTTATAGACTAAGTATATAGCTGGGATCAACAAGTGCTACTCATATCAAGATTCTCAGAACTTGGAGCAACAAAGTTCTCATATTGTTGCTTCAAAAGATTCTTCCTAGTTTTCTTAGTAGCAGCATTCCCTCCAAATCTCTTCTCAATAGCTGCTAACAAAGACTTAGCATCCTAGATAGGATTGAAAGTCAACTGATGTTCATTAGGAATGCCCATCATGAGAGTGCTTCTGGCTTTAAACTCCAATCTTCTTTGTGCCTTTTCTTCAGCAGTTTTAATAGGCAAAACAGTCTAACGATTTTGCAGGTACAAACACAAGTGAAAGTAAAGGTCAAGCTAATAAGGAAACAGGACCTGGAAAAGATTATGTCTTGCTACAAATATGGACTGCTGATCCACTTATCTCAACCAAAGTTCCAAAGAGTTCTGAAGAAGATGATCAAGATGAAGATCCAAAAGATGATAAAGAAGATGGTGTTAGGTCTTCAAGTGAGGAGAAAAAGCAGACTGATGAACCTTTAAGCAAAGACACTGTGTTTGATGAACATGTGCAAGATGATACTACTGACAAGGATGGCATTGCTTTTGATGAAGATGAATATCCAGTTGATCCAAACATGCCTCCTTTGGAGAATATATATGCTGATACAGATGATGAAGGAGTTGGTGCAGAGGCTGACATAAACAACTTGGATGATACTATTCCTTTCAGTCCTATTCCTACTACCACAATTCACAAGATTCATCCTCAAGAACAAATCATTAGAGATGTGAATTCTGCTATTCAAACAAGAAGAATGACAAAAGATTTGAAGGAACAAGGTTTCTTTGCTAGATCCCTTCATCAAAGAAACAGTCATAAATACCTTCAAAACTGTTTGTTTGCTTATTTTATATCACAAGTAGAACCCAAGAATGCACATAAAGCATTGCAGTATCCAAGCTGGGTGGAGGCTATGCCGGAAGCGCTTCTATAATTCAAGCTACAAGAAGTTTGGACTCTGGTAGATTTGCCTAATGGGAAGAGATCAATTGGTTCTAAGTGGGTTTTCAGATGCAAAAAGGATGAAAGAGGCATTGTGATTAGAAACAAGGCAAGATTAGTAGCTCAGGGATACACTCAAGAAGAAGGCATTGATTATGATGAAGTGTTTGCTCCAGTTGCAAGAATTGAAGATATAAGGTTGTTCTTGGCTTATGCTTCATAAAAAGATTTTGTGGTATATCAGATGGATGTTAAGAGTGCTTTTCTATATGGGACAATTGAAGAAGAAGTATATGTCTCTCAACCACTTGGATTTGAAGACCCTGACTTTCCTGATAGGGTATACAAGGTGCAAAAAGCACTTTATGGTTTATATCAAGCTCCTAGAGCTTGGTATGATACATTGTCAACATATCTATTGGACAATGGTTTCAGTAGAGGGAAGATTGACAAGACTTTGTTTATCAGAAGAAACAAAGATGATATCTTGTTAGTTCAAGTTTATGTTGATGATATTATCTTTGGATCAACAAACAAAGTGTTATGTGTTGAATTTGAGAAGCTTGTGCATGAAAGGTTTCAGATGAGTTCTATGGGAGAACTCACATTCTTCTTAGGGTTACAAGTCAAGCAGAAGGAGGATGGCATATTTATCAGTCAAGATAAGTATGTGGCTGAAATTTTAAAGAAGTTTGGGTTTACTGATGTGAAGCCTGCAAAGACAACAATGGAAACTTCCAAGCCTTTGCTCAAGGATGAAGATGGTGAAGAAGTTGATGTCCACTTATATAGATCAATGATTGGTTCATTGATGTATCTTACAGCTTCAAGACTTGACATTATGTTTGCAGTGTGTGCATGTGCCAGATATCAAGTTACACCAAAAGTTTCACATCTTAATGTTCTGAAAAGAATTTTTAGATACTTGAAAGGTCAACCTAAATTGGGCCTTTGGTATCCAAAAGATTCACCTTTTGATTTGGTAGCATACACTGATAGTGATTATGCTAGAGCAAGCTTAGATAGGAAATCCACAACAGGAGGTTGTCAATTTCTAGGATGTAGGTTGATTTCATGGCAGTGCAAGAAACAAATTGTGGTTGCTAATTGTGGTAGTAGGAATAGGACTGACAAGAATAGTATCATCCAAGTTGTTTATGTCAGCCTCTGCACCAACTCCTTCATCATTTGTATCAGCATATATATTCTCCACAGGATGCATGTTTGGATCAATTGGATATTCATCTTCATCAAAAGCAATGCCATCCTTGTCAATAGTATTAACAATTTTACCATTGTTAGTGTTGTTAGTACTATTACCATTACTAGCAGCATTAACATTATTAGAACTGCCGATATTATCATCCTGCACATGTTCATCAAACACAGTGTCTTTGCTTGGAGGTTCATCAGTCTACTTTTCCTCCTCACTTGAAGACTTAACACCATCTTCTTTATCATCTTTTGGATCTTCATCTTGATCATCTTCTTTAGAACTCTTTGGAACTTTGGTTGAGATAAGTGGATCAGCAGTCCATATAGGTAGCAAGACATAATCTTTTCCAGGTCATGTCTCCTTATTATCTTGACCTGTACTTTCACTTGTGTTTGTACCTGCAAAATCATTCGACTGTGTACCTACAACAACTGGCTCATAATTCATTGTTTTGGTTAGTGCATCAATATCGAACAGCCAGTTTGGTCCACTCCCTGCAACATTAGGTGTACTCTCACTAAACCTAATATGCAAGTTCTTTTCCACTAACCTAGTTCTACTATTGAACACTTTAAAAGCTTTGCTATTCAGTGAGTATCCAACAAAGAATCCTACATCAGCCTTTCCATCAAACTTGCCTAAGTGATCTATGGTACTAAGGATAGTAACAGGACACCCAAATGGTCTTAGAAAGCTTAACATTGGAGTTCTACCATGTAAAAGTTCATAAGGGGTCTTGTTATGAGGCTTAACTACTATACTCCTATTTTGCACATAGCAAGCAGTATTAACTGCTTCATCCCAAAAAGTAGTTGGTAGCTTAGAATCAGCTAACATTGTTCTAGCAACCTCAATTAGTGTCCTATTTCTCCTCTCAGCAACACCATTTTGTTGAGGAGTTCTAGCTACACTATACTGTCTCATAATACCTTTCATCTCACAAAACTGGTTCATATCCCTATTCTTGAACTCAGTTCCATTGTCACATCTTATTACCTTAACCTTAAGATTAACTAGGTTTTCTATCCTTGTAATGAAAGACTTAAGGATTCCACTGGTTTCATCCTTAGTTGATAAAAAGAAAACCCAAGTAAACCTGCTAAAATCATCTGTGACAACTAGGCAATACATCTTTTTTATTAAACTTCTCACAAATGTTGGTCCAAATAAATCCATGTGTAACATATGTAAAGGCTGATTTATAGAATTTACTGCCTTGGTCTTACAAGAAGCTCTGTGTTGCTTTCCCTTTTGACAAGCAACACAAGTTTCAACATTTTCAAAAACTTTAGAAGGTAAACCTCTTACAAGGTTTCCCTTAACCAATTTATTCAATGTTTTGAAATTTAAATGTCCAAGCCTTCTATGCCAAAGCTTAGATTCATCAGATGTGGCCTTTGCAAAGAGGCAAGTCAAACCTCCTTTGGGAACCATATTATTTAAATCAACACTGTATATGTTGTCTGTTCTAGGAACTTTAAGTAAAACATGACTTTCATCAGTCAACTTAAAGTCAGGAGATAAGACAAAACATTCAGTGTCAGTAAAAAGAACACTATTTTTTTTGTCACACATTTGTGAGACACTAAAGAGGTTAAACTTAAGCTCTTTTACAAAGTACATATTATCAAAATCTAATTTAACAGCTTTTATTGTACCTTTACCTGTGATTTTCCCTCCTTTGGGATTGCTCCCAAAGGCAACATATCCTCCATTAATTACTTCAAAATCTGTGAGATATGACATGTTTCTTGTCATGTGCCTTGAGCATCCACTGTCAAATACTCCTTTATCCTCTAATTCCACCTGTGGATTGCCCAGCACATAAAGTAAGAAAATCTGTTTCCCTTGGGGACCCAAGCCATTACTGACTTAGATCTGCCTTGTGCATCAACATAATCAAATTTCTTTAAAACTATTGATGCACTGCTGTGTCTGGAAACATGATCTAAAACTTTAACTTTTGGTTTCCAGATCTAACAAGCTGAGGCCTTCACAGCATAAAAATGATCACCACACACAGTATCAATCACTGTCTTTGGCTTAGCAGTATTAACTATTACTTTTGCCTTAGCAGTATTAACAACTGTGTTTCTTTGAATGGGCCTATTTGCAGTTGAATGTGCCTTTTTTGAAAAATTTGACATTGACTTAGCACCATTCACTGTTCCTTTTGCGGAAGTAGTACTAACTGATCTAGCAGTAATAGTTAATACTGGTGATTTAGAAACATTTTGCTTGGCAGTATTAACTGATACTGATCGATTAAAATCAAGTCGTTATTTATTTCCAAGGAGTACAACGGAAGTTGTATTCCCGAGTCGTTATCCCCAACGAAGGCGTGAATGGAATTTTGTGATCTCGAATCGTGCACGTGTTTGAATGGTGAATAATAAAAGGATTTTTGGATTTCTAAGCTACGATATGTGAACATAAAATAAAAACGATTTCAAATGACAAGGAAAACAATTTAAGAAAAACATAAATGATTAAAAACGTAAACGGATTAAAAAACGCGAATTAACGAAAACGGGAACGAGAACGAATCTAAAAATGTCAAAATAATGAAATAAAAACTCTATGGGTACAAATCTATTTTTCCTACGTACTAAATGACAGAATAAAATTTTGGGAAAAAGAATAATATTTTTTTTGACTTTTTAATAATCAATTACGATTTAAAAACTAATTAAAAGAAAATAAATAATTAAAAAATACTAAACGAAAGGATAAAAATCTGAAAATTTTTGTGAGAATACTTTAAGCCAAACTGAAGTTAAGAAAAATGTAAAGGACGTCCCAGCTTATTTCAATAAGCTGGGAAAAAAGCAATAAGTTCGTATAAGCTTAAATGGATAAAGGATTTAAGGATTAAAGGTGCAAATTTAAACTAAAAAGAACTCCCAAGGCAGTTGGTTAGGGTGTTCGTGTGTTGAGGTGAACGACTCAGGTTCGAGTCCAGTCATGGCACTCTTTTGAAACATTTTATTTTTTGGTTTTTCTCTTTTGGAAATCTGAACAAACAGGCCAATATCATCATTCACTATCAAAACTTTGTAAAGTAATCACTTCATTTATACGAAAATACCACATCAATGACTGTTACGCCAATAAACTCTAGTAAATCAACTATCTGGGCTAAAAGGAACATAAAAAAAAAACTCCAATTACAAATGCTGAATTACTTATTCCTAATAGCTTATCAGAACAATACCTAATTATACTACTGATATAAGACCTCAAAAAGCTAAAATATGGCTTAAGACCTACTGCAACATAAACTAATTTAGGCATGATGAAACTCTAACCCATTGCACATAAACAGTAAAAAAAAACATATGACCCATGAAGCAACCACTCTTGAACACTGACTGGCTTAGCTATTGAACACAGATTTAAACACTTTAATTTCTACCACAAGCAATACTAAGCATATCAAAACTACAATAAAGCTAATCTAACAATTGATGACCATAAATAAGCAGTTAAGAGCAATTGATTAAAATTGACTAAAACATAAAGACAAGGAAACTTAAATTTTCATTACTTTAAAAGTTAAATTACAATACAGAAAATAAATAACAGCAAACTTAAAAGAAACAATACCTAAATTTTTTAGCTAAATAAAACCCTACTGCTTAAACTAAAAATAAATTACAACTAAATATAGAACTTACCGAATCTAAAGCTAGTTAAAACCTATCTTTCACTAACAACTACTCAAACTATTTATACCCAAAAAGAAAGAAAAATAAAATAAAAATAATAAGCTCGGGTCTTTTTCTTCTTCTGTCTTCTCTCTTTAATTCTTCACCGTGGGATTATCTTGATCTTCCCAACTCAATCTTGGCCGTTGGATTGGTTCTCTCCCCACGGATCGCTGAGGTGGAGGGGAAACCCGTGAGGATTCTTGGATGGTAGTGGGAGATGATGGTGACTGGAGAAGGATTTGGGGAAATGGGGATGATGGTGATAGATGGGTGATTAGGCTTAGTGGCGGGTTGATTGTTTTAAGAAGATGAGGATCAGAAATGTTAAAGATGGGTGAAATAGATAATGATCAGATGTTAAAGGATGTGGGTTTGACCGATTTGATAGGTTTGACCCAATGACCCCGTAGCTAAGTTAAAAGGGAATGGGGTTGGGCTTTTAATGGGTGGTGATGGGCTGGTTTAAATGGACTAAGGGTTAAAAGGATGGTTTATGGGTTAATTGTTTGATCCGGATAGTAGATTTTGGTGAATAAGGTTCTAAACACAAGGATTAAACTTGTAGTTTTTGAAACCTCAAGGACAATAACTGCCAATTTCTCCAAAGTAAATCAAGGGACCAAACATGCCAAGCTTATTATTCCAACACTAGTACAAAAATGGGATTTAGTCACACATGCTGTTTTTCGAACAGCCACACAGTCGCTTTTTTATGTGACTAAATGTACCAGAATAAAATAAACAGCCACACTTGATCCGACTTGTGTGACCATTTCGGAATTACATCCGAGGCTACAGCCACACATTTGAATATTTTCGTGACTATACGTATCTGGTAATTTTTTTTTGATTTTTTAGTCACTTATAATTTGGGACGTGTGACGGATACAAATAAGGTTGAAACATTAGTCACACTATATATATACATATGTGACAAATATATGTCACGCAATTGAAAAGTGTGACCAAAATCCATATATGGTCACACGAAGTAATTGTGTATGTGGCTAAATCATATGCTCAAGTTTGTCACACATTATTTAAGCGTGACTGCTAGTTTTTGTTGAAAATTTAGCCACATATGAATTTGAAATGTGTGACAACTGAAAAGCAAGTTTGAAGCATAGTCACGATATGCATTTAAAAGTGACAAATATATGTCACACACTTGAGATGTGTGACCAAATGTCATATATGGTCACACTAAACCATAGGCATACATGATTAAGTGTGACCAAAATTCGATACAAATAGTCACGTAAGTTAATATGTGTGTCTAAAGTTAAGTGTGTGTTTGCCTGCCAATTCCTAATGTGTATGGTCACACTTAATTGTAGCACAATCATGTGACTATAGGCTATACAATAGTAACACCATACCACAAATGTGCATCTAAATTATGTTTATATATGGCCACATTATAAGGGTATTATATGTGACCAATACATTGAAAATAGTCACACTGTGAAATATTCATGTGACTAATATGTATAGCAAAATGTGAACTCAGTTATCATTAACCTTGATATTAGTCACATTGAGTGTTTGTGTGACTAAATTCAAGATGTTACATATGGTCACATGAAGTATTTATTTAAGTGTCTAAATCATAGAGTCATATTTTGAGTTCAGACTGTTAGTCATGACTCTTCATTTAATTTGCCCCATTACAATGCTGGGATTTTATAGTCTATCTAGTTTAATGCAGTAGTATGTAAGTATGTTACTTGCCCCTAGCTGGAACCAGATTACTTGACTTTCTAAAGTCAATTTTCAACTTTATAATGAAGTAACATGTTACTAAAGTGCCTGCAAGTGCATATACATGATAAATGGAAACTGCAAATACAATAAATTAAGCTTGACTGCAAGTGGACATATAACAGTGAAAACCGCAAAATTTTTCATTGCCATTGAAAAGCTTGACTTTTTTGAGTCAAAATCCATTACAACAGGCTAAATTACAGGAACAACTATTTAATACTAAAACAGCTATTCATCTAACATTACTAACTTTACAATACCAGCAGTAACCTTGCACTTAGCCTTGAGCAGCAGTCTTAACTTCAACCAGCAGGGTTAACTATTACACTAGCAGTCTTAATGCAGCATGACATGCTTCACTTGGATTTTCGTATAACAATACCTTCAATGTCGGTTCGATAGTAGTCACTTTGTGATTCCTTGCCCAAGTCTTCTTTATATACACGTGGCAATATTTTTTCATTTTGCTCGTGAATGACTGTACTAAACTCCTCATCGACTTCGTCATATGTATCTTTGTAATTCTTGGTAGGTGTTTTAAAGACAATGGACAAATTTTTCTGTACCTGGTCTTTCACATAAAACACTTGTGTTGCTTGTGACGCTAATATGAACGGATCATCCTTGTGGCCGAAAGTATTCAGGTCTACCAACGTATAACCAAGAGGATCATGTTTGACCCCATGAGTTTTGCGATTAGCCCAATCACATTTGAAAAGAGGAATTTGCCTGAAACGGTAATCTAGTACCCATATCTCTTGTAAAACCCCATAATAAGATGTTTTTTTTATGGTTGCAACTTCTTTTTTGGATATGTGCACATCTACTGACTCAACACTAACCCCACTGTTCTGGTAAACTATGCCATCATTACTTTTCGTACGAAATGTATACCCATTGATGTTATACGCCTCGTATTTCACTACGCTGGCGCGTGGTCCAAATGATATCCACCTCACAGTTTCTGATACACTGTCATTGGATATCGCTAACTCTCTCTCAACCTGAATTTCATTACAAGTATATATATTACCTTTAAATTGCAGGAACAACAAACAAACAATTAAAGAATAGGAGTGTTTGGGATAATGAAATGGTGTGCTGGTCGACCTCTATCTAATGTCATATACAGGAGGGACAATTATGATGATAGCAACAAACAAACAATTATAAACAACATACAAGTAATTACCTCTTCGAGTAACCACTTAGCAAAAGATTTACTGTGCTCATTCTCCAGCAATGCAAGTTTTTTACCCGGGTTTTTTCCTTTCAAAACTTCCTTGTGTCTCCTGAAACAAATAAATGTCTTTGATTATTATATTTGATAGAACATTTTAAGCAACGAAATCGACATGTGTTAGTAATATATACTTACTCGATATACGGTTGAATTTCATCTGTATTTTGTATTACATACAAATGTGCTTTCTGAAAGGATTCTACGGAAACTTCACTTGGTTTACCGGCCGACACTGGCTTTCCGTCCTCAACTTCATTGGTTACATGTTTATCAGCTGGGATACCAATAGTTTTCATGGTTTTATGATATTCGCTAAAAAACTCTATTGTTTCTTCCGCGATAGTCTCCTCGGCAATGCATCCCTCTGGTCTATTTCTGTTTCGCACATGTCCTTTAATAACCTTCATACATCTTTCGAAGGGATACATCCACCGAAAGCATATGGGACCACATAATTTTACCTCCCTAGTTAGGTGCACAGTCAAGTGTATCATAATATCAAAAAATGACGGAGGAAAGAACTTCTCGAGTAGGCACAGTGTAACAACAAGTTCTTCTTGCATCTTATCTAGTTCTTGCAAGCTGATTTCTTTCCTACATATAGATTTAAAGAAAAAGCAAAACCTGATTATAGCATATCGTGTGGGCGGGTGCATGACTGAACGTATAGCAATGGGTAAAAACTCTTGCATTAGCATGTGATAGTCATGCGATTTAAGGCCAATGAGCTTCCTATCATTTAGGCTAACCAATCTAGAGAAATTTGAACAATAGCCTTGTGGTACCCTGATGTTGCTTAACGTTTCACAAAAGATGTCTTTTTCAGCATTCGTTAATGTGTAACCTGCTGGAGGTAGTGTTGTTTTGTCTGCTTCTTGCCTAGCAAACAACTCTTCTTTTATCCCCAACTCTTCCAGATCCAGTCGAGCATTCATTCCATCTTTTGTCTTTCCAGGAACATTCAGCAAAGTTCCGAGTAGACTCTCACCAACATTCTTTTCTACATGCATGAAGTCAATACAATGCGGAACAGAATGATGCCTCCAATACCTTAGCTTTCGATACCAAATGTTGAATTTCTTCCAATATGCTTCATTTGCTTGGCTTGAACTACCCTCTTCTTCTGTTGTTTTCCTTTTCTGCTTTTTAATCTTCCCACCTCTGCCTCTGGTATCTTAATCTTGGTTTTTCGAGGTTTTTCCTTTTCCCCACTTATTTTCAATATGTTGTACCTCGTTGTATATTTGTTCCCCGGTCAATGGATTTGGAGCATGACGTGGTTCTTCTTGTCCATTAAACGCCTTCCTTTGCGTTCTGAACGGATAGTTGTATGGTAGATATCGTCTGTGTCCAGCATAACTTTGCTTGGATGAGGCGGAAAGTCTAACACAGTGTGTATCTTTCCCACATACTACACAACCTTTGAATCCACTGTATGGGCAGCCACATAATGTACCAAGTGCAGGGTAATCATTTATCGTCCATAACACAACGGCGCGCAGATTAAAGTTTTCTTTTTTAGAAGCATCGTATGTATCAACCCCTTCCTCGAATAAGGTTTGCAGATCATCAACCAACGGTTCTAAAAATACATCGATATCATTTCCCGGGTATCCCGATATCAATACCGAAAGCATGATAAACTTTCTTTTCATACACAACCATGGAGGAAGGTTGTATATGACAGATAAAACTGGCCATACACTGTGATGCCTATTTCCTGAGTTGATGTCAACCCCATCAGCCGATATTCCTAGCCGTAGATTTCTCGGATCTTCAGCAATTTCGGGGAATTTTTCATCTATGGTACGCCATGCCTGTGAATCTGCGGGGTGACGTAAAACACCATCTGTTATCCTCCTTGTTGCGTGCCATGTTAGATCTTCTGAAATACTTTCTAACTTAAAGAGGCGTTGCAGTCTTGGTATAATTGGAAAGTACCACATTACCTTTGCCGGAATGTTTTCGTACACTTTATGTGTCTTACTATCCACCTTCCATCTTGATGTCCCACAAGTTGGACAAACAGTCAACTCCTTGTTAACCTTCCAGTAAAGAATGCAGTTGTTGCTACATACATGTATCTTTTTGTATCCTGATCCCATCATTCTCACTAGTTTTTTTGCCTCATAAGTTTTTTCAACCATTTCGTTACCAGCAGGTAGCATCTTTTTCAACAATCCTAGTAATTCAGTAAAGAACTTATCAGAAGCTCCATACTTACCCTTCAAGTTGAGTAGTTTAACTATTGCGGACAACTTTGTGAAGTCAGGACATCCTTCGTAAAGTGGCTTCTCCGCGTCTAATAATAGTTGTTGAAACTTGGCAAGGTTATCCTCATCAAAACATTCTTTTGCCACCATTAACCATGTTCACTGTTGCTGGGCCATCTGTTGGAATTTCTGGAACAAAATCCATGTCGAAATCCGTGTCGTCAACAAACTCCTCTGTTGTAGCATTAACAGGTATTTGGGCAGGTGTTGCTTGCTCATCATTTTCTCCATGTTTATCCCATTTTGTGTAGCTTTGATTAATCCCGTGGCAGAATAAATGGAACTGCACATCCTCCACTTTATGCTCTATGCGGTTTAAACATGAGATACATGGACATGGCATCTTAAGCTGTTGTTTATTACCTCGTGGGTCGATGTTCATCATCTTCTGCAAGTTGTGTTCTGCATACTTAATAAACACGTGTACTCCAGCAATATATTGTTTCTTGGTCCTACTAGTTTTCATCCAAGACTTGTCCATGCTATTGTTGAGGTCAAATGGTAACGTATGTATCCTACAAGTCACAAATTAAACCAATATAAGCATCAAATCATTTGTGCATAAGTAAACCAAGTATTTACCACTACTAGTACAAAAGGTACTGCTGCTAGTGAAATTTAGTACGGCTAGTATAAATTTAGTACTGCTAGTACCCGTCACAAATTAAACCAATATAAAATTGTAAATGTTTGATATGTTTGGGCCTAAGTCTAATGTGGGATAAAATGTTTATTTTGAAAATATTACAACCATACATTAGTAAAATCTAGTATTAATGGTTTTTGTTGCAAAGTGAAAATTAAAATAATACTACTCTGTTAGTATAGTATTAATGGTTTTTGTTGCAACTTGCAAGTAATTATGGGGAAGGCTATTTCATCATTACACACTATTCACATTGCTAGGCTCGATACATCTTCCTTCCTCTAGGTGTTTCTTGATTGTTGTTGTATATAAAGCAACATACCTCTCATAATTTTCATCTCTTCTTAACAAACCAAAATAAAATTTAAAAATTACAAAAAATCTCAAAATTTTTTGTTATCAAAATCATATATGGAAACTAAACTAGTGATTTGTTCTGAATTGGCAACAGTTGCAAACTCAAAGCTTGTGAAAGACATGATGCTAGTTTACTATGAGCGACAGGTTGAAGCTACTTCCAAGGAAGTTCATGATTTGAGGCACAAGGTTTCTGAGAAAAGAATGCTGATAAACAATAGGGATAAGATGATCAAGGAGTTAGAGCTTTTATATGGTTTTGATTCTGCTCTTGAAAGCATTGCTGATTTAAGGAGGATGCAAGAGGAGGACATGATGGCATCTGATAGGTTGCTTGTTGATATTGCCCAAAAGCATAAGCGTCTAGGTGATTTGGGCAACTTTATCACGAAGCTTGGATCAATGAACTACTGATGTGGTTGATATGTTAGTTGACTATGTTTATGTCTTTTGTGTTTTGTGGTGTCATGGTTGATGTTGTTGGTAGTCTTTCTGATGTTGTTGTGTTTTGTGCTGTCATCGAATGGTAACGATAGATGTATGGTATGATGTTAAATATTAAAGCAGCTATGTTAATGTCAATATTATTTTCTAACAGCCTTTTGATTTGTAAAGTTACAATGTCAAGTGTTTAGCACTGCCTAGTTCCAAAAATGCATATACTTAAGAAAGTCAAACTTTGTTTATTACACCTAAATGCAGGAAGTTACCTACACATACCAACCAAGCCTTTAATGGCATTTACTTATACATTGAACTATGTGATCCTCTTTACTTTAAATGGCCATTACATAAACACAACATTACACACAACATTACACCATCAAAAACCTGTCAAACACTAAACCTCATCCACAATGACTTCCAAGCCAAATGTTATTGAAATATCCTCTGATTCATCAGGACTAATGTCTCCTAAACCTGATTGGAATTTCCCCTACCCTCCTACAGGTAGCTTTCATAAGAGAATACCACCTAAGGGAAAGGTTGTTGACTCGAGCTCTGACGATTTTAGCTCCTTTAACAGTAGCTTTTTTAATGATAGCTTGGTTTCTAGCTATCATTCAACATCTGAAGATGAAGCTGTCTCAAAAAAAGCCACAATGTCCAAAAACCCTCCAGTTCACACTCTGTCAATCCCAGGAAAAAGGGAACAAGTTCTATGCCTACCAAATCAGGCAACTAGGGAAGAAATCCAAGCAAAGAAGAGAAAGGGAAAAGGCCCAATTGAACTCACTAAGGGTAAAGGGAAAAGGACAATTAGCTGAGCTTTACTAGTCTTGATGTTATGATGCTACTGTAATAAGTACTATGTTTTCTCCTTGTATGTAATCAACTATGCAATCAACAATGCATCTATGTATGCAGAATTTTGTTATGTAATAACAGTTGGTTTTTCAAGTTGAAGATGCTATTTTTCATTCATGTTAAACCCAAAATACAACTTTAAAAAACTATATATCCTACAAGTCACAAATTAAACCAATATAAGCATCAAATCATTTGTGTATAATTACAATGGATAGTGGGCAGAATTTGCTATCTTTATAATTGTAAAAAACAATTTCGAGAATAATATAATTTCACCATTATTGCATAAAAAAAATGATTTCCTAATTAAAAAAATTACCTAATTTAGATCTAAATGAACCTCCCTCCGTTGTTGATGGCCGGACCGGCGAGTGGTGGCTGTGATTGGTTACTGGTGAATGGTGGATGGTGAGTGGTGGCTGTGATTGGTGAGAAATGTGCGAAATTTGAAATTTGCTGAAAAACATATGGGGGTCTTTAATTTTGAAATTTGCTGAAAAAAATATATATGGGTGGGTTTTTAAAAATATATATGGGTGGGTTTTTTTAAAAAATATTGGGGGCTTTAATTTTGAAATTTGGTGAAAAAAAATGGGGGCTTTTTTAAATTTTTGGGGAGGGAAATACCAAAAAGGAAGCAACAGGTATCGAACCTGTGACCTCCCCTTCACAACACCAACAACTCAACCATCTCCGCCCTTGGGTCTTTTTCGATTATACCTTCTTTTGTATTCCTCTTATAGACTATCTACTTTATTAAAGAAAATTGTTACAAAATCCAAATATCTTCTATACAAAGTTAAACCTGTTAGTACAACGTTAAACCTAGCAACACTAATAGAGACACAAGCAGTAATAACATTATTTCCTTTTTGCTTGTCTGAAGATCTTTCTCAGTAACTCTCTTGCCATTACTGAGTCTTCATCAGTAACTGTCAGCTTAGCATCTAACATAACAAATAAGCTAGCTGCCCTTAATGGATAATCTTTTTCTATCAGCATGTAGACATCCACTCCATTCTTTGTAGATACATGGTGAACACCACATGTATCATACAGTCTCCATTTTGTACTCAACTCATGAGCTCGAAAATTCCATAAGTTATCTTTTGGATCAGGTTCATACAACCTCTTCAATTCCACCCATAGCTCCTTCTCTTTGTCTTGTATACGATATGTAGATCTGAACATTTCTTTAACCAGACTCCATAGATTGTCCAAGTCTTCTCTATAAAAAATCTTCAGCATATCTTCAAAATACTTATAAATTTCTGAGTGTCCTCCTAGCCTGATTATCTTCCAAGCTTTCCCAAATGTATCTTTGTGTATCTCCAAATCAATAATTAGACGTTTAGCTTGAATAGGATGATGAACATCTAATGCTTCTGGGATTATAACAATCATATGCTGCTTGAGTCTTTCGTCAGTTAATTCCTCTGCTGTTTCTTCTTCATCTGCTGTAGGTACTTCTTCACCAATCTTCTGTTTCTTTGAAGATTCAGACTCCAATATTATACCATGTCTTCTTGTAGTTCTACATGGTTTTTCTGTTCCCATGGGAGTAAATGTGTTCACTCTTGTGTAAACCCTTTCAAACTCACTCTTGATCTCCTCAAAACTTCTACCTTGGAACTGCTTCCTTTTGTATCCAGCCATGTTCATCATGTAAACACACATGGTGTGTCTTTGCTGAGCTTTACTAGGTGGTTTACTCCTCTTTTCTTTGGCTTTTTGTTCTGCAGCAGACTTTCTTCTGGAATTTATTAGTTCAACAAGTTGTCTTGACTTCTCATCAATGGACAACACTTCATCTCCTCTGAGTTTACCTAACTTTTCCTTTAAAACTTCATCAGCATCAATCATATACTGAACTTCTTGAGCGTGATCAAACATTGCTTCAGTTGCTTGATTTGCAAGTCTTGTTTGATCAAGGAAATATGCAATATCAACAATTTCTGATGTTTCATCTTCCTGTGCTTTATTAGGTACCTCTGCATCAAAACTAATCTGAGCAAGAACACTCTTCTTGTCCTTCTTTGGTGGCTCTTCTTCAATCATAATGCCCTTTGCTTTATCTGCCCTTTGCCTTCTATCATACACATCCATATCTTGTTGATGAGAAGTACCAATATTTTCAGCATCCAAATCTTCTTCACCCATATCTTGCCTCCCCTGAAACTCAACATTCTGTTCAACCAAAGAAATATTGGGGTCTTGATCAATATCAGCTATCTTCCTCCCCCGTTTGGAAGAAACATCCATGTCATCATCATCTGAGCTTGTAGACTCCACAATATTTGCCTTTCTCTTTGCTTCAAGTGACTTAACTTTAGACTGCAATTTCTTCACTTTTTCAATGACCTTCTTGTAAGCAGTACTATACAACTGCTTTGTCTCCTTGAGTGCTTGCTTTGTCTCCTTGAGTTCTTGCTCTGTCTCCTTGAATTCTTGCTTTGTCTCCTTGAGTTCTTTCTCCAACCCAGTCACCCTTTGAGTCAATTTGGTACAAATATCCATCAATTCCATTAGTGACACTCTGCCCTCATCACTTCCAGGTGTGTTACCTCCCGATCGAGGTGAATCGTGGGGCATTTCCCCCATATTTGGTTGTGAGGCTGATTGAGAACCAGATGAACCTGTGGGTGTGTGATTGGACTCAACTGGGCTTGTTGATCCTTCACCCTGAATGTTTTGATTTTGAACCAACATTGTTAAAAGTGGAACTACTATCCCATTAAACCCCCTAGAAGCCATGCTCATGTTACTGAACAGTTTTTGAGTAAGGCGAGGAGTTGGATAAACAATTTTATGAGATAGAAGCAAACTTTTCCGTATATTCAAAACCGTTTGTATAAACCTTGGATACATTAAAAACTTGTATTTGTTATCCACATTTTTCACCATACCATCAAAAATTAATTTTGAAAAGTTAAAAGTCCTGTTTGTTGCTAAACAAATGAGAGCAGTTGCAATATTGCTGCTGAATTGCTCCCATGCGGTTTTCTTTGGACTTAAACAATGAAGGATGGTATGTATGAAGAATCTCCATTGGGGGTCAAAACATCCTTTTTGAAAAGTCAGAATTTGAGAAGATGTGTCATACCCCATTCTAGAAAGGTTATGAAAAATTTCAGTATTAGGCAAAGAACTAATACCATTTTCATCTGCTAAATGGAGATGCCTCCTAACAGATGCCTCAGTAATAGTTATTTTTCTGCCATCAACTGTTGCAATTAACTCTTTGTCTCCATTCTCAAATGTATTGGTAGTAACAGACCACCAAAACTGTTTGATTTGAGAGACATAGATAGTAGGATCGACTGTAAGAGCATACCTGATGTGGGTATTGTTTAGAAAATCTATTATCTGGTGGAAGCGTTGACTACCTTCTGGTTTCTCCAAGAATGCAACCTGGTTATGCGTATCACAAAACTCTAAATTTGCCATGAAAATTGAGTAAATGCTTGATTAGAGTGCTGGGTTATGACTGGACCTACTTCAATTAATTGTTTCTCAAGTTTGAAGAAATGGTATAAATTGTATAAAGAAAGAGAGTTATCCAATTTATGAAACCCTACTCTGTTATAGAGTTTTTTTTTTTAAGAGGTAAGTAAAGTAAAGTAATTCAATGTAATGTAAAGAAATAGGGAAGAGCGGAAGTAAAGTTTATAGATTTGTGCATGTTTGTAAAGTAAATGAAAGTAGGTGGCCTCATTTTATACTTTTTATATTTGTGGAATTACTATTATAATCCATAATAAATACACACTAAATACAAAGGTTCTTTTCGACATTAACTCATTTGATTTTTGTCTTTATTCACTTTACTTCACTATGAAAGTTGGGACAAAGAAAACCAAGAACACACATAAAGTTTCACTCCATTTCATTCCCTTCATCTAAAAAAACTTGAGAACATAGTATAAATAAAGCGAAGTAATTGACAATAGTTACCCCAACGGTTAGAAATAAACCACGGTTAAAACCCATAAACGGCTACCCATTACCCAGCAGTACAACGTTTTACTCTAGCAGAACAAAAGTTTGCCTAGCAGTAATAACTTTGTGCATCCACTCCATTCTCAGACAATTAATTAAACATCAAATATTTCATTGATATTTTTTAAGGCTACAAGTATATACATCTAATTATCCATCATAAATACTAAACATACTAAAAAAAAAAAAAAAAAAAAAAAAAAAAAAAAAAAAAAAAAAACATCATCCTAAACTGCTTCACTCCATTTCACCCCAACTTGTTAGAACCAGAGCTCTCTTCCCTGCTTCCCATCGATTTCTGGCTTTCCTTGAGTCGTTTAAACACAATTTCAAGATCGCTAACCCTCTTTTCTAGATTATAAGGGTCCTGAAACCCATCTTGTTGCTCCCCCTGGTTTTGCAGCACAAACCCATTTTGCTGCTCCACCACAATTTGCTGCTGATCCTCTTCTTTTTGCTGCACCACCTCCTCCTCTTCACCTTCCTCCTCCTCTTCCTCTTCATCTTCTTCCTCCTCCTCCCCATAGTCACACAATCCCCAAACCTCATCCCAGTAAAAGTCTTGCGCATGCAGCCAGTTCAAAATTTGACCCCTCATCCACGTATCTACCTTCCTATACGACCCATATTCTGCAATGGGTTCATCCCCGAAAGCAATTAACACTGCGTCAAACAGCAAATTGTTGTTTAACACCCACTCGTACTCTTCAGCATCATTTTGAAAGGTAACACTATTTGCTGCCATTGTTGAAGTTTTCTTTGAATTGAAAGGGATATATGTGTTTGTGTGTGTTCTTTGGTATATATATAGGTATAAATAGGCTGGAGAGGTAGATGCCAAGACTTTAGGCGGGAAAATGGATCGACGGCGCCCGCCAAAAGTAAAGTGTCAATTGAAGTTTTACGATTTCCTTTTACCAAGTATTGACTTTCCATGTACAATGAGTTGATGCAACAACAAGTTGTATATCATGCTTTGTGAATAATAAACTTCCAAACTCAATATTTCCAACTATTGATCAAGTGGTGGTTTGGTTTAATTAAGAGTGGCAAGATGTGTAGAAAAAAAAAAGAATAGTAGTTAAAAAAAAAATAAATAAATAAAATCTAATGGTGTTGACGTGGCGGTGAAAACCAACTATAGCCGATGGTTCGGTTCGTGGCGGGTTTTAGTGTACCCGTACCCGAACCCGTTTATAATATACCCGTACCCGCCCCATATCCCACCGGATACCCGTTATCCATCGGTTTTTCGGGTTTCCCCGCGGGTATCGAGGTTATCCGTAATATAATTAAAAGTTAAAGAAAATGAATATCGTATCAAACGATTTAACGCAACATATCGCAACGCAACGTACTCGGCACGATATTCACCAAAAAAATCAAATGCGCAAGAGGTTTCAAAAGTTAATCATTCTCATTTCAAAAGATAATCTCGTTTTAGCCTTTTAAAAGGGTTTGGTATCCTCATTCGTGTGACGGTAGAGAACACGGACTCACGAGTACTCACTCCAAAAAAAACGAATAACCGAATTAATAGTCGAGAAGAGTATTGACAATAACTCGAGTCGAGACGAGATGACGAAAACAAGTCGAAGAGATAACTAACAACAAACATATCAAATAAGATGAGTCGATTGGTAATCGTCTGTATTTTCCCATAATCCCGTTTATTAGTACAAGGTATACTCGTTTTATGATTTAAAACAAGTTTGGACTTACGACAAAATTAATCTTTGGAAATAACAAAATTTCGCCAAGACCCTTTCATTTATCGAACGTTTCCAATTCAAAAGACTTTATTGAAAATCAATTTCCCGAGTAATTTATAATATAACGAGTATTTATATAAACCCTAAACCCTAAACCCTAAACCCTAAACTCTAAACCCTAAACCCTAAACCAATCCGTAACTCAAACAATAACCAAACGAATAGTCCAATAAATCCAAATATGTTAGTGTACGGGTAGCATGTCTCGAATAGTCCAATATCCCTCGTGTGTTCCGTTTTTATCCCAAATGTCACACGAAAGGTTTTCAAAATCGAGATCCTACTTAAGATCCTATGGTAAAGATCCCGATCTTTACCATAGGATCTTAAGTAGGATCTCGATTTTGAAAACCTTTCGTGTGACATTTGGGATAAAAACGGAACACACGAGGGATATTGGACTATTCGAGACATGTTACCCGTACACTAACATATTTGGATTTATTGGACTATTCTTTTGGTTATTGTTTGAGTTACGGATTGGTTTAGCGTTTAGGGTTTAGAGTTTAGGGTTTAGGGTTTAGGTTTTAGGGTTTAGGGTTTATATAAATACTCGTTATATTATAAATTACTCGGGAAATTGATTTTCAATAAAGTCTTTTGAATTGGAAACGTTCGATAAATGAAAGGGTCTTGGCGAAATTTTGTTATTTCCAAAGATTAATTTTGTCGTAAGTCCAAACTTGTTTTAAATCATAAAACGAGTATACCTTGTACTAATAAACGGGATTATGGGAAAATACAGACGATTACCAATCGACTCATCTTATTTGATATGTTTGTTGTTAGTTATCTCTTCGACTTGTTTTCGTCATCTCGTCTCGACTCGAGTTATTGTCAATACTCTTCTCGACTATTAATTCGGTTATTCGTTTTTTTGGAGTGAGTACTCGTGAGTCCGTGTTCTCTACCGTCACACGAATGAGGATACCAAACCCTTTTAAAAGGCTAAAACGAGATTATCTTTTGAAATGAGAATGATTAACTTTTGAAACCTCTTGCGCATTTGATTTTTTTGGTGAATATCGTGCCGAGTACGTTGCGTTGCGATATGTTGCGTTAAATTGTTTGATACGATATTCATTTTCTTTAACTTTTAATTATATTACGGATAACCTCGATACCGCGGGGAAACCCGAAAAACCGATGGATAACGGGTATCCGGTGGGATATGGGGCGGGTACGGGTATATTATAAACGGGTTCGGGTACGGGTACACTAAAACCCGCCACGAACCCGAACCATCGGCTATAGTTGGTTTTCACCGCCACGTCAACACCATTAGATTTTTTATTTATTTTTTTATTTATTTTTTTTTTAAATTTATTTATTTATTTATTATTATTATTTTTTAACTATTATTATTTTTTTCTTTCTACACAACTTGCCACTCACCAAACCACCACTTGATCAATAGTAAAGGGGCAATTAATCCCTTTACCGATCAATTGTAAACAGACAAAAAAGTGAGTAAACCCTAATCAAAACACACATTCTTCTTACTCCCACGGCGGATTCCCACGGGTAACAGTAGGATCCTGGGGCAATTAAACCAAACCACCACTACTTGATCAATAGTAAAGGGCCAATTAATCTCTTTACCGATCAATTGTAAACCGACACAAAAATCAATAAACCCTAATCAAAACACACATTCTTGATTCTTCTTATTCCCACGGCGGATTCCCACGGGTAACAGTAGGATCCTGGGCCACCTTTCATTTCATGTTTGTCTTTTAATTTAGCTAATGGTAATAGTTTGAAAAACAGACGTGGCAAACAAAAACACGCAAACAATGAATCCAAATGACAACAAAGGTATGTTTTTTAATGTTTTCACATATCAGTTATGAATTCATTGTACAATAATTAGTAACAGGCTTTTGATCTATAAATGGTGATGTTTGGGGTTGTTGTTACCGATTCTAATGTAAAGCTGTGTGAATTTATTGTTGAATGTAAAGCTGTGTGAAGTTTTAATTTATTCAAGTTTATGCTTTAACAGGTTCAAAGACAAAAATCCCTTCCAACAAGGTATATACTAAAGTTGTTATGTGTTTGTGGCTAAAGTTGTATACCTTAATTATACCATTAATTAAATTTTTTGAAACAAATGGTATGTTGAACTATTAGGAGGTATGGGAAAACACAGATTGGAAGAGAAAGAGCCCTTTCTATTTCTCTAGCGATGAAGAATCTGGTGATGCTGACATAAAAGGTGTGAATTTATTGTTGAATGTAAAGCTGCTGTGTGAATTTTTAATTTATTCAAGTTTATGCTTTAACAGGTTCAAAGGCAAAAATCCAAACAACAACAAACCCAATCCCGCCGGGGCAGGGTATGGGGGAGGTAGGCTGTAGACAGACCCTACCCCTACCCCAAGGTAAACCCAGGAGTAGAGAGGCTGCTTCCAAAGAGACCTCCGGCACTAGGTCCAAATTCAAAATCATTTCCAACAAGGTATACTAAAGTTGTTATGTGTTTGTGGCTAAAGTTGTATACCTTAATTATACCATTAATTAAATTTTTTGAAACACATATGGTATGTTGAACTATTAGGAGGTATGGGAAAACACAGATTGGAAGAGACAGAGCCCTTTCTATTTCTCTAGCGATGAAGAATCTGCTGATGCTGACACAAAAGGGGTAATAATGGTCCATTTAATAAGTGTTGTTTCGCTACCTTTATCACATTCTCAAGACTTAATCCATTATATATACTCGTTCAACTTGTAGGTAAATGACAAAGATGAATCCTCTTAAGCTACTCCCAAACTTGGGACTACCGTATAATTAAGAAGATGTACCAACCGATGGCCGTGAAGAAGACTTCTCGTACATTAAATGTGTTGAGAATTATGTAAAGGTGGTGATCATCTCGACTATTATGAACTAGAGGATAATTAGTTTAATATGGTACGTAGTAGCAGTTATGAGTAAGAAGATGTACGTTGTATCAACCGATGGCCGTAAAGAAGACTTCTCGTACATTAAATGTTGGGCCGTGAAGAAGACTTCTCGTACATTAAATGTTGTGTTGAGAATTATGTAGAGGTGGTGATCATCTCGACTATTATGAACTAGAGGATAATTAGTTTAATATGGTACGTAGTAGCAGTTACGAGTAACAAGATGTTGTATCAACCGATGGCCGTGAAGAAGACTTCTCGTACATTAAATTGTTGAGAATTATGTAAAGGTGGTGATCATCTCGACTATTATGAACTAGAGGATAATTACTTTAATATGGTACGTAGTAGCAGTTCTGATATTTAATTTGGATAAATGTAATTATTAATGGTGCAGTAACTGGTAACTAGTGTAGTTTAACTCTGTATCTATTTTATAACTGTAATGATAGTATTTTGGTTTGTTAAATGGTAGCAATTTGTGTTCTTGATGTGATGATTGCACAGTTAGATTTTATGGTAGCAGTTTCTGTTGTTGATTTGATGATTGCACATATTTATTTAATGGTAGCAGTTTGTGTTCTTCATTTTTCATGTTGGTTTATGATTTAATGGTAGCAGTTTGTGTTAAATGGTGTTAAGTTGTGTTCATGATTTTGGTGTAATTGTGTAAATTTGAGTTCTTGATTTGATATGCAGTTTGTGTTCATGATCTTTGTTCTAGATCTTGGTTCATGATTTGCGATTAAGATAATGAAACTATAACATTTGGAGCCAAAATTTTGATAATGGTAGCAGTTTGTGTTCTTCATTTTTCATGTTTGTTTATGATTTAATGGTAGCAGTTTGTGTTAAATGGTGTCAAGTTGTGTTCATGATTTTGGTGTAATTGTGTAAATTTGAGTACTTGATTTGATATGCAGTTTGTGTTCATGATCATTGTTCTAGATCTTGGTTCATGATTTGCGATTAAGATAATGATATATAACATTTGGAGCCAAAATTTTGATTTTTTCAAGTTTATGCTTTACTAAACAGGTTCAAATTTAAGGCAAATTTTTAAAATAATTCAATTGTTATTTTGAAATTAGAATTTGGAGCCAAAATTTGGATCCAAAATTTTGAAATCGCCTAATTAATTAGAAGCGGGTACCAAGAATAAGGTACGATTCATCTTCTTCCTATACCCTCTTTTCTCTCCTAAAAAAAAAAAAAAAAATACTGCCAAGAAAACACAATAATCAATTCTTATATCACCATTACTCTCAAAGCCAGAATCATTTTCTTGTACCCATTGTTACTCAAGAGTCATGGGAATTCAACCCATTGTTGATAATCATCTTTTGCTTCCTGCTGATAATGAACATGATGATAACAACATAGACTATGAATCCGAAAAGTATTCTGATGAGGAAGATCTAGATGCGCCTGGAACCAACCAATCAGATCGGATACTAGCTAAGAGAGGCATGACCAGGCTATTTAAGTTTCGCATGAAATATGGCAACCCTGGTGGAATAAAGCTCAAGGTAACCTTCGATGCATTGAATAGGGTATCAGGGTTACACAGAGCACTGTTTACGAGTTTTTTAGGAGATCTGGTTCGTGAGCATATAGGTTTGAAGAATCTTTCCTGGAGGAATGTGAATAAAGAAGAAAGAGATAAACTATGGACTGACATCACTGTACATATATACTACTGTATTTTTTAACCCAGTACTACATAATTTTATCTATGCAGTTACATTATGTGCAACTAATTAACAACATTGTGTTAATCTTTGCAGCGATATTTTGATGTTGACGGGACATTCAGAAAATTGGTAATGACTCGTCTTGGTAAACTGCTAAGGACTTTCAGAACGAAGCTCAGAGAAGAATACATTTTGCCCCACCTAAATACACCTTCCAAACTGAATGAAGTCCCGGCCAAGTATAGTCGATTTGTGAAATCAGAAGACTGGGTCGAGTTTGTAAACAACACGACCACCGATGAATACAAGGTTTTAATTAGTCATCTTTATTTAAGTCTATATGTCATTTCATAATTTTCAGTTTGCAGCATTACCACATGTAAACGCCTTATCATTTTGTGTTTTAGAAGATAGCTGATAAAGCTAAAATGTCGCGTTCCAAAAATATTTATCAGCATAAAATGGGACGAGGTGGATATGTTTATTTGAAAGAGAAAATGGTAAGATCACATGTGTATACACCTTCATATTTTCGTTTATCTTGTTTTAATTAACTTTACATGTGTATGCATTTGATGTTTATTAGATCAAAAATAAAGAGATTGAAGCAGATGAAGAACCCCCGCGTGGTATAATGTGGTTGAAAGGAAGGGTAAACAACGATGGCGAATTTCCAGATGATGAGATCACATCAGTGGGAGATACACTTGTAAGTTTGACTGCAAATTCTATTATTATGCTTATATACCAGCAGGATTAAATGTGTACTAGCAGTAGTAAATTGTGTACTAGCAGTGGTAAACACTAGCCATATTTGTAATTGAAGTTCATGAGCATCACTAACTCCATCTGAGCAGCATTGACACAAATAAGAGCATCAGTTACTCTAACAGCATCCAGAAGACTTTTAATCCCAACATTTCCTATATTTTTTTTTGCAGAAAGAATCTGATGACCAGATCAAGAAATTGTCCAATGAGATTACAGAAACAAAAAGAATACTTACTCAACTGATGGCACAGTTGAGTCAACAAGGGGTGCAGTTAAATTTGTCATCTCAATTGCCAGTAGCCTCAAATGCAAGCCAACAAGGGTCTACAGATTCCCAATCGCAAGGAAATGTGTCTCCAACAAAAGGAGTACCAACAGTATGTATTTCAACATGTTTCTTGTTATTCTTTTGTTTATATAATGTAACGTGTTTTATATATACATATAGGAACCTGCTAAAACTGTCGGACCTGAGAAAAAGCCTAAGTCACGACAAAACGGGCCTCCAGATTCCCAATCAGAACAAAATGTGTCTCCAACACAAGCACTGCCAACAGTATGTATTTCAACATGTTTCTTGTTATTCTTTTGTTTAAATAATTTCTGATATATGTACATGCAAAAATTCTTTTTTTAAGCCATTTAACTGCAAACTGTGGCACTTAAAGAAATCAAATATCGTTGCTTTGGGTACATACATGTGTTTTTTCAACTTACATATATATAATTCTTGATATATAATTCAATGTTTGATACAAGCGTCTTTTGTTACTACAGGTTACACTGCCAACTACAATGCAAAAGAAAAGTGACAACAACTGTGGACCAACAGCACCATCGAAGCGCAAAAGTAATGTCTCTATTGAAGCCCTAAAGCAAGCTATGCCGGCGAAGAGTCAAAAGTCTTTAAATTATGGTACTTGAGAATTTGATTATGTACGACATTACAATTGTATATTCTGTTCAGTTATATACATTCGAGTTTTATTCAATTTCAAATTTCTTTTTATTTATGATTCTGTTTTATATATATATAATATACTCATTCCAGCAGCACTAGCATAGTACTAGCTGTAGCAACTCTGCTCCAACAGTACTAACTTAAAAATACCAGTACTATGCTCACGCTTATCAACATTATTGGTCACTCTTTGTTTAATTCGATGTGTGACTAAATATTACAAAAGGCCACACAAACATAAAATTCAAGTGGCCATTGGATGATCAATAGTCACACAAAATACACATTTCTTCACTTAAAACAGCATATGGTCACACTTATTAACACTTTTGGCCACTTTATGCTTAATTGTATGTGACTAAATACCCAAAACAAACATGCTTTGTGTGACTGAATATTACAAAAGGCCACACAAACTAAAAATTCATGTGACCATTGGATGATCAATAGTCACACAAAATACACATTTTTTCACTTAAAACAGCATATGGTCACACTTATCAACACTTTTGGCCATTTTATGCTTAATTGTATGTGACTAAATACCCAAAACAAACATGCTTTGTGTGACTAAATATTACAAAAGGCCACACAAACTAAATATTCATGTGACCATTGGATGATCAATAGTCACACAAAATACACATTTCTTCACTTAAAAAACATATGGTCACACTTATTAACACTTTTGGCCACTTTATGCTTAATTGTATGTGACTAAATACCCAAAACAAACATGCTTTGTGTGACTAAATATTACAAAAGGCCACACAAACTAAATATTCATGTGACCATTGGATGATCAATAGTCACACAAAATACACATTTCTTCACTTAAAACAGCATATGGTCACACTTATTAACACTTTTGGCCACTTTATGCTTAATTGTATGTGACTAAATACCCAAAACAAACATGCTTTGTGTGACTAAATATTACAAAAGGCCACACAAACTAAATATTCATGTGACCATTGGATGATCAATAGTCACACAAAATACACATTTCTTCACTTAAAACAGCATATGGTCACACTTATTAACACTTTTGGCCACTTTATGCTTAATTGTATGTGACTAAATACCCAAAACAAACATGCTTTGTGTGGCTAAATATTACAAAAGGCCACACAAACTAAGAATTCATGTGACCATTGGATGATCAATAGTCACACAAAATACACATTTTTTCACTTAAAACAGCATATGGTCACACTTATCAACACTTTTGGCCACTTTATGCTTAATTGTATGTGACTAAATAACCAAAACAAAGATGCTTTGTGTGACTAAATATTACAAAAGGCCACACAAACATAAAATTCATGTGGCCATTGGATGATCAATAGTCACACAAAATACACATTTCTTCACTAAAAACAGCATATGGTCACACTTATTAACACTTTTGGCCACTTTATGCTTAATTGTATGTGACTAAATACCCAAAGCAAACATGCTTTGTGTGACTAAATATTACAAAAGGCCACACAAACTAAGAATTCATGTGACCATTGGATGATCAATAGTCACACAAAATACACATTTCTTCACTTAAAACAGCATATGGTCACACTTATTAACACTTTTGGCCACTTTATGCTTAATTGTATGTGACTATATACCGAAAACAAACATGCTTTGTGTGACTAAATATTACAAAAGGCCACACAAACTAAGAATTCATGTGACCATTGGATGATCAATAGTCACACAAAATACACATTTCTTCACTTAAAACAGCATATGGTCACACTTATTAACACTTTTGGCCACTTTATGCTTAATTGTATGTGACTATATACCGAAAACAAACATGCTTTGTGTGACTAAATATTACAAAAGGCCACACAAACTAAGAATTCATGTGACCATTGGATGATCAATAGTCACACAAAATACACATTTCTTCACTTAAAACAGCATATGGTCACACTTATTAACACTTTTGGCCACTTTATGCTTAATTGTATGTGACTAAATACCCAAAACAAACATGCTTTGTGTGACTAAATATTACAAAAGGCCACACAAACTAAATATTCATGTGACCATTGGATGATCAATAGTCACACAAAATACACATTTCTTCACTTAAAACAGCATATGGTCACACTTATTAACACTTTTGGCCACTTTATGCTTAATTGTATGTGACTAAATACCCAAAACAAACATGCTTTGTGTGGCTAAATATTACAAAAGGCCACACAAACTAAGAATTCATGTGACCATTGGATGATCAATAGTCACACAAAATACACATTTTTTCACTTAAAACAGCATATGGTCACACTTATCAACACTTTTGGCCACTTTATGCTTAATTGTATGTGACTAAATAACCAAAACAAAGATGCTTTGTGTGACTAAATATTACAAAAGGCCACACAAACATAAAATTCATGTGGCCATTGGATGATCAATAGTCACACAAAATACACATTTCTTCACTAAAAACAGCATATGGTCACACTTATTAACACTTTTGGCCACTTTATGCTTAATTGTATGTGACTAAATACCCAAAGCAAACATGCTTTGTGTGACTAAATATTACAAAAGGCCATACAAACTAAGAATTCATGTGACCATTGGATGATCAATAGTCACACAAAATACACATTTCTTCACTTAAAACAGCATATGGTCACACTTATTAACACTTTTGGCCACTTTATGCTTAATTGTATGTGACTATATACCGAAAACAAACATGCTTTGTGTGACTAAATATTACAAAAGGCCACACAAACTAAGAATTCATGTGACCATTGGATGATCAATAGTACACATTTCTTCACTTTAAATAGCATATGGTCACACTTATTAACACTTTTGGCCACTGTTTTTTAAATTGTATGTGACTAACTTGAAAAAAACAACACACGATGTGTGACTAAATCATCACAAACGTCACATTTATTATATTTTCGTGTGGCCATAGGATGGGAAATAGTCACACATACTGATGAATCCAACAAAACTTGTGCCTAATTAGTCACACATATTCGGGTTTTGGTCACTCTTTTTCGATGAAAACGGCCACAAACTAAACAATGTGACTATATGATACCTACGGTGGCGCGACTTTTTGTCACACACACCCAAAAAAACGTGTGTGACTATATGCATATAGTCACGCTTTTCCAGTGTGACGATAGGTGAAATCTGTACCAGTGCAAGGACCAAAAATTTATTTTTTTATTATTTTTTTTTTCAACCTTGAGGGACTAGACTTGCCATTTATGCAAATTTTGTTTGTTTTTCAATCGTTTTCAATCATTTTGCATATGGAATACACAAAAACACATTTCAAAGATATTTTTAACATTATTTGATCGTTTTAAAGTGTTTTTGGTTGTTTTGACTCGAAAATTAGACGAAAAGATATGTGTAAAACGACACATATCAAATCCCCCACACTGAGCAATTGCTAGTCCCTAGCAATTATTTATGAAAAGTTAATGGATTTTAAAAACTCTTTACCAGAAGCCATTACTTCTGGAGTAGTCATTGTTTCAGTGTGTGAGACCTTGGTACAATGATAACCAAATGATTTTGAGCAAATCACCAGCTGCCAACGGATTTGGTTCGTCTTTACCAGAAGCCGTTTGCTTCTGGACTAGCCAACTCTTAGATAAAACAACTTATTATCTTTGGTGAGCTGATTACCAATTATGGTTTTCCACATGCCTTTACTACAAGCCATAATCTTGCGGGCTAGCCAACTCTTCACTTATAAAGATATGGTGAGTCGAATACCATACAATTTTGGGCAAATTGTAAGCCGTAAACGGATTTGATATATCTTTACCAAGAGCCGTTTGCTCTTGGATTAGCCAATCCTTTTGTGTGTTAGACATGGTGGACCGATAACCATTTATTGTGTAAGTGCAAAACACTTACACCAAAAAAAAATTTGGCCAAAAACGGGGGAATTAGATGGTATATATACGTGATTAAATTCGTGAGAATTCCTCCCACACTAGAAATGAATATTGCCCTCAATATTCAAAGTACCGGCAGTTATGCCGAAACTAAGAACGTAAAAGGGAAATATTACGGGCCATTTATTTTATTTTTGTGTTTGCAAATATATATATATATATATATATATATATATATATATATATATATATATATATATATATATATATATATATATATATATATATATATATATATATATATATATATTTTATTTTTTTTTGAAATTTATATACAACAGCGGGGGGCATTTCCCCCACACTAGGGTGGTAGAAAATAGAAAGAAGTCAGAAGAAAATAGAAAGAAGTCAGATATATGGGTGAAAACCCATATGGTACTACTGTTTTTGTTAACCGAGTCGCTAGCTTGACTCGACCCCGAATTCATTTGTTCTTGGGGAAGCATGTGGAAAAGAAAATCTCCATCGGACTTTCATTCAAAATGTTTGGATAAACATTGAAGTACATGAAAGTTCCACTCCGATGAGATACATCCGGCTCAGATGCCGGGGTCAAAAACCTTGTCCTCATTCTCAATGGAGAGAATGGAAGGACAAGCTACCTTATAATCACAGAAAGGTAGAAAGACTCGAACGACATATGTGACATCAATATAATGGCGATCCTCAAGGGGACGTGTCACATATGTCGGAGAAGGAGCATCCGTGTGCATCTCGGGATCAAGTGAGGTCATATCATCAAGTTTAGGACTAGCAGAGTCCTCGACCTCATCGTTCTCTAACACTTTATCAAAGAGAGGATTTATTTCGCTAGAAAAGTACTCATCATCAAATTCAAAAAGAGAATTCGAATAGACTTTGAGACTTTTATTTGAAGCGTCCTCATCAAAAAGTGATTCATCATCACTAGAGGAAAAATCATCATTTGCATTGAAGAGCGAGTTAGAGAAGATCCCGGAAGTATCCTCAGAAATGTCATGAGGATCACAATAAGACCAATCACACTCATTATAGGATATATCCTCAGACTCACTTGGGATTGGGATAGAGTTCTCAACACTAGACTTTATGAATTCGTCCGATTCCTTTTCAGGAATAGTGTCAAGATGCTCATCCCCCATAATGAGAGAGTCATCGGAATCCAAAGTATGTGATATGGGTGTGGATGCGGTGGACTGAGGGGGTTGAATAATGGAATTGTTCACGAAAATGGTATTCTCCCCTTCCTCATCTTCGTCATCGCGCATGCACGCCTGATCAAACAAGAAACGGTTGTGTGCTGCTCGTTCAATGGCGAGTAAATCTTCCATAGACTCACCATGACGATCATTTGGATTTTGTTTAATAGCCAGATTTGTAAGTTCAATTCGTATCTCTTGAAGTTCTTGGAATATATCTTCAAGAGATAGCTGAGGCTGGCTTTGAGTGGTTTGATACTGTGGAGGATAAGAATAATCATAATTGTTACAAGGGTCATGCTCATAGACAATCATGTCACTTGTTTGACAATCAGAGCTATAGTGAGGACCTCCACAGTATTCACAACAGTAAAACTGTTGTGGTGGTGAATAATATGAAGATGTGTCAAATCCGGATGATGTCTGATTGTTATAAGGGTTCTGCTCATAGACAAGCATGTCTCCCGTTTGACAATCATATCCCGGATGAGGACAACCTCCACAAAATTCACACAAGTATGTCTCCATCTCATGGTGCGAGGGTTGGTTAAGGAAATTGGTTGTTTCATTGTAGGGATTTTGGTCATAGACAAACCCGTTTCCCGTATTCACAATGCTACAACCTTGGCAATTTCCACCATTTGGAGGTCCCCCACACCATTCACAACCGTAGTTGTAAGATGTAGACATAAAAAGAATCAAACGTGTAGAGGGTTAAGAAGATAGAATAAAACGTTTAGAGGATGAGAAAAGGAATTAAACGGATAAGAGGGCAAAGAAGAATCTTTTTGGATTTTTAATAACATTTTGAAAACACAAAGGGGAAAATAAATTTTGAAATAAAAATCTTTTTGGCTTTTTAATAAGAAAATATTTACAAAACACGCAACGACAAACGAGATTTAAAAATTCACGTCAGCCTTCCCCGGCAGCGGCGCCAAAATTTGATCGGTTGAAATCAAGTCGTTATTTATTTCCAAGGAGTACAACGGAAGTTGTATTCCCGAGTCGTTATCCCCAACGAAGGCGTGAATGGAATTTTGTGATCTCGAATCGTGCACGTGTTTGAATGGTAAATAATAAAAGGATATTTGGATTTCTAAGCTACGATATGTGAACATAAAATAAAAACGATTTCAAATGACAAGGAAAACAATTTAAGAAAAACATAAATGATTAAAAACGTAAACGGATTAAAAAACGCGAATTAACGAAAACGGGAACGAGAACGAATCTAAAAATGTCAAAATAATGAAATAAAACTCTATGGGTACAAATCTATTTTTCCTACGTACTAAATGACAGACTAAAATTTTGGGAAAAAGAATAATATTTTTTTTGACTTTTTAATAATCAATTACGATTTAAAAACTAATTAAAAGAAAATAAATAATTAAAAAATACTAAACGAAAGGATAAAAATCTGAAAATTTTTGTGAGAATACTTTAAGCCAAACTGAAGTTAAGAAAAATGTAAAGGACGTCCCAGCTTATTTCAATAAGCTGGGAAAAAAGCAATAAGTTCGTATAAGCTTAAATGGATAAAGGATTTAAGGATTAAAGGTGCAAATTTAAACTAAAAAGAACTCCCAAGGCAGTTGGTTAGGGTGTTCGTGTGTTGAGGTGAATGACTCAGGTTCGAGTCCAGTCATGGCACTCTTTTGAAACATTTTATTTTTTGGTTTTTCTCTTTTGGAAATCTGAACAAACAGGCCAATATCATCATTCACTATCAAAACTTTGTAAAGTAATCACTTCATTTATACGAAAATACCACATCAATGACTGTTACGCCAATAAACTCTAGTAAATCAACTATCTGGGCTAAAAGGAACATAAAAAAAAAAACTCCAATTACAAATGCTGAATTACTTATTCCTAATAGCTTATCAGAACAATACCTAATTATACTACTGATATAAGACCTCAAAAAGCTAAAATATGGCTTAAGACCTACTGCAACATAAACTAATTTAGGCATGATGAAACTCTAACCCATTGCACATAAACAGTAAAAAAAACATATGACCCATGAAGCAACCACTCTTGAACACTGACTGGCTTAGCTATTGAACACAGATTTAAACACTTTAATTTCTACCACAAGCAATACTAAGCATATCAAAACTACAATAAAGCTAATCTAACAATTGATGACCATAAATAAGCAGTTAAGAGCAATTGATTAAAATTGACTAAAACATAAAGACAAGGAAACTTAAATTTTCATTACTTTAAAAGTTAAATTACAATACAGAAAATAAATAACAGCAAACTTAAAAGAAACAATACCTAAATTTTTTAGCTAAATAAAACCCTACTGCTTAAACTAAAAATAAATTACAACTAAAAATAGAACTTACCGAATCTAAAGCTAGTTAAAACCTATCTTTCACTAACAACTACTCAAACTATTTATACCCAAAAAGAAAGAAAAATAAAAATAAAAATAATAAGCTCGGGTCTTTTTCTTCTTCTGTCTTCTCTCTTTAATTCTTCACCGTGGGATTATCTTGATCTTCCCAACTCAATCTTGGCCGTTGGATTGGTTCTCTCCCCACGGATCGCTGAGGTGGAGGGGAAACCCGTGAGGATTCTTGGATGGTAGTGGGAGATGATGGTGACTAGAGAAGGATTTGGGGAAATGGGGATGATGGTGATAGATGGGTGATTAGGCTTAGTGGTGGGTTGATTGTTTTAAGAAGATGAGGATCAGAAATGTTAAAGATGGGTGAAATAGATAATGATCAGATGTTAAAGGATGTGGGTTTGACCGATTTGATAGGTTTGACCCAATGACCCCGTAGCTAAGTTAAAAGGGAATGGGGTTGGGCTTTTAATGGGTGGTGATGGGCTGGTTTAAATGGACTAAGGGTTAAAAGGATGGTTTATGGGTTAATTGTTTGATCCGGATAGTAGATTTTGGTGAATAAGGTTCTAAACACAAGGATTAAACTTGTAGTTTTTGAAACCTCAAGGACCATAACTGCCAATTTCTCCAAAGTAAATCAAGGGACCAAACATGCCAAGCTTATTATTCCAAGGACCAAAAATTTATTTTTTTATTATTTTTTTTTTCAAGCTTGAGGGACTAGACTTGCCATTTATGCAAATTTTGTTTGTTTTCAATCATTTTGCATATGGAATACACAAAAACACATTTCAAAGATATTTTTAACATTATTTGATCATTTTAAAGTGTTTTTGGTTGTTTTGACTCGAAAATTGGACGAAAAGATATGTGTAAAATGACACATATCAAATACTAAAGCAGATCTCATTTGTACTGCTCTTAGAACTATGTTTCTTTTAGCCAAGGGGTGATATTTTTTAGCAAAACATTGGTGATTCACCCTTTGAACATAGTTCCTCACTGGTTTTTGATAGTAAAAACAATTATCTTGCAAGTGTTCAAAACTACCACAAAAACAACAAGCTTTATTAATCATTTGCCAATCACTTCATAGTCTTTGAGATATCATGTTATTCCAATTCCTCTGATTCCCTTTAGGACTGTGTGTGTTGCTCCTAGGTTGCTCAACTAGATCAACAATTTTCTTAGTCAACTTACAACCAAAGTTAGGTTTGACAAACTTAACCTGTTCAACACTAGGTTTAACTGTTTTTCTTTTAATCTTAGGTGTAGACTCAACCTGATCCTCATCATCATCAGACATGGTTGATCCCAGTTGAGATTAATCGATCTTGTTAATTATCCTAGATGTGGATCTAAGATAATAGGTATAGAGACTGTTCTTGAACAATCTATTAATTACTATGCAGAATTTAGTAATTAATCTTAAGAAGAATTAACAATTAACACACAGTAATTCTCTCAACGATCACCTCAATATATTAATATACGGTTACTCAAAAGTAACAGGGTTACAACGAACCTTGAAGTGAATACAAGACAATATGTATGCTAACAATCGTATACTAGCCCTAACCCTAGATCCTCCTTTTATAGACTTAAGGAGTCCTAGTCGGTTACAAAACTTTCTATACAAGAATAATATCTATTCGTATATTTACCATAATTATCTAACAAACTATACATATCTAATAAGCAGTAGAATCATTACTCTAGCAGCAGAATCCTCGTAGGCTAGTAGTAGAATGAGACTTAGCTTATTTCACCATTCGTCAGTTATCCACAGCAGCAGAATAAATATACTAGCAGCAGAATGATTAAGCTTGGCAGCAGAATCATACTTAGTATATTTCTATTAGAACCATGAGCAGCAGAATAAAATACTTAGCAGCAGCATCTTCAAAGTAGCAGCAGCTTCTTTTAAACCCAACAATCCTCCCCTAAACTTTGATATTTTCTCCCAAAATATAAAAGTTTCTTCTAAGCACAGATATACACAAAAAGGATGCTTCCAAACACTTTCTACTGCTTTGAAGACTTAGATTGCAGAATCTTTTTATACTTCTCTACTAACTCATATGCTTGATGATCTGAAAGAAATGCTCTCTGTAACCCTAATTTACCAGGCTGTATCATCTGAGTAAGAATAGCAATATTGTTGGTAAAGGGGTAGTCTTTTTCCACCAGCATGTATACACTTAAACCTCTACCAACCAACTTATGTACCCTACAAGATTGATATATATACCATTTATGAACCTTGGTAGAGCTTAGCAAATCCTTCCATTCAATATCTCTCATCTGGCTCAAACATATTCCTCAAGTAGTAATAGTGTAGCCTTTCATATATTATCTCTGGTCTTATCTCCCCATACCATTTCTTGTACAGCCTCCAAAGTTGTACCAAGTCATCCCTATCCATGAAATGTAACATCTGTGAGAATCTGATAAACTTTTAACACATTCCATTTGATCTCTTGATTTCCCACCATGGTTCACTTTCATCTTGCACATCATGAGTATAAGAAATGATTGGGTACTTTGTTGTTAAGGGAACTGCATTGTCTATCTCAGGTTCTTGTTGTGGTTTATGAATTGTAAACTCCATGATACTTTTCATATCATCTGGAGTTACCTCTTCAGTTCCATACTGATTAGCATTTGATTCCTTCTCACCATTAGAATTGCTTTCTGAATCACTCATTACAACAGATTTAGCTCTTTTTTTCTTCCTTCCAATAGACTTTAACCTTCTTCCATTCCTCTTTACACCAATTATAGAACTTTCTTTTACCTCTTCTTTCACAACCTCTGATTCAACAACCTTCTCCTTCTCACTTACAACCTTTTCTTCTTCAATTTCAGACACCTTCTTTGTAACCTTTGCATCTGGATTCATATAAAAATTTGTAGGCATCTTTCTTGTGAGCTTTGCAACTTCAACATCTGTCAATGGTTCAACAGGTCTATTTAACCTTGCAAAAGTCTCAAAGTAAGCCCTCTGAATAGCAGCATGTGTCATCCCTCTGAAAGAACTAGCTTTCCAGTAGGCTTGATTCTTTAGATAGCTTTTCATGTAGACAATCTGATCAGCTTTTGAAGGCTTTTTCTTCTTATAGCCACCTTTCTTTTGACTCTTTTTCTTTTTGAATTCTCCTAACAAATCATCAATAGCATTTTGTCTTTCCTCAGAAGTATATCTTTCTCTTTCTTCTCTCTGAGCCTTTTTAACCAATTCCCAATCTTCTTGTTCTTGCTTTTTCCTTTCAATTTCATCTTCTGCATCCATTTGTGCTTTCAATCTTCTGGCAACTTCTGCATCAGACTCACTTTGTTGTTCTTTTAAAGCAGCATCTAGAAATTTGAAATTCTGTTTGGGCTCTTCAACTAGAATTCTCTTTCCTTTGTCTGTTGATGCAATAGCTGATTGTGCAGGTTTTGGAATTGGTGCAGGCTCTCTTATGATAACTCCTTTTGCTTTTAATTTTGAAGGTTGTGGTGCAGGTTTAGTTAAAGTTTGTTGTGGGTGTTGTTGTAGCAGTAGTTTTGATGGTTGGGATAACTTTTGGTGATTGTTGTGTTTTTGCTTGAAGGTTTAGCATGATTTGGACTATGGTTATGGTATCTTCATCTGATTCAGCAGCAGAACCCTTTTCTGAACCCTTCATCCTAGCAGCAGAATGTCCTGCATTAGCAGCAGAATCATTTTGTGCCTTCTTCTCACCAACATCAGCAACAACATCACTTCTAACACCTTTTTCAACTGCTTCAAGTACCACCTCATTCCCAGACCTATCCTTGACCACAAAATCATCTTCACCAGAACCAACATCCATATCCACATTACCCTCATTCTCATTCACTTCCATCTCATCCTCCCCTTGACCCTTGTTTTCCACATTACCAACATCCATATCCACATTTTCCTCCCCTGAGGCCTTGTCTTCATTCCTCCCCTGTTTGGGAGCATCCTCCCCCAAACTTGGTTTGGAACTGACCCTCTTGAACTTGTATCTTTGTAACAGAAAAGCACTTGATCTTGATCTTTGAATACCCTCTAGATGCTTAATCCTTTGCCTGAGTTTCTTGATTACCGCATCCTGACTTAGTTGAGAAGTATTTACCACCTTCAACTCCTTCTTAAGACCAAGAACTTCCTTTGACAATTTTGTACATTTATCCGTCAATTCATTCAATTGTTTCAGAATATCCTCACAACTTCGGTCTGTGTTACCTGACCCGAGAGGTTGATCATTGGATTTGGCATTGTGTACATTTGTTTTCCCCATCAATTCAATATTATCAATTTCAAGACTAGCCTCAGCACTTCGACCTGTGTTACCTGGTCCGAGAGGTGTATCATAGGCATTGGCATTTTGTACATCATCATCCATCAATTCATTAGTATCATTTCTATCCTCATCACTTCGGGATGTGTTACCTTCCCTGAGAGGTGAATCTTTGGACTGAAACTCAGTCTCAATCCTAGATTGAGCAGCTGAGCCCCCCTTTTTAGCCATGTGGCTGGGGTTACCATCATGTGCATCAGGTTCATGAGAACCCTCAGCAGTAGATGTTGCCAAGGTTGAGGTCTTAGCTATGTTGACACTGGCCTGTTCAACTTCTAAGTTGGAAACAGTAGTGTCAGCCCCTTCCTTCATGCCATCTCCATCACCTATGGCAGCCTCATCTGGTTCCATATTAGCACTAGTCTGAGGTAACTCAGTGCTCTTTTCATGTGAAGACCTAGGTGATTGGGTATTTTGGGGTTCATTTTGGGATGATTCACTTGTAGATTCAGAAGTGGGTATGGGATGGGAAGCTGTTGGGCTTTCAGCTTCTTTACCCTCAGCAAAAGCACCAGCAGTATCCAAAATATATTGAGACAAGGGAGTGATTTTCACAAAAAAACCAACCCCATTGTTCTTTAAATATGAAAACATTTTGCTGGTTAATTCAGGACTCTTATGAATCCCTACATGTTTCAAAGGTTCTTGTAATTGATTATTTATAAGAAGTTGTAAGAACCTTGGGTATATACAAACTTTACCAGAAATACTCTTTTTCATCCCATCAAAAATCATAGCCGAAAAATTGAATGGTTGGCCGGTGGCTAGGCAAACCAAAGAAGAAGCTTGACTTGCACTAAACTCATTCCACCCAGTCGTTTTAGGGCTAAGACAATATAGAAGGGTGTGAATAAGAAATTTCCAGTGAGGGCAGAAAAGGCCTTTTGAAAACTTAATTTTGTCATTTTTCTTTTCATACCCTAGTTTTGCAAGTTCCTCAAAAATAGTAGCTGTAGGAAGATAAGTTGTTGCTTCATCATCTGCAAGACGAAGAATTCGTCTTACAGATGTTTCAGTAACAACTATACTTTCTTCATCTACCATACCAATTAACATTTCCTCCCCATGTCTAGTTTCGACCGTAACAGTAGACCAAAACTCTCGCATATGGGATTTATATATAGTGGGATTCACCGATAATGCATACCTTAATTGTGATGCATTTAGAAAGTCAATGACTTCAGTGAAACCCTCAGCCTCAGGGACTTTTTGAAGAAAAGCAACTGAATTGTGGCTATCAAAGAAAATGCGTCTCGCCATTGTAAATTAGGGTTTTAAGCTGGGAGTTTTAGATCTGATGATTAAGAGATGTTTTAGGGTTTGAATTGGGTTTAATTTTGGGCGCAGAAAGTTATGGGTGAGATCAAATTGGTTTTTATGCCGTTTTGATCTAATTAGGGTTATTATTCGCGCCAATTTGCAAAATAGTCCCTTTACTTTCAAACCGAGCAGCAGAATCCTAAAAGTTTCAACTTTAGCAGCATAACCTTCAGCAGCAGAATGATATGCCTAGCAGCAGAAACTTTTGAACCAGCAGCAGAATGTTTTCTGAACATTCCAAACATCTTATTCTCATCAATCAACCATTACCTTGTGACTTATCCTGCAAAAGATTAGTCCAAAACTACAAAAATACAAGAAACAAGATACCACAATAATCACAAGACATAACCATATATAACAGCAGAATAACCAACTTAGCAGCAGACAACATACAGACATAGCAAGCACTAGAAACAACTTATTTGATCAATAACAGCACAAATCCTTATACACTATTACAAAAACACACAGAGATAAGATTTTTGATTTTCAAAGATTGATCATTCCTATACTAGCAATTAAAAATTGAAATCTACTCACATCAAAACCTTTAGTGAGTAAATCTGCAACATTATTGTCAGTATGTATTTTAACTATTTGAATTAGCTTTTTCTCATAACAATCTCTTATAAAATGGTCTCTTATCTCTATATGCTTTGTTTTAGAGTGAAAAACAGGATTTTTGATGATACACATGGTACTGTTATTATCAATATAAATTTTGGTGTTCATAAAGTTGTACCCATAATCCAGCAATTGGTTATGAATCCAGAGCACTTGTCCACAGCAACTAGAAGCAGCCACATACTCAGCTTCAGTTGTTGAATTGGCCACCATAGTCTGTTTCTTGCATTGCCAAGAGATCAACCTATGTCCAAGGTATTGACATCCTCCAGTGGTTGACTTTCTATCCATACTTGCTCCAGCATAGTCACTATCTGAGTATGCAACCAAATCAAAAGGTGAATCCTTAAGATACCAAAGGCCCAACCTAGGTTGACTCCTCAAGTACCTAAAAATCCTCTTAACAGCATTCAAGTGTGAGACTTTTGGGGAAACTTGAAATCTGGCACAAGCACACACAGCAAACATGATGTCTGGCCATGAAGCAGTAAGATACATCAATGAACCAATCATTGGTCTATACAGATGAACATCAACCTCTTCCCCATCTTCATCCTTGAGCAAAGGCTAGTTGGTCTCCATTGTTGTCTTAGCTGGTTTCCCATCAGTAAAGCTAAATTTCTTCAAAATATCAGCCACATACTTGTCTTGGCTGATGAAAATCCCATCTTTCATCTGTTTAACTTGAAGCCCCAAAAAGAAGGTGAGTTCCCCCATAGAACTCATCTGAAATCTATTATGCATGAGCTTCTCAAATTCTTCACACAACACCTTGTTTGTAGACCCAAAAATGATATCATCTACATAAACTTGGACTAGTAGGATATCCTTTTTGTCTTTCTTAATGAACAATGTCTTATCAATGGTTCCCCTGTTGAATCCATTAGATAACAAATACTTGGACAAGGTGTCATACCAAGCTCTTGGAGCCTGATGTAGACCATATAGTGCTTTCTCCACCTTATAAACCCTATCTGGATAATCAGGGTCTTTAAATCTAGGTGGTTGCATCACATAAACTTCTTCATCAATCTTTCCATACAAGAAAGCACTTTTCACATCCATCTGATACACTGGGAAGTTCTTGAATGAAGCATAAGCCAAGAATAGTCTGATGGCCTCTATTCTTGCTACTGGAGCAAACACCTCATCATAATCAATGCCCTCTTCCTGAGTGTATCCCTGAGCCACCAATCTTGCCTTGTTTCTGATCACAATTCCTCTCTCATCTCTCTTGCATCTGAACACCCATTTTGTACCAATTGCCCTCTTCCCATTAGGCAAATCAACTAATGTCCAGACTTCTTGAAGCTTGAACTGCAACAACTCCTCTTGCATAGCTTTATGAGCATTCTTGGGTTCCACTTGTGACAGAAAACAAGCAAACTTACAATTTTGTAGATCCTTGTGGCTATTCCTCTGATGTAGTGATTGAGCAAATAATCCTTGATGAAGCAAAGCATTCAACCCCTTTGCTTTACTTCTGGTCTGAACAGCAGATTTAACATCACCAATTATCTGCTCTTTTGGATGATTTTTATGTATTCTTGTTGTTGGAGTAGGACTAACAGGTATATGGGTCTCCATATTTGACAAATCAACTCCAGCTCCAAATACATCCACAACTTCATCATCCGTGTCTTCATACACTTCCTCTAATTCAGGAATTTCATCAGAAGAATCATCAAAGAAATTTTCATCTTTATCAGCAATAGAAGACTTGGGTATAGCAGCAGAACCACTATGCTTAGCAGCAAAATGTTCTGTACTACTGTTGGGCATAGCAGCAGGATATTTTGGCTTAGCAGCAGAATGAGAGGTACTGTTGCTACCTTTAGTTCCTTGGCTTCCTTGATTTGCTGACCTTTCATTCCTTACTTCATCATCATTCTTGCCATCATTTGAAGGTTTATCACCACCTTCTGCATCATCCTTTGGTACTTCTTCATTAACAGAACCATCCTTTGAACTCTTGCCCTCTTTCTCTTTTGCTGTGAAAAGCTGATTAATCTTCCATTTCTCAATCAAGACAAACTCCTTTGCAGATTCATCATCTTTAGCTTGTGTACTTGCATTAGGGTTAGCTTGTGTACCTGCAGACATGTTAGTTGTACCTGCAATCACTGGTTGATAATTCGTACTCTTGGTGAGGGAATCAATATCAAACAACCATTCAGGTCCTTTTCCAGCAACACTAGGTATGGTTTCACTAAACCTAACATGTAGGTTTTCTTCCACATGCTTTGTTCTTTGGTTAAATACCCTAAAAGCTTTGCTATTAGTTGAGTATCTAACAAAGAAACCTTTGTCTGCTTTCTCATCAAACTTGCCTAGTGAATCAATGGTATTTAAGATAGTAACAGGACACCCAAATGGTTTCAAGAAATCTATCATAGGTTTCCTACCATGCAATAACTCATAAGGGGTCTTGTTATGAGGCTTCACTACCTTACTCCTATTTTGCACATAGCAAGCAGTGTTAACTGCTTCAGCCCAAAAACTAGTGGGTAATTGTGACTCTGACAACATTGTCCTAGCAGCCTCAATTAATGTCCTATTCCTCCTCTCAGCCACACCATTTTGCTGAGGAGTTCTAGCCACACTAAACTGTCTTAAGATACCTTTTTCAACACAGAACTGATTCATCACATTATTCTTAAATTCAGTTCCATTGTCACATCCGATTATCTTAACTTTGTGATTAACTAGGTTTTCTACCCTTGTTATGAAAGCCTTAAGAATGCTAGATGTCTCATCTTAGTTCCTAAGAAGAAAACCCAAGTAAATCTGCTAAAATCATCAGTGACCACTAAGCAATACATCTTTTTATTCAAGCTTTTCACAAAAGTTGGACCAAACAGATCCATATGTAACATATGCAAGGGCTCAGAAATAGAGTTCACCACTTTGGACTTACAAGAGGCTCTGTGTTGCTTTCCCATCTGAGAAGCAACACAGGTTTCAGGATTTTCAAAAATTTTTGAAGGTAAACCTCTAACAAGGTTGCCCTTAACCAATTTATTTATTGTTTTGAAATTCAAATGGCCCAATCTTCTATGCCAAAGTTTGGATTCATCAATTGTGGCTTTGGCAAACAGACAAGTTAAATCTCTTTTGGGAAGGATGTTCTTTATGTCCACACTGTATATATTGTCTTTTCTAGGGACTCTAAGTTGCACTAATTTATCATCAGGCAATTTGTAGTCGGGAGATAAGACAAGACACTCAGTGTCTGTAAAAAGAACAAAATTCTTTTTGTCACACATTTGTGAGACACTAAAAAGATTGAACTTAAGTCCATTGACCAAATACACTTTTTCAAAATCCAAGGTGCCTGTTCTAATAGTACCTTTCCCAACAATTTTACCTCCTTTAGGGTCATTCCCAAAGGCAACATAGCCACCATCCAAAGCTTCAAAATTTTCCAAGTTGCTTTGGTCTCCAGTCATATGTGAAGAGCATCCACTATCAAAAATACATTTATCCTTTAGCTCCTTTTGTAGATTGCCCTGCACAAAAGTAAGAGAGTTAGTTTCTCTTTGGGACCCAAGCCATTACTAACTTGGATCTGCCTTGTGCATCAAAGTAATCAAATTTCTTGAAGTTCATTGATGCACTGCTGTGACTGGTTTTAGGTTTCCAGACCCAGCAAGCTGAGGCCTTAACAACATAGAAATGAGTGCCCACAACAGTATCAGTCACCACTTTTGGCTTACCAGCAGAAACTGCTTTTGCCTTAGCAGTAGAAAATTTTGTTTTCATTGGAATGGGCCTGGATGGTGTAGCAGCAGTAATAGTCCTAGAAACACCATCTCTTAACAAAATCTCCCTAGGAACCATGTTTCTTTTGGGGTGTAGGTGAGTCTTTCTAGCAAAGTTCCTATGGTTCACCCTAGTATAATGGTTCCATACAGGTTTTGGAGCACTAGTTCTCTTAGGTATTGAATAATAACAATCTTCTTGCAAGTGCTCAAAACTACCACAGCTGTGACATGCCTTCTTAACCAGTTCAAAGTCACTACCTAACTTGTATGAGATCACCTGGTGCAAGTTTCTCTAGTTTCCTCTGGGCAAGTCACAAGTCTTCCTAGGATAATCTCTAGGTTTATCATCATACTCAGCCACTTTCCTAGAGATTCTACTTCCTAGCACAGGTTTTACAAATTCAACATTTTTAGCTTTAATTTCAGCTGTATTAACCTGTGTGACTTTTGGTTCATGATATGTGTCTAAAAAGACATATAATTTACCCTGTTTAAACCCACATAAACGTCCAAAAAACACACAAATATCCATAAATATTATAAATATCAATAAAATGTGTTTTTATGTGTTGCAGATGCAAAATGAGTGAAAATCAAGTGAAAACGAACATAATTTGCATAAATGGCAAGTCTAGTCCCTCAAGTTTTAAAAGTTGTCAAAATTAGTCCCCGGGTATTTTAAAATGGAAAATTATATTTTTAAACCCTTGTACTATTGGAACTTGACAATATTTACCCTTGTGATAACTTTGGATAAATTACAGGTTTAGTCCTCAACTTTTCAGATTTTACAAGTTTGGTCCCTATGATGATTATCTAAAACCAAATCCGGATCACAAATAAACCCAACAAATAACTAAATACCCATACCCAAGCCCAAACCATAATAAGCCCATCCTTTTTAACTGAGTTAACAACTCAGTCAAACCTTCTTATCCCTTCTTCTTCCACCTCTCATCACTGAGTCACCCAAACCACTCACTGTGTCAAAACCAGCCCACAATATCACTAAAACTCACCCCCCAGCTGTCTCTTACACCCTCACAAGTTCCCATGAAGCATTAAATGTTCGAAATTTCGGCTACACGCAACTTAGGACTTTTTGGCGCCAAAAAGATTATTTAAAGGCTTAGATCAATTCTGAGCATCAATGGACGAGATTATTGTTGGGATTTGACCAAGAAAGTGAGGAGAATTAAATTGACTATAAAAGGAAGAAGAATGAAGAAGAGAAGATTACTTTTGGGCTAGCCAATTGTCATAGTGTAATTTAAAATTTAAATGCTTTCGTAGATTAAACTCTTTACTGCTTTCAATAGTTTAAATGTTGTTTTAACTTTCAATTAGTGTAATGGAAACTTTTATTTTCAGTTTAATCTCAGTAATCTTTTAAATTCATGTTTTTAGTTTATTCTCTTTTAATTTTCATGTTTCTTAATTCTAGTGGATTGTAGTTGATTATTTGGACTCAACAAGTCACATAAGCTCCTGACAAAGCCTATGAGCTTTTAGATAAATATAATCAGCAATGATCTTTTAAATTTCATAAATAGATTAAAATGAGAAAACAATGAAAAATATCAAAAATCAGTTTATATGGTGAATCAAGCTTGGAGCATGGTACGTTTTGGATGGCCATGGTTTAGATGCCTCATGGGAGGCTATAGGTGGTGGTTTTGTTCATTGGTTCCAAAGTCTCAGCTTGGATGCATCTTGTAAGCCCTTTTTTTATACCATTTCTGCATATTTACTGTTCCTGTCTTCTATTTGCTTTAATTCTTGTGTTTTCCTGTTTATTTGTTGTTTATTAATGTTTATTTAGCATAATCTTAGTTATGTATGTTTTGGATTTGAATGTTGATTTAAATTACATCTTGACTGTCAATGTGCTCATCTTTGATAATCATAGGATTAGACATTTGTGACTACTTGTTTAAGCTGAATAAGGTCCAACTTGACAACTTGTGACATCTGGATTTGATATCATGGGTGTATACAGTCATTTGTTATGAAAATCTCATTTTGGTTCAATTTAAGGGGTGTTTGGATTTGATGATGAAACTTTGTTATAGGATGTATGAAGTCTTGTTCTTGTTTGATGTAGGCTATATATAACCTTAGTAATTCAGTCAAACCTTAATCTAATGGTGTTACACATAGAAAAGTCAAATTGACACTTGTGCTTCTCTATATGTTAACTATATGAGTATCTGGTCCTGCAACCTTGCATACTAGTGTAATCCTTGTTTATTTTGCTTAATTTCATTTCATTACAGCTTAGTTTAACTTATTTAATCAGTAGATTAGCTTTTAAATTCATTTTAGTCAACTTATTAGTGTTTTTGTAAAAAGTCAAGATTTTCTGCACATTTGCGTATTTCAGCATTTTCGGCTGATTTTCGTCGATTTTTCATTTCTTCGTTTTTAGGAGTTAGACCCTGAAATTTGGCAGGCATATAGCTCCCCAGCTTGTGTACGTCTCCATATTTTTAGATTATTTTTTAGATTTTTTTACAGCTGCTTTTCAACAGCTCAAAAAGCTGCGTTTTTGCAAAATACCACAGAAAATCAGCAGCCATTTTGGCTTATTTTGAGCTTTTCCAGCTTATTCCATTAGTTTTTCTCAGTTCCTAAAGCTTATTCATAGTCTCCTTAGTCCATATTAGCTTTTTCCTTTTCACCATAGCTTATTTTAAAGCTTCTAGCTTAATATAAAAAATCCAAGTTTCATATAAAACTTAAATAGCCAACTGTTAAGAAAATAAGCTCTCTCAGAGCTTATTTGAGCTTTTTGGAAAAGTTTGCTTTATTAAAATTCCTTATAAATAGTTATTAAGTTAGTTTGTAAAAAGAAAATTGAAAAAAAAAAATAATTTCGCAAAAACGTGGGGTGTGGGATTCGAACTCAAGACCTCTCGCTAGTATAACATGCGCACACACCACACCCCCTTCCATCAGCTCTGGAGCACCAGTTCTGTTATGGTTTGCATCCCAATTCTATTTAACCCTTGTTTTTTCGTTTATAGCTTATTTTCTTTTTCAGCTTATATTAGCTTATCCGAATAAGCTATTTTGTCATTTTTATTTTTAATAAATCTGTAATGTTATAAAGTATTTTAGATAAAATTTTCAGATTTTTTAGAATAGTTTTAGTATTTATTTCGAATTTTTATTTGTATAATAGTAATTAAATCATAATAAAAAATATAAAAGTCAAAAAAATATAATTCTTTTTTCTAAAATTTTCTTTTATCATATAGAACCTGTAAAAAATATAATTGTACCCGTAGTGTTTATATTTCACAAATTTTACGTTTTAACTCGCGCACTTACGTTATTTTTATTAATAACGCGCGTTTTCAGTTTTCTTTGTAGTTTTTAATTAAGTAGACCTTAGATAATCATTTTTATTACGTTTTTAGTCGTTTTTAATTATCTTTCACAGTTTTTAGATAGAACTTACATTTTAGGTTTTTAGATTTTCTAATTATTATAACAATAGATTTGTAAATATAGTTATTTATTTTATTTTCTTTTAATTTGCATTTAAGCCGTTAAGGCATGCAAATTCCCTCTTTGGGAATGTTTGTTTTTATTCGTTTTGTACGTTTACGTTTAATTTAATTTAAACGTACGTTTGTAAATCTTTCACGTTTTTAGGTTTCTGATTGTACGTTTTTAACGATACAGCTGTGACAGAGCTATGACTATTCACATTCCTAGTGTTAGTCAATCAGATTCCTGTTTTTGTATATTCCACATCATTTCAGCACCTGCATTCGTTGTACTATCACGTTCACACCTCGTTGGGACTTAAACGACCCGGGGATAATTCTATACTCCTTGGATAATTGCATTGTGTTCTTGATTGGTTTGACTTTATTTGACCACATCCGTGGTTGATTTAAGTTGACTGTTCGGAGCCAATCAGTTCAACAGTCCTAAAAATTTCTTTCTTTTTAGCTTTAGGTGTTGAATCAGTCTCATCATCCTCACTATCTGACACCCAATCTTCAATGATCAAAGTATCAGACTTATGTTCTACCTTAGGTGCACTTGTTCTATCAGGTTTTTCATTACTTGTCTCACCTAAAGGTTTTGCTCCTACCTCAGTTAAGAATGACAATTCCTTTTTGGGAGGTGAAAAAGCACTTTTGACTGGGGGTGGTACTTCAGCAAATCTTAAACCACTCCCTCTTCTAAGTATTTGACTTCCAATAGATTTATTGATAAGATCAGTTGCAAGCTGTTGTTTTTCAACTAGTATGACATGTTTTTCCTTACTAGTTAAAGCTTCATCCCTAATTCTTTCAGCTTCTTCAACTCTTTTATTAAGAACACTAATCTCAGCATCTTTCTTAATAATTTCAACTTCTAGACCATTGATCTTATCAACATACTCTACTTCATTTTGTTTAAGAAAGTCAAGTTTTGCTTCTACTGATTTTAGGCCATATTCATAACCTAAATTGTCAAGTTTTAACTTTTCTACTTCCATTCTTAAACTTTCATTCCTAGATTTTAATTCTTCAACAGTATATAGGCATGATTTAAAAGAACAAGATGACTCATTGGATACCTCAGAGTCTGAACCAGAGGATGAAGAAGCATAGGCCATTAGTGGAAAGTTGTGTTCCTTCTGTTCTTCTTCAGCCATGAAAGCAGCATTTGGTCCATCCTCTGCTTGATCACTCCAGTCAAACTCTCCCAATCCATCACAAGACACCATAGTAGCAGTGGGCTTTGCTTCTTCTATAGGAATCTGCCTTTTGTTTTCCTTGTTCTTCTTTGGAGCTCTACACTCCCTAGCAAAGTGACCCTTTCTCTGGAAATTGTAGCATTCCATCTTTTATTTATCAAACCCCACATTGGTTTGACCTTTGTACCTGAGTTCTCTACCAGTCTTTCTCAAAAACCTCCTAGCTCTCATAGTTAGCATTGCAAACTGCCATTTCAGATCAATCTCCTCAAGGTCATCTTCATCAATTTGATCCAAATCTTGATCAGTAACGGAAGTACTTGTGGGACCTCTGGTAAGATCAGCCAAAAAGGCACAAATAGCACCATCACTGATGTTGTCACTATTTGTACTAGCAGTAGGACCAGCAGCAGAATGATCTTCTTGAGAACTACTAGATCCTTTGCTGTTTGAAGACACAATGGCTAAGTTATTTGCACCAGAAGATGAACTAGAAGCTCCCTTGACTTCAGATTCATACACTTTTAGATTGTTGTACAAATCATCCAAAGTCATTGTTTCAAAGTCAGTCTTATTCCTCCAGACCACTGTATGAGTATTCCATTCAGATGGTAAGCTCCTCAGAAACTTGAGATTGATGTCTTCTTGAAGCAATGAGACCTTCATAAGCAGTAATTGACTCACCAACCTTTGAAGTCTATCATAGGTAGCATCAATGTTTTCTGAACATGAAGCAGTAAATGTTTCAAATTGATGCTTGAGCAGATTCTTCCTAGACTTTTTGGTGGCCTCATTCCCACCAAATCTGAGTTCAATAGCAGCCATCAAATCCTTTGCAGTCTTTGTGTTCCTGAAGCTCAGTTGATACTCATTGGGTATCCCTAGAAAGAGGGTATTATGAGTTTTAATCTCCAGTCTCCGCTGAGCCTTCTCCTCATTGGTTTTAATGGGTAGTAGAGTAACCCCATCAGCAGCCTTAGCAGGTAGTTTATTTCCATCTTCAACAATTTCCCACATGGAGTAGTCTAACATCTTCATGCATTGCTCAATCCTCATCTTCCAGATTTCGTATTCACCAACCTTGAGCATTGGTACCTTGGATGCAGTCACCATATGATGAGATTCCGATTCCAATGCAGAAGTAGATGTTGAACAGATCTTGATTAACAAAAATTCTTCTCGATATCAGTCTCTAGATCACAAGCTCTGATACCACTTGTAGAAACTAAGAACATGCTAAAGATAGTTTCTTGGATCGTTTTGAGCCTTAGGGTTCAACAATAACAATGAATATTAATGCACAACGGAATAAAAACAAATCAATTGTTATTGACACAAAGTTTCTTTTTAACTCTTTACGCCTCAATATTATTTGATCAGAATAATACGGCTACACTAATCTTGTAACAGGAATCAAGAGATTCTTGAAGCGACAAACAACTAATCCTAGTCTAGGCGTTTTAACTTCTACGCCCTAGACACACACACACCCCTTTATTGACTACATTATGGAAGACTTAATAAAAACAAATTCCCTTGATCTCTTTATATAATAGATGATCTAGGGTTTACAAAAGATATATGCTAAAAATAAAAGATTTCGTAGTAATCTTTTCTTTCTTTAAACTTTCATCTTTTGTCACTTTAAGCCCTTTTTGTTTCATTCTTCTATTTACTTTGTCTCATCAAATCAAGAATCCCAACAGACACCCAATCTTCAATGATAGGTGCATCAGAATACTTCTTTTCAACTTTAGGCTTCTCCTCATTAGACTTACTATTCTCACCTACAAACTTATCATCAGACTCAACTAAACAAGACAATTCAGGTAAAGGAGGTGGAAATTTACCTGTAATAGAAGGGGTAACTTCATTATAACCTATACCACTACCTTTCCTCATAAGTTGACACTCAATTATCTTATTTACACCTTTAGATGCAAACTCAAGCTTATTCACTTTACATTGATGTTTTTCTTTTTCCTAATGAGCTGCATCCTTTTCTTTTTGAGCCTGTTCTAACCTCTTATTAATTTCTTGAATAATGTTCTCTTTAACATAAAGTTTGATTTCTAAAACATTAACCTTTACTACATACTCAGACTCATTCTGCTTAAAGAACTCAAGTCTTTTCTCAACAGACTTTAAACCTACTTTATAGCCTAAATTATCAAGTTCTGACTTCCTTAAATCTTCTATTAATTTTTCATTCCTAGCCTTAAGTTGCTCAATAGTATCTAAACACGATTTATAAGAACAACCAGAATCATTAGATACCTCAGAGTCAGAACTTGATGATGAAGAAGAATAAGCCATGAGTGCAAAGTTTGGTCCTTCAGCTGCTTGGTCACTCCAATCATATCCACCCAAACCATCACAGGACACTAAAGCTGTAGAATTTGTAGGTTCCACAGACACAGCTTTCCTTGAGCTTTCTCCATTATTGTAGTCTTGGCTCCTTGGTGCCCTACACTCTTTTGCAAAGTGTCCCTTTCTATGGCAATTGTAGCATTCTACTTTTGACTTATCAAACCCCATATTGTCCTGCCCATTGACTTTGAGCTGCCTTCCTATTTTCTTCAAGAATCTCCTTGCCCTCATTGTCAACATTGCCAAATGCCACTTCAAGTCCATCTCTTCAAGATCATCTGGATGAAGCTGTTCTAAGTTCTCATGTACAATCTGAGAACTGTTAGTTTGACCAGCCAAGAAAGTACAGATAACAGCATCACTCAAGTTATCAAAGTTTATAGAACTAGTAGCATTAATTTGAGTGCCAGCAGTAGTAACTCCACGAGCAGTTTTAACTGCTTCATTAGTACTGCCAGAACTGTTATTGGAGGAGGACACAAAATCTAAGTTTTGTGAGCTTGAGGATGAGCTAGATAATCCTTTGACTTCAGGTTCATACACTTTTAGATTGTTGTACAGGTCATCTATGCTCATTGTGTCTAAATCATCCTTGTTTCTCCACAAAACAATATGTGTATGCGACTCTGGTGACAACCTTCTTAGAAACTTCTGATTTATATCCTCTTGGGGAATTATTACTTCCACAAGTGCTAGTTGACTGACAAGTTTCTGAAGTCTGTCAAAGGTTTGATCAAGATTCTCAGAACTTGGAGCAGCAAAGTTCTCATATTGTTGCTTCAAAAGATTCTTCCTAGTCTTCTTAGTAGCAGCATTCCCTCCAAATCTCTTCTCAATAGCTGCTAACAAAGACTTAGCATCCTTGATAGGATTGAAATTCAACTGATGTTCATTAGGAATGCCCATCATGAGAGTGCTTCTGGCTTTAACCTCCAATCTTCTTTGTGCCTTTTCTTCAGCAGTTTTAATAGGCACAACAGTCTTAACTCCAGCAGCAGATGTTTCATTTTTTGGTAAGGAATCACCATTCTTTATGACCTCCCATAGAGAATAATCAATCATCTGTATATACTGCTCAATTCTCATTCTCCAGAGTTCATACTCACCAGGCTTGAGCATTGGTACCTTTGATGCAGTAATCATATGTGTAGATTCTGAATCCATGTCTTCAATAAGGTCTAAACAATCTTGAGTTTAAACTGGTTCTTCTTGATTACAGCTTCTAGATCACAAGTTCTGATACCACTTGTTGATCCCAGCTATATACTTTATCGAATCCCTTAGCTTGTAAAGGTTTAGTTATCTTAGATAAATCAAAAACAACTAAGTATAGAAATTGTCTTTGTGTATATCAAATACGATGCGGAATCTTGTACTTGATCTTAAGAAGAAATTTGTAACAATGAAACAGTAAACAAAGAATACAAGTATATTAAGCAAAACACTTCAATATTATTAATGAATAATACGAATACTCTCCTAGTATTAGGGTTTACAACCTTGAAGCTATGAATAATACGTGTAATGTGTATAAAACTCAATGCCCTAGGACCTCCTTTTATAGACTAAGGAGTCCTAGTCGTCTTACAATTACTTTCCATACAAGATAAATCTTGAAATAATCTTTTCTATACTTATCTAAACATTCTATGCATATCAAACCGACTCTAATACTCCAGCAGTACTAATAAACACTTAGCAGTATGTGGAAACCGTAGAGGGGGTGAATACGTTTTCATTTAAAAACTTAAAAACTTTTTGTATCAAACACCCGATCAAGTGTGACGTAATATGAAAAGTGTCAACAATGATCATACAACATCTAGAGATGGTATAAAGTAAACTACAACACAAACACAATCAAACCAAGACACAAACATAATCAACATAATATAAGCAACAAACCACACAAATATAAACGCAATGCAAATATAAATATAAAGCGATAAAGACTAAAATAAAAGTAAATAGATAAGTAAAGAAGGCACAAACCAGACACGATGATTTATAGTGGTTTGGTCACGAAGCTCCTCTTCGCCCTACTCCACTCCCCGAGTACCCAACTCGAGAGTTACTTCAATAATCAACAAGCTCCCTTCTTGGCGGAGAAAACCATACAACGTCGCTTACAATATTTTCTGACACTAAGCTAGCTGTCGAGTTCTTCTTCGGGTGCAACCAAACCCATTATGTTTTATGGCCCAACATAACAAACCTCGTGTTTTGAGGCCTAAACACATAAACCACGTCGCTTACATTATTTTCTGACATTAAGCTAAATGTCGAGTACTAATCTAGCTAGTACCAATCTCACTCATGATCTACCTGATCCTCACATATCACACAAGCTACAAGATCCACATGATCTACACTCGATCTACCCGATCTACTCACGATCCACCCGATCTACTCACGATCTACCCGATCTACCCGATAACAACACAAGCTACACAAGATCTCCCCGATCTATACAAGATCACAATGATCCACGCAAACTAACTAAACAAGATGATAGAAAACTTTATGTATAGCAAGATACAACAAGCGCGTAACAAATGTTACGAGTGCACTAGACTAACATTATAACACTTTGTATCTTTGTGATACTATGTGTTCTTCTCTTGCACTAGTAGAGGAATGAAGGTGATCTCTTGGTTGGATGAAAGGGTCACTCTTAATCAAACTAAGACTCTCTAAATGATCAAAGAAAGTGATCTAAATAAGAAGGGATTAGACCAGAGAAAACTAACTGGAAAAATCAAGTTGTAAGTGTAAAATGGTCCACTATTTATAGGAAAAGAAAAAACTAGCTGTTATGTACGGACGGTACCACTAAAGTTCAGACGGTACCACTAATTTTCAAACGGTACCGTTAAATTTAGTGGTACCGTCCCAGACAAAAACGCCCCTCTTTTTGTTTTTAGTGGGGAAGATTTATTTTGGGGATGTTTGGAGCTGTTTGGGGGGGGGGAAGCTGTTAGGATTTTTAAACTTATTTTTCAAAATAAAACATTTCTTTTTAATTCAAAAATAATTTGTAAAATGTATTTTTGAATAAATGTTTTGTCACATTAAAAATGTGAAGTTTAGAACAAAATATTTATTTCTTTGATCATCCGTCGAGTTTAAATTTGTTTGTTCATACCTTAAATGTTTTACGTCGGGATGAAAATCTGCGACTCTGTTGAGGCATACTTGATACGTTGAGAGATGTTGATGTACGTATGCGTTGATGATTTGTGTTTACAAGTAACTTGCGCATTTTACGTTATGCATTACATGTTACATGTTTGTCATTATTAAAACTGAATAAACCGTTTAGTTGAAATATCGTAATATTTGCGCTAACAATCTCCCCCTTTTTTATGATGACAAATATGTAAACCGTAACATACAATAAAATGTAAAAGTTACCTTTTTACACTCCCTTCTCCCCCTTTTGTCAAATCAAAAAGGTAGTTGAGCTCTCCCTTGAACTCACTCCCTACTCCCCCTTATTAAACTACTTTCCTTTCTCCCCAGAAAGGCGAGCTTGCATCATCCCAGTGAAGTCTTCTATCACCACTGTTAAGACGACTCCATGCTATGTATTCAAATACTTCTGAGCTCCCCCTAGCTCAATGCTCCCCTATGATGATTGAGTCCCCTTGTTTATTTACCTTAGTAACTAGCGGATCCATGTATCAAATTTTTACAAAGGCTTTTCCTACATCAAGGGTTAGCTCCGTGCAACATAATATATAAAATAATAGGAGCAACATTATAGGGATAGAATACTTTTAGCAAGAAATGCAAAGGTTAAACTAAGTTAAAGTGTAGCTACAAAAAAATGAGTTTGATGAGGTATGTGAGCATATCAAAGTATGCTAGAGGTTGGACACGTGATGAAAGTGTGCTAAAAGGACAAAAGCAAATAAGAAAGCCCAAGAAAGTTGAGCGACAAAAAAAATGAATGCATATTGCAATTCAAAGATACTTGAGTGTCACAAACTGACCGACAACCTAAGGTGTAATTGTTCAATCAATCACACTAACAAGAACGAGATTCGTTCATTGACTGACACACAAAATGACTTCTTCCAAGTTGTCATTGGGAAGGCGAGTTCTAACAAGCCTTTTGAACGACATAATCATCTACCAAAGATGATTGGTGTTAAGGATAGTTTGTTGAGAAGATATACTCTAAATGAGGTAGATATATGTTATTACTATTATGACAAGTCATGCCATAAAGTAGACTCGATGAAAGTTTAAAAAAAATAAGAATGAGAACGACACGCACTAAGATTCGAATGGAAATGATTCCATAAGATGGGAGAGTGTTGGTTTTGACCTTTGATAGAAGGTGGGTAAAGATGGTTTAGATTAATATAACGTTTTCACTGACAACGAGATGCATGATATATTTCAAAGGAGAAAAAGAAAAGGTGCATGTGATCCTAACAGGGTTGTGGGCGAATATCTCTAACAGGGTTGAGGTAACGAAGTTCTAGAATTCTAGTTTTGGATGATCCTAGATGTGAGTTAGAGATAATTTGGTGTATGAAGGATTTCGTGTGATTGTGTAGTTATACACTTTGGGTATAATGATTGTGATGGTTGAAGGTTTTTGAACTGACTGTCACTATCAAGAGTGAAGTATAGTGATAATGTTTGAGTGGGATTGATGTAAGGGTTGAAGGTTCTGAAACCAAATATCACTATCAAGAGTGAATTTTAGTTATAAGGTTTGATGTGAGGGTTGAAGGTGCTTGTATAGAAAAAATAGCTAAGTGTTCTCAAAGAGTAGAGGTTAGGAAGCTAGAGCCAAATGTGGTTTTGTGACTGGGGTTTTGCTAAGTAGCGGGTACTTAAGCAGTGAGCGTTTTAGTAAAGAATTCTAGGGAATAAGAACCACATTTGTGTGTTCTTGAGAGTGTTTGGTGAAAGACTATATGAGTGTGTTTTCGCTCCCCCTTAATCGATGACCATCCGGACAAGATGTGAAAAAAAAGAAAAAAAATATAAAGAAGAAAGCAAACGTTGACTTAGTAACGTCATGACAAGTGGTGGATAGCATACAATAAACTTCACCTTTGAAGTCACGTAGCTCTTCTCAATCATTGTGAATATTCATAGAACATTCATATGATGAGGCATGTGATTACGTGGAAATAGGCTAAGGGTTAAGAAGATAAAATCTTCAAGGCTATGGGGTTAGTGATAAGGTTCTAGTGGGGTTATCTATGTTGATGAAAAAGGGTTATCTCAACTTATCCTAGCAGTTCTTCGCTTGAAGTGTGTGGAAGATGAATGGGATACGGAAGCATTGGTAGTGTAGAACGAAGGTTGAAAAATGTAGATAAGTTGAGAAGATAATGGATACGGAAGTAACCAAACATATGGTGTGTTTAGTACCATGTGGAAGTGAAAGGGGAAAAAAGCTAAGGAATAAGAAGATAGGCAGAATATATTCTGATAGGAGACGGTTCTAGTTCAAGACTACAGCGAGTGTGTAAAACCCTAAAATTTGGATTCACATTTTTACATCCAATTTGAATTTTTAACATAAGTTTGATATTAAGTCATATACATTTAAAACCATATGTTATACACATGAAATGATATAAATCCTAAACTAAAAATTATAACTTAAATACAAAATAAACCTATATGACCTAAGTAAAAAATATAAATTGGTTCACCCTTTGTTTCCTACACTTTGTGCACGTTTTTTTTTTTTTTTCCTTGTGATACTTGAGCCAAAAATGTGATGCCCCCTCTCCTATTTCACACGTCTAAAGAGAGGATAAGAAAAAGTTTAAATGGTCAAATATGTCAACTTTAATAAAGGATTTGGTGGCTCCTTGATCCTAGCTAAAACACACGGTATTCCCTACATAAAATCACACGCCTCTTTTTTCCCCTCTTTCACACAAACATACGGCATTCATTCTCCCTCCCCATACGAAACCCTAGCAGCCATTATCACTTTGTTAAGCTCTCAAAATCAAGGAAGAAGGAAGGTTTAAAGATTACTTTGATCGTATAACGCTTGGGTGTGTTTGTGTCTTTGATTCGTGGGCCTTTGTTCTTGGTTCCTTTGCCTCGTTATTCTACCAAGAAAATAACATCGTGCTCCTTTGTTTTTCAATCTATTCGACATACATATGACATATAAAATCAGAAGTTAACATGTTAATACAAACTACTATAATCATCCTAACGTAATGTTTGTTGCCTCGTAAAATATGTGATATGAGTAACACATGAAATTGTCACATAAAATCATGAAAACTATGCACCTTGTAACTGTTTGGTATCAAGTTTTGTGGACTGTTGTGTATTGTGTTTTGTGGACTGTTTTGGGGTCGTTTAGTCTAGACCAAGACCTATGTTTTTGAAGCCATAATATGAACATTAATGATACATTAATTATGATGTAAAACCTGGAAACCCTAGGCAACTAATTGGGTCGATTAGAGGTTAAGAGGGTTAGGGTTGTGTTGAATATGTCTCAACTGCATGCTATCCAGGGTTTTGGGTCGTGTTGCAAGTGTCATAAGTTAATGATACAAATGTGTTTTTGCAATATTTTTTAGGCTAAAACTAAATTCAGGATTTGTGCTATCTGGATATCAGATTTCATAATTTTTGGAGGTCAGGAGAGTAGTCTTTTGATTTCTAGGAGTTCAAGTGTCAAAACTGTATTTTGGATGTCTGAAAATCAGTTGGTGTTTTTTATTTTTAGTTTTAAAACCATAAGGAATTAAGAGGTATCTTTTGACATGGATAATATTTAAGATGTATATGGCTTACTGAAATTTTGGTGGATTTTTCTGAAGTGTCAAAATGGGTTCGTTAAGGGCAAACATTTTGGGTGTCTGTGCAGTTATCTTTCTGGGCAGGTTTGGGAAAATGATTTTTGAAATGGTAGTTTCACTTAGTAATAAAATCTGAAAAAATTAGGGGATGTTCTAGACATATGTAGGAGTCACATATAAAAATTTTAGATCCTCAGGAGCTAAGTTGTTAGGTCTCTAAATTCATAAGAAATTGAGTTAGATTTGCATTCTAAACCTAAAATCTATTTTGACACCCTTAAACCTTAACTAGATTAATTATTGATTTGAAACACATATAGAACCTATGTCTTGATTGTTAAATCAGTCTACTTTCATTTGAGAAACATTTTTATGAATTAGTTCTAAATGAAAGTATGTTAAAGTCCTTGATTTTCAACTAAAGGTCTTCTGGTCATGCAGTTTGCGTAAATTTTTGCTCAAACCAAAAAAAAAAAAAAGGGCGATTCAACTTTTAAACCTTGACATGTTTTCAAAGTGCTCAGCAAAAATATTTGAAATGGGGAGGAAACCAATTCATTGTCAAATAAAATCAAGCTTAGTATACATTGTTATACCTAATACACAAAATGACGATAAGTATTTTTGTGTGTTAAATTGCTATTTGCTTATTATAGTTTTTCGGTTTATGCATTTATAAGGCTCATGCTAAATCACTTGCACTATATTAAGTAATTAGTTTGCATTGCATATAGGCATCAACAATTTGTCTTGCATTTTTTGCAAGTTCTTAAAATGGTTTAGTAACTTTCTTAGGAATAGAAACTAAGTTGGTAGATCATATGTGTCGAAAGATATTGTCTTACACAATTATTTTTCCAAAGGTTTAAGTGTAAAAAGTATATCACCCCAAAACACTTAACACTTTCATAAAATCCGTAACATGATCCTTAAAACATCACATCATTTTGTCTTGTTTGACCATGGGTTGTCTAAACAAGATAAAAGGTCATTTTAATACATTAGTATTTAAGTAAAAGAAAATGTATTAAACTTGCATTGATTTAACACACATACAAAATGTTTTAAACATTTAGTATTTTACGTATGTGGTATAAAAATGGTTAAGATAATTATTTTTATACTAATGAGGTGTCGAAAAACTAAGAGTATTATACATAATAATATAAATAGTTTTTCTCAAATAAAAATAAATGACAATATCAAAGTAGTAACTTAGTTTGTCATTAATCTCACACATACAACTAGTGTTAAAATAAATGGAACACACTCCTTAAATTTTTATTTTCTTTTTAAAAAGGGAGTGATTGTGAGGGTCAAGAAAGATTTCGAGTATATATCAATTCATTATTCAAATTATGATTGATATCATCATCGAATCTAATTGACAAGTTTTCGAGTGTGGACATGAAATTGAAGTCATTATTTGTTTAGCTTCAAGATAACATCAAAACATGATGAAACATATTATCTTGAATCTACATACTCAATCACACTCGATTGTTATGAAAATAATGACGTCCTCTCAAGACGAAAATAATATGCATCGGATCATAACTCACACTTGTGTTGAAGATGCCATATTGAGTCTTGTTGTCCAATAGTTGTGTTCCAAACATTAAACTAATATGTTTAAAAGATGCATAAAATACACAACTAAGTAGGAGTGACAACTTGGATGTTTCATCCGAAATATACAAGTAATTTACATTGCAATGCAATCAGTAAATGTGTCATTTCCGAAAAACCAAACAAGAGCAAACAAACAACATATGTAAACTTTGCTCATGAACGACTCTACACTCAATGTCACATGTCTAGTAAAAGTGTCACACATAATATGTTATTAACTATTATGTACGTCATCAATCTTTGAGAATATCACATGTATCTCTCTTATCAAAAGATTACAAAGGATAACTTATATCACATGCATCTTATTTTCTTTGTGACATGAATGGTTATGTTACAAGAGAATACATTGCATCCTGTTAACAAATATAGGATATTAGAGTTGAATAATAACCTAATACGTCATGTGTCATTGCATAAACAAGTAAAATTAGTCATACACTAAAATACTTGTTTCACAAAGCATTCATAAGAGTGATAAGTTTCCTCTTAGAAAAGCATACTTGTTGAAATAAACAGTATGTCTCATTTTAAATAAAATGCTCACAAGATCTATTGAGGTAAGTAACCTTGTTGGGTACGCTTCTCGCACCAAAATGTGACAACATATGTGTGATTACATTAGTTATCTTATTTGCCACAAACACATGGACTAGAACCGTCAATATTGTAAAGTCATGTGTTTTGGCTCTATAAATACACCTCCTAGACTTCACTAGGAGGGTTGAAGCTTTGTGTTTGTTTTTCACCTTTCTATATTATCAATAATACAAGTTTCCTCTTAAAAAAAATAAAATAAAAATAAAAAAATAATTAAAAAAAAGGGGGGGAAGATTGTTGGGTATGCTTCTCGCACCAAAATGTGACAACATATTTGTGATTACATTAGTTATCTTATTTGCCACAAACACATGGACTAAAAGTGTCATTATTGTAAAGTCATGTGTTTTGGCCCTATAAATACCCCTCCTAGACTTCACTAGGAGGGTTGAAGCTTGTGTGTGTAATTTTCCCTTTCATTATCCATTAATAAACACATAGTTTCCTCTCTCTCACTCTAACTTTCTCTCTCTAACCTTCACCATGGAGATGATGATCTTTCATCATCCAAGACCTCCCGATTCATAATAACATAACCAAAACACGATCCATCAATTGGTATCAAGAGCCATGGTATTAGTTTTGGTTGATATTTGTGATTCGGGAGGCCTTGGATGATGAAAGATCATCATCTCCATGGCAAAGGTTTAGTGAGGAAAATTTTGGCCGGAATCTCGCCGGATTTCTTGGTCAAAAAGTCAAAACCCTCTTTTGTCGCAATTGCCTGAAACCCTCATCTATCTGGATTCGATTTCTTGTACAAGAAATGCGATAACGATCCAAAACCCTCTTCTATCGCAGTTGCGATTGCGTTTTTATCACATTTGGGTAATTATCGCGTTTGGGTAATTATCGCGTTTGGGATTTTTTCGCATTTGGGATATTATCGCATTTGGGATATCACCGCGATTGCGTGTTATCGCAGTTGAGACAAGAACACTTATCGCAGTTGCACGGGTCAAACGGTCAACAGTCATACTTTTAGAAATTAAAACAATGATAAAAAGAAGAGGATGATGTGAAGAAGACTGTTTGACCAAAACCACATATACCGGCCTTTCGATTGACTTCAGTTTGTAACCCATTTCGTTGACCAAAACCACAAAATATTAAAATGAAGGTAAAATAGAACATACGCCGACTATTAACACAATCCTAACCATCAACCATCACCTAATTCATCTCACAACTACAACAAATCCAACAACTATCCTAACCCCATCCCTAACTCCTCACGTCACATAACAACTACTACACGAATATTTACAAGAACAACTCATGATCTCAGTTCATGTGTTTACATTAGTTATCTTATTTGCCACTGGTGGAGAACATATGTGTGATTACATTATTTGCCATAAACACATGGACTAGAACCGTCAATATTGTAAAGTCGTGTGTTTTGGCTCTATAAATACACCTCCTAGACTTCACTAGGAGGGTTGAAGCTTTGTGTTTGTTTTTCACCTTTCTATATTATCAATAATACAAGTTTTCTCTTTATCTCTTTACTACTTTCTCTCACTAAACCTTTGCCATGGAGATGATGATTTTTCATCATCCAAGGCCTCCCGATTTACAATAAGTTAACCAAAACACGATCCATCAAACCTTTACTAGATTCTCACTCAAGATATGCAAAGGAGCATTCTTGAAACACACACGATGCAGTAGATTCTACATTGTATCACATTAGAGTGTCTTTTGGTTCTAGGAAACTAAATCATGTTAAAATAACATGTAACAACTCAACGAACAAAGATGTTGTCCAAGAGATCATAAAATACACCATCTCCATCAAATAACCTCTAAATCTCAAACACGAAATTAAAATATTTCGCTTGCCTTTGTTAGGAGTTGTGTAAGACATGTCATTCTCTTAATCGACCTTCAAAGTATGGTTAGTTGAGTCATATTAGGTCATGTATTAGCGAAATAATCTAATATCATCTTTGCTACACTTCAATAGGCAAATATAGGAATTTGAAATTTTCTAATATGAGAATGACTACTGGAGAACCTATCGCACTAGAAATTCAATTTGACCTAACGGTTGGATTGCTTCCAGGAGAGAAGTTGGGTTCGTGTATAACCCATAAAAATGGTCGTGTTTAGCCTTAATTGAGCACCACTAGTGATAGTCTCATACTCATTCTCTAACTTGAAAAATTTTCATTCCTACATTTGACTAGAGATAGTTTACATCGGTGAACTATATCTCCCATTAGGATGTTGTCTTGAACAGGTAGTAATTAGGATCTGCCTTAGCAAACCTAGATTACTTGCATCCCACATACGTGTTTCAAAATGATAACATGTTCTCATAAGATATGATTAAATATCTTCATGATCTTAAATGCTAAATGATTATCATGGTTTGCATGATGTTTGCATTTATTCCTTATGTGCATTTTACATGATTTGCTTGTAAAGTTTGCACCCACACTATGCTCTTTTGACACATTAGGAATTAGGTATGCCCATCACTATGAACCCTTAGAAGTCATAGAGCCATACACTAGTGTCAAAACCCATAGGTCAAAGTAGTCGTGAAGTTACCCTAATTCCCCAGTCATCACTTCGCCTTCTTCCAAGTAATACACCCTTTTGTCATGGGAAGGATAGGAACAAACCTAGTAGAACTCGGAGTAGGGTTGACAACTTAAATATTTCATCCGAAATATTCAAGTAAGTTTAACTTGCGATCGCAATTGTTAAATGTCATATCCGAAACATCATACTCAAGCCTTTTAACAACATATGTTAAAACGCTCATCCAAAGGACTCACGAGTTACTATATAAGTATTTAGTAGTTCCTTTCATCCTCGTGTGAATATACACGTCTTAAGATCCCAAACCCTGCTGCAAATCAGCACCATAGGCCTAGCTTTACATCTTTCAAAACCCCATGAAACACTCACGTGCGAAGCACATAGAAACCCTTAAATCAACCAAACCTCTCAACCGAGAATCCCCTTACCATCTCCGTCTAGGTCTAGGAATGATGGAACATTTTCCATAAAACTTATGACTATTTAAATATTTCACTGGAAATATTAAAGTCATCTCTCGTACCCCTCTTATGATTACTTGAATATTTCACTGGAAATATTGTATTCATCTCGTGCGTCTCGTCTCATGACTCTTCAAATATTTCACTGGAAATATTGAGTCATTCTTTAAATCCCTCTCATGACTATCTAAATATTTCACTGAAAATATTAAGTCATCCCTCACGTTCCTTGCATGATCTCTTGAATATTTCACTGGAAATATTGAGATCATCTATTCTATTTCGTGTCATGACTTTTAGATATTTCACTGGAAATATCAAGTAATTCCCTCGATCTCGTCCCATGACTGTTAGATATTTCACTGGAAATGTCGAGTCATATCCTGTGTCTCGTCTAATGACTTTTTAAATATTTCACTGGAAATATTAAGTCATCTTTCACATCGCTCTAATGACTACCTATGTATTTCCTCGAAAACATAAAAGTCATTTCTTCTCGTCCAGTACCGGTCAAAGAATTTATTAGGTATAAATTCTCTCCTCGTTTCGAAAGCGAAGATTTATTCGTAAAATCCTCTTAAACTCCAATGACAACTTAAATATTTCATCCGAAGTATTTAAAGTTTATTTAATTTGCGAAATGCAATTAAATTTCATTTCTCGTTCTCGACAAACGTTCATCGAATCTCGGTGGATTCATTCATAAAGGAATTTATTCGGTATAAATTCTTTTAATCTAAGGTCCAGAAAAATCACAACATATGTGAAATTTCTTTGTCAGAAATCTAATTCTGGGTCAAAACTGACCTCAGCAGGTCACGGTACTCTTTAATAGGGGACAGTATCGTTAATCTTAACGGTACCGTCGGACCGTTGTCTGCTGAGACAGTTTATTCTCACTGTTTCAAAACCACTATCGAAACACACTCGATGTAGTCTTGAACCAGAACCGTATCCTATCAGAACAGATTGTATCTATCTTCTGATTCCTAAGCCTTCTTCCCTTTCACTTCCGCATGGTACTAAACACTACCAATGCTTCCGCATCCCACTCATCTCACACACACTTCAAACGAAGAACCATTAGGATACGTTGAGATAACCCTATAACCTTATCACCTACCTCACAACCCTGAAGATTTTATCTTCTTAACCCTTAGGATATCTCCAAGTAATCACATGCCTCATCATATAAATATTCTATGAATATTCACAATGATTGAGAAGAGCTACGTGACTTCAAAGGTGAAGTTTATCGTATGCTATCCACTACTTGTCATGACGTTACTAAGCTCATCGCTTCAGTCAACGTTTGTTTTCCTCTTTATCTTTTACATCTTGTCCGGTTGGTCATAGATTAAGGGGGAGCGAAAACATACTCATATAGTCTTTCACTAAACACTCTCAAGAACACACAAATGTGATTCTTATTCCCTAGGAAACTTCCCTTTAGCTGCCCAGAACTAGGCTGTATAGGAAAATTCGTGACTTCCAGGTCACGGTACCGTTAAATAGGCCACGGTACCGTTAAATTTAATGGTATCGTGTGGTATTTAGTGGTACCGTGCCTATGTTTGACGAATTTTCACTGTTTCCTTTAGATCCCTGCATCCCTAACCTCAAACCTGCAAATTTTTGCAAACTCACATACACCCTAGGATTCCCTCACTACATCATAGAACTCTAACACCAACTTTAGTTCGAATCCCACAACTCTTGCCTATATAAGGCCTCACCATTGCAAGCTTATCTTGCATCTCACATTCAAACCTTTTAGCTACACTTCACTCTTGACAGTGATAGTTAGTCTAAGAACCTTTAACTCGTGGATCATCACACTCAAACCTTACAACCTTGAACCCTTATATCAATCCCACTCAAACCTATTAGCTACACTTCACTCTTGACAGTGATAGTTAGTCTAAGAACCTTCAACCCATAGACCATCACACACAAACCTTACAACCGTCAACTCATCAATCATCACACTCAAACCTTACAACTACTCCTCACTTTGGATAAGTGATAGTTTTTTCAACAACCTTCAATCCTCACAAAACACATGAAACCCCTTCATGCACCAAATTATCTCTAACACACAACTAGGATCATCCAACCTAGAAACCTAGAACTTCGTTACCTTAACCCCGTTAGAGATATCCACCAACAATCCTGTTAGGATCACATACACCTTTTCCCTTTCCTTTTGAAATATATCATGCATCTCATTGTCTGTGCAAACGATATATTAACCTAAACCATCCTTTCCCACCTTTCCTCAAAGGGCAAAACCAACATCTCCAACCACATCATCATCATCCTCCACCTTTAGGATTCCCACACCCTTACCTCCACCAAGTCCATCACAACCTTTAGCCATCACACTAACCCTATCACCATCAAACCTCTTTGGACTTGGAACCAACACATCATCCTCACCACAACTACTAATGGGTCATCCCATTATTTATCCCCTACGACCACATAACCCAAGTTGTCCTTGTTGTCACCACAACCAACACTCTTTCACCTTATGGAATCATTTAGGTATAACCTCTATCGAGTCTACTTTATGGCATGACTTGTCATAATAGTAATCATTTAGAGTATGTCTTATCAACAAACTATCCTTAACATCAATCATCTTGGGTAGATGATTATGTTGTTCAAAAGGTTTGTTAGAACTTTCCTCCCAATGACAACTTGGAATAAGTCATTTAGTGCGTCAGTCAATGAACGAATCTCGTTCTTGATTAGTGTGATTGAGTGAAAAATTACACCTTAGGTTCTCGGTCGGGTTGGGACACTTACGTGTTAACATAGTTTAACCCATGCATGTCTTGCTATGTGTATTCTATCCCTATAATGTTGCTCCTATACTGTTATATATTATGCTGCACGAAGCTAACCCTTGATGTAGGAAAAGCCTTTGTAAGAATTTGATCCATAGATCCGCTAGATACTAACGTAAATAAATAAGGGGATTAAGTCACTGATCCGTCCCAAACTAATTATCTTTTATTTCTCTATCACAAAAGTCAACCACTTGTGAATGGTCAACCGTAATAAATGATAAAAGACAAACAGTCTCAGAACGAATGCTCGTGTGTAGTGTGAAACCAGGCAAGTGATCACCCGGATCGTTTCCCAACGAGATGTGAATGGGCAACTGTGAAAAGCTAGGATTAGAGTGATTGATGATTTAGATTGCTTTTGATTTTGCTTTTTTAACAATTCTAAATAACAACTTAAAACAGATATGCACAATAAAATTAAACGCGAATTAATTAACCTAAAAACGCGCAACGAAAAATCTAAAATGGGACTAAAAAGTAAAATTTATGAAATTTAAAACCTAAAAATGTAAAATGACTTAAAACTTATTTAAAAACTTAAATTATATTTTTATATTTTTTTTTTCTAATTATTATTAATTATTTATTTATTTAATTACTTATTAAACTATTTAAATTTATAAAAAATACTAAATGAACAAAGAAAATTCTAAAACTTTTTCTAAAAATATTACTAAGTAAATAGAAACTAAGAAAATTATAAAAATGAAAATTACTTAATTAAAATTTAAAAAGATAAATTCTATTAAATAGAAGCTATCACTTTATTTCTATTTTTTGATTTTCTTAAGGTCTAAAAATGTAATTATATTTTTCCTAGATTAAAAATGACAAAATAAAATTATGAAAATTAGATTTATATTTTTCTGATTATTTTTCTATTTATTATGATTTAATTACTATTTTAAACTAATTAAAAGATTAAAAATATTAAAACTATTAATAAAAATCTGAAACTTTTTTATAAATTACTCTAAGTTATTACTAAGATGCTAAAAATAAAATGGAAGTGGTAGCTTATTCGGATAAGCTACAATAAGCTACTTAGTGAAATAAGCTTAACTGTGTCTGCTAGTATATAAATAAATAAAGAAACTGATAACACTAAGATACACTTAGCCCAGATGGTGCGCGTGTTCGGTTTGATTTTGACCTGTTTGACCAAGAGGTCACAGGTTCGAATCCGGCTAATGACACTTTTCCTTTTTTATATTTTTAGACTTTTCTCTATTGAAACTTGTTAATGAGCTTATGGTGAGTAACTTTTATAACTAATACGATTTTTAGATCTCAATAATTAAGCCAGAAAAAGCTACTAAAGCTTTTCAGTTGGGCTTTATAAGCTTTTAAAGATTTTGAGTTTAATCAAACAAGCTACAAACTAAGAGAGAAGCTATGAGCTTCTAGCCTAAGTTGTTATGAACTGATAAGCACCTAAAGAAGCTAAAGGTTCAAGAAAACACTAGCTTATAAGCCAGAAAAGCTCAAAAGAGCTTTTGGCTTATTTAAGTCTGCTACTTCCCCTGCACCAGGGCTAAAGTGCCAACTTCGAGGGCTTGTTTAGGGCTTATAGAGATGCACTAAAAATGAACTAAAAATACCCATTATATTTGAGCTTGTGGAGATTAATGATCAAAAGAAATTAGCTTAATCGGGCTTGTGGTGTGTGAGAGAAAATTTCTCAAAGTTTATGAAAAACCACAAGGACTGCACTGATGCAGTCTGCTAACTGAGGTGGGTTTCAACTTGGTGCACAGATATGCATAGGGTCTGGGATTTTGAGGATTCACTAGATGGACTCAGTTGAGTAAGAAAATGCCAAAGTTATGGCTCAAACAAGCTTGAGGCTTGTATTGGCTTATATGAGCTCCTATGTTGACTGATTTTCACTAGGACAATGCAAAGTTGCTAGACTTAGCTATAGGTCTGAACAAAGGTTAAAAATAGCTTATGAGGACTTATAAAAGCTTGAGCAAAAGTGACCAAATGGTCAAGCTACAGTATCTGTGAGATTTAGCTTGTGACAGGCTAGAACCAAACAACCCTTAAGGGTTGACTGCTTTGCTTTTTTGAACTGAAGTGGATGGTTTTAAGCTATGGTATGGAATTTTAACTGATAAATAACTTATATGAGTTATACTGAGCAGGTTTAAAAGCTACAATAAGCAGTTAAATAAGCTTAAGCTAGTGTGACTGTTTTTGACCTTTTTTAGAGTTTTAAGTGAAACTGAATGACAAGGCAGTTTTAAACTAAAGAAACTGATTGAAATATATATATGAACTATTGATAAGCAATAAATGACTGGAATAAGCTACTATAAGCTACTTAACAGTAGAAATAGAAAATTAAGCTAAAACTAAGAAAGAGCTTACAATCGAACTGAGGTTGTGGACCAAAGAACCAAGAACAGAAACAACCTATAGGCTCTCCACAGAACCACTAAACCATAAGCTTCCAGACTTTTAGCTTGTTGACCTCCATGGTAGCTTATTTGACCAGAGTTGACCTTCGTTGACTGTTTTTGGTATTTTTGATTTTCTATCACTAAACTTGTTTTAACTATTACTAATAGCTTATATAAGCTATATAGGAGCTTATGTGAGCCTAACAGTCCAATACATTACACAATAACAACAATTAAGCTTAATGATGATCTTGAAATAAAAGCAGAATTGCATATACTGAAATAGATATGGAAGCTTGAAATTGATTGATGAAAAAGTTGAAATTACACTTGCTTACACTAATACAAAGCTTAAAAGCTTGAAATTTAACTGAATTAAGAAACTATGATTTAAACGACAACTTGAAATTCTAAATTAACTAACTTTTGCTTCCTTCATGCTCCTCTTGTATTTATAGCTGAGAATTAGGGTTTCCAGCATCATTGTCATCATTTCCCACCATTCACCTTAGCTTTTGGTCCACTCTCCATGTGCCACGTATTTTTGGCGGGAAAATTGAGTTAGTGGGAAAATTGCTCATGGCAGGTAATGAGTAGTGAGGAAGAAGCATTTAATGCTTAGGACATGTAGCAGGGATAAGGGGAAGAGATAAGGGGTGGGTGTGTCAGGATAAGGGTGGTGGATGGTGGTGGTATTGAAGGGCGGTTTTGGTTTAGTGGTATGGTGGGAAAGGGAAGGTTTGACCGAAGTCAAACCTTCGATTTAGCTAAAAAGGATGGATTCGGGTTAAGATTTGGGCTTGGGTTATTCATTGGGCTGGGCAAGGATAAATGGGATGGGTTGGGTTAATGATGGTTTTGTTATTTGTTTTGGATCCGGTTTGTTATAGTTAAATCACAAGGACCATTCTTGTAATTCCTGAAATTTTGAGGACCAAACTTGCACATCTTCCAATAATACACCAAAGTTAAATCCTGTCATGTTTCAATAATCCAGGGACCATATATGATGTTTCCAAAAAATAATATTTCCCAGGGATCATTTTTGCAAATTCTGAAAGTGCAGGGACCAAACTTGTAATTTATTCAAACTTTTCACCAAAGGATTAAATATGATAATTTATGATTTAAAAAGGACCTTTGGTGACTTTTCTTACAAAACAAATGCTTAGGGACTAATTTTGACAAGATTTGAAACTTGAGGGACTGAAACTGCCAATTTTGCAAACTTTGTTCGTTTTTCGATTGTTTTTAAACATTTTGCATCTGAAACATATAAAACACAATTCTGGGATAATTTCAGTATTATGATGCATTTCTGAGTGTTTTTGGATGTTTTGGCAGCTCAGATTAGGTAAAAATGATTAGTATTTAGACACTCATCAATCCCCCACACTAAACTATTGCTAGTCCCTAGCAATCTTTTATGAAGTTTTAATGGATTTTTCTCTTTACCAAAAGCCATTGCTTCTGGAGTAGCCAATGTTTTAGTATGTGATACTTTGGTACAATGATAACCAAATGATTTTGAGCAAATCATCAGCTGTCAACGGTTTTGATTTGTCTTTACCAAAAGCCGTTTGCTTCTGGACTAGCCAACTCTTAGATAAATTACAACTATTATCTTTGGTGAGCTGATTACCAATCATGGTTTTTCTACTGCCTTTACCACAAGCCATAACCTTGCGGGCTAGTCAACTGTTCACTTATGAAGATATGGTGAGTCGAATACCATACAATTTTCGGCAAATTGTAAGCCATAAACGGATTTGATATATCTTTACCAAGAGCCGTTTGCTCTCGGACTAGCCAATCCTTATGTGGGTTGGACATGGCGGACTGATAACCATTTATTGCGTTCTAAGTGAGAAAAAAATTTTAAATTTTTGGCTAAAATGGGGGTGCTAGATGGTACATTTGATCAAATTCGCAAGAATTCCCCCCCCACACCTAGAACTGAATATTGCCCTCAATATTCAAAGAACCAGTTGTTAAACCAACACTTAGAACGTGAAAGGGAAATACTAATAGCCATTTATTTTATATACACACACATTTTTTTTTTTTTTTTTTTTTTTTTTTACTAAAATTTACATATATACAACATGTGGGGCATCTCCCCCACACTAAGGTGAAACATGGGTGAAAACCCATATTTTGCTACTGTTTTTATTAACCGAGTCGCTAGCTTGACTCGACCCCAAATTGAGTTGATTCCTCCCGAACAGTCAGGTTTATCACGCAAGCTAACCGCTTGTGAACGGCCAACCGTAACAAAGGGCTCCTGAACAGCCCGGGAGAAAAAGCAATTTAAAAGTTTATGGGGAAGTAAGTGGAAGAGACCATCTCCATCGGACTTTCATTCAAGATGCTTGGATAACCAATTGAGCATAAGAAAGTTCCACACCGATGAGATAAATCTGGCATTAAACCAATGTTATATGGACAATGCCGGGGTCAAAAGTAATATCCTCACTCCCAAATGAGTGAAAGATAGGGGAAATCACCGGGTAGGTGAAGGGAAGAAGAGAGATCTGAACAGCAATTAAGATAAGAACTTCCTCCTCAAGAATTGCATTTTCAAGTGGAGGAGGCAAGTCCTTAATCTTGATCTCCGGAAATTTATCAGTTTCCTCATTATGAAGTTGTTTTGGTGGAAGAGGGGAAGATGAATCTTCATTTAACAAATTTTCTAGAAAAAGAATGTCCCCCTCAGGATCAAGATAGTTATCATCAACCTCATGCGGAGGTGAACTATCTACAGCGAGAAAAGCATCGACTTCATCCCAAAAGGGATCACTTCCCTCAACCGAAGTGAGAGAAGGGGAAGAGTCGGCTATGATATGTTGAGAAGATGTGGTGGGATCCCCACTCACAGAATTATGAAAATAACCAAGATTTTCTTGAGAGTATTCATTTGAAGTAATGTCAATGACATCGATTCGGTTCACCGATGCAGAATTATAATTTGAGGAGTACTTTGAAGTTTGATCATGGTTAAAAGTAACAGCTTCGTTATCCACACGCAAGGTAATCTCATGCTTAAATACATCAATCAGAGCATGGCCCGTTTTTAGGAATCCTCTTCCAAGAATTAGAGGAACCTTTTGATCTGCGTCGAAGTCAACAACCACAAAGTCAGCTGGAAAATGGAACTTTCCTATTTTCACAAATACATCTTCGGCAATGCCGCAGGGATGAGTTATGGTTCGATCTGCAAGCTCAAGAGTCATGCAGGTAGGAGTAAGAGCCGGAAGAGAAAGTTTCTTCCATATTGAATGAGGCATCAGGTTGATGCTTGCACCTAGATCTGCTAAGGCATAGCATTCAACCATTCCCGGAAATACACAAGGTAGTAGAAACTTTCCAGGATCTCCAAGCTTCTCCGGAAGCTTTTTCAAGATAACCGCTGAGCAGTTCTCATTTACTGGAATTTTAGCCATTTCAATCAGTTTTTCCTTGTTGCTTAACAAGTGTTTGATTGTTGATGCAAATTTGGGCATCAGAATGATAGCATCCGCAAAACTTATGTCAAAATGTAATTCTTTAAAGATTCGAAAGAATTTGTCCATTTGTTGACTAGCCTTCTCACGGAGCTTTTGTTCATTTAAGCGCGATGGGTAAGGAATGTAAGGTTTGGATTTAGGAGCAATAACTTCAGGAGTCTCAAAGACAACTCCTGGTTTGGATTTTTTCGGGACTACCGGAGGATGGACATGTGCTGTACTTTGTAGGCCTGGAATTGGCACTTTGTCCGTTCTATCCTCCGTCTCTTTTTCCATTTCAAACAACGGAGGAGGAATAGGGCCAGCTGGCCCCTCATAAGAAGCACCACTCCGAGTGGTGATAGCTTTGACGAAAGTGGTATCTTCATCATCATCACTGTCATCAAGTACACTGACAGGAACAGCATTGAGCATTTCGGAATAATATCTGGCTGATCTTTGCTCACTAAGTTTGGTTGACAAACTTTTAACCGTAAATCGTGAAAGAGAAGGATCGATTCTAGACGGCTAAGGAGCAATTGTGGGTGTAGATTTTTGGATGACAGAAGGTTGGATGACCGAAGGTTGGATGTATTTAGCACTTCCATTGTTAGTGGGAAGTACCGGGTCCTTTATCACCTTGAATTCAACATGAGATTTACCACTACGTGTATTGACAGCTTTGAGTTCACCCCTTGGGTTGACAACAGTGTTACTTGGGAGACCTCCCGAGGTAGAAGGTATATCAGTTAAAGACTTTTTGATCTGGTTTAATTGGGCAACCAATAACTGGTTTGTCTCACGTTGTGTCTTATTTGTTTCCTCTTGGGTTTTCATGAATTGCATAAGCAACTCATCTGAGGACGTCTGATTTCGGTTTGAACCTTGGTTTTGATTAAAATTTGGACCACGGTTTTGGTTAAAATTACCCTGATTCTGACCTCGGTTTTGATTGAAATTTTGGGAATTGTGAAAATTTTGTCCCTGATTTTGAACAAAGCGATTTTGATTATTCTGATTTGGCACGGGTGGAAAACCAGGTGGGACCATAGCATTCGGTGCTCGGTACTGAGTCTCAGCATGCGGACGGTATTGATTTTGGTTTACTGCAGCTACGTGTGCTGGGTAAAGAGAAGCATCGGTTTCTTGACAATCATAATACGCATGTGGGCCACCACAAGTTTCACACACTTTGTTTATTGCTTTAATTTGTTCTAGTTTGTGAATTTCACTCTTCAATTCTTTCATTTCCTTCATCATACAATGCATTGTGTCCGTTAGAGCGGCTAACTCAGGTGAGTTACCGGATGAAGAAGCAGTAGGAGTGACAGGAACATTCACTTTGTTTCTAGAAATAGGAACTTTTGATTTATTTTCACAAATTTCTACCACCTCTCTAGGTTTACGATTCAAGATATTGCCACCGGAGGCTGCGTTAAGTGCATCTTGATCGTTTTGGGTTAACCCATTATAAAACGTATTTATCTGCTGTAACACATTGAAATCGTGATGTGGGCATTTTCTTAGGAGATCTTTAAATCTGTCCCATGCCTCTCCGAAATTTTCATTAAAACCTTGACGAAATCCAGCAATTTCATTTTTTAAATTCGTCGTCTTTGATGGAGGGAAGAAATAATTTACAAATTTCTTAACGAGATCTTCCCAGGTTTCAATGGATCGAGGGGGTTCTTTATCCAGCCAAATCCGGGCTGCCCCCTCAAGTGAGAATGGAAATAGCATCAATTTGATCACTGTTTGCGGCACATTTTTGTAATTAATTGTAGAGGTCAGTTTGTTGAACCAACGAATGTGTGCATAAGGATCCTCTCGTTCAAACCCGTGAAATTGGTTTGTGGACACGAGCTGAATCAAATGTGTTTTCAGTTCAAAATGATCAGAATCGATGACTGGTAAAACGATGGCATCTCCAAACCCTCGGTGGGTGCCAGGAGCATTTCAGCCATGGTGCGTTCGTCTGCCATATTTTCAGTAAGAACAGTACGAATCTCGGGTTCGACTATTTGGGCAGCACGTCTACGATTACGTCTTCTCGGAATATCTACGAGTTCCCGTAAAGGGCTTGATGACGTGGAAGAACGAGTGCGCATGCACTAAGTAAAATATTTTAATTAAATCAAGAACGAAGCAAAACACAAGTGAACTTAAACCAATAATCAACAAGCGAACGGTAGCTCTCTAAAAGATAAACGCACAGAGTGGCGGAGAAGCAAAGGTGGGCAATTAAGCTCCTTAAAAACCCACTTCTTTCAGTCCGACAATTTAATGTCAGACTATCCTTAAACCTCCGTTAGAGTTTGTTTATCAATTAAAGGTGAGCCGATATTCGCAAGTGATACAAAGGCAAGTTTTAAATCTTTGGTTTGGGAACTTATTATGGTCGTACCCCCAGTTAGGTAGTACTCAGTCTTGGTTCTTGATGGTAATTTTTTATTGTTATTTATTATTAACAAAGAAAACGGAAATTATTTTTGGTGTTTTTATTTTTATATGATAATAATAATAATATATATATATAGAAAAGAAAAAGAAAAAATATTTTTGTATTTTATATTGTTTTTGAGAAATAGGAACTTCTAGAAGAAGGATCTCGAATCACTAATCGCTAAAATTCTTCACAATAGTCGCAGCACACCTCCCCGGCAGCGGCGCCAAAATTTGATCCGTCCCAAACTAATTATCTTTTATTTCTCTATCACACAAGTCAACCACTTGTGAATGGTCAACCGTAATAAATGATAAAAGACAAACAGTCTTAGAACGAATGCTCGTGTGTAGTGTGAAACCAGGCAAGTGATCACCCGGATCGTTTCCCAACGAGATGTGAATGGGCAACTGTGAAAAGCTAGGATTAGAGTGATTGATGATTTAGATTGCTTTTGATTTTGCTTTTTTAACAATTCTAAATAACAACTTAAAACAGATATGCACAATAAAATTAAACGCGAATTAATTAACCTAAAAACGCGCAACGAAAAATCTAAAATGGGACTAAAAAGTAAAATTTATGAAATTTAAAACCTAAAAATGTAAAATGACTTAAAACTTATTTAAAAACTTAAATTATATTTTTATATTTTTTTTTCTAATTATTATTAATTATTTATTTATTTAATTACTTATTAAACTATTTAAATTTATAAAAAATAGATAAATTATAAAAATGAAAATTACTTAATTAAAATTTAAAAAGATAAATTCTATTAAATAGAAGCTATCACTTTATTTCTATTTTTTGATTTTCTTAAGGTCTAAAAATGTAATTATATTTTTCCTAGATTAAAAATGACAAAAGAAAATTATGAAAATTAGATTTATATTTTTCTGATTATTTTTCTATTTATTATGATTTAATTACTATTTTAAACTAATTAAAAGATTAAAAATATTAAAACTATTAATAAAAATCTGAAACTTTTTTATAGATTACTCTAAGTTATTACTAAGATGCTAAAAATAAAATGGAAGTGGTAGCTTATTCGGATAAGCTACAATAAGCTACTTAGTGAAATAAGCTTAACTGTGTCTGCTAGTATATAAATAAATAAAGAAACTGATAACACTAAGATACACTTAGCCCAGATGGTGCGCGTGTTCGGTTTGATTTTGACATGTTTGACCAAGAGGTCACAGGTTCGAATCCGGCTAATGACACTTTTCCTTTTTTATATTTTTAGACTTTTCTCTATTGAAACTTGTTAATGAGCTTATGGTGAGTAACTTTTATAACTAATACGATTTTTAGATCTCAATAATTAAGCCAGAAAAAGCTACTAAAGCTTTTCAGTTGGGCTTTATAAGCTTTTAAAGATTTTGAGTTTAATCAAACAAGCTACAAACTAAGAGAGAAGCTATGAGCTTCTAGCCTAAGTTGTTATGAACTGATAAGCACCTAAAGAAGCTAAAGGTTCAAGAAAACACTGGCTTATAAGCCAGAAAAGCTCAAAAGAGCTTTTGGCTTATTTAAGTCTGCTACTTCCCCTGCACCAGGGCTAAAGTGCCAACTTCGAGGGCTTGTTTAGGGCTTATAGAGATGCACTAAAAATGAACTAAAAATACCCATTATATTTGAGCTTGTGGAGATTAATGATCAAAAGAAATTAGCTTAATCGGGCTTGTGGTGTGTGAGAGAAAATTTCTCAAAGTTTATGAAAAACCACAAGGACTGCACTGATGCAGTCTGCTAACTGAGGTGGGTTTCAACTTGGTGCACAGATATGCATAGGGTCTGGGATTTTGAGGATTCACTAGATGGACTCAGTTGAGTAAGAAAATGCCAAAGTTATGGCTCAAACAAGCTTGAGGCTTGTATTAGCTTATATGAGCTCCTATGTTGACTGATTTTCACTAGGACAATGCAAAGTTGCTAGACTTAGCTATAGGTCTGAACAAAGGTTAAAAATAGCTTATGAGGACTTCTAAAAGCTTGAGCAAAAGTGACCAAATGGTCAAGCTACAGTATCTGTGAGATTTAGCTTGTGACAGGCTAGAACCAAACAACCCTTAAGGGTTGACTGCTTTGCTTTTTTGAACTGAAGTGGATGGTTTTAAGCTATGGTATGGAATTTTAACTGATAAATAACTTATATGAGTTATACTGAGCAGGTTTAAAAGCTACAATAAGCAGTTAAATAAGCTTAAGCTAGTGTGACTGTTTTTGACCTTTTTTAGAGTTTTAAGTGAAACTGAATGACAAGGCAGTTTTAAACTAAAGAAACTGATTGAAATATATATATGAACTATTGATAAGCAATAAATGACTGGAATAAGCTACTATAAGCTACTTAACAGTAGAAATAGAAAATTAAGCTAAAACTAAGAAAGAGCTTACAATCGAACTGAGGTTGTGGACCAAAGAACCAAGAACAGAAACAACCTATAGGCTCTCCACAGAACCACTAAACCATAAGCTTCCAGACTTTTAGCTTGTTGACCTCCATGGTAGCTTATTTGACCAGAGTTGACCTTCGTTGACTGTTTTTGGTATTTTTGATTTTCTATCACTAAACTTGTTTTAACTATTACTAATAGCTTATATAAGCTATATAGGAGCTTATGTGAGCCTAACAGTCCAATACATTACACAATAACAACAATTAAGCTTAATGATGATCTTGAAATAAAAGCAGAATTGCATATACTGAAATAGATATGGAAGCTTGAAATTGATTGATGAAAAAGTTGAAATTACACTTGCTTACACTAATACAAAGCTTAAAAGCTTGAAATTTAACTGAATTAAGAAACTATGATTTAAATGACAACATGAAATTCTAAATTAACTAACTTTTGCTTCCTTCATGCTCCTCTTGTATTTATAGCTGAGAATTAGGGTTTCCAGCATCATTGTCATCATTTCCCACCATTCACCTTAGCTTTTGGTCCACTCTCCATGTGCCACGTATTTTTGGCGGGAAAATTGAGTTAGTGGGAAAATTGCTCATGGCAGGTAATGAGTAGTGAGGAAGAAGCATTTAATGCTTAGGACATGTAGCAGGGATAAGGGGAAGAGATAAGGGGTGGGTGTGTCAGGATAAGGGTAGTGGATGGTGGTGGTATTGAAGGGCGGTTTTGGTTTAGTGGTATGGTGGGAAAGGGAAGGTTTGACCGAAGTCAAACCTTCGATTTAGCTAAAAAGGATGGATTCGGGTTAAGATTTGGGCTTGGGTTATTCATTGGGCTGGGCAAGGATAAATGGGATTGGTTGGGTTAATGATGGTTTTGTTATTTGTTTTGGATCCGGTTTGTTATAGTTAAATCACAAGGACCATTCTTGTAATTCCTAAAATTTTGAGGACCAAACTTGCACATCTTCCAATAATACACCAAGGTTAAATCCTGTCATGTTTCAATAATCCAGGGACCATATATGATGTTTCCAAAAAATAATATTTCCCAGGGATCATTTTTGCAAATTCTGAAAGTGCAGGGACCAAAATTGTAATTTATTCAAACTTTTCACCAAAGGACTAAATATGATAATTTATGATTTAAAAAGGACCTTTGGTGACTTTTCTTACAAAACAAATGCTTAGGGACTAATTTTGACAAGATTTGAAACTTGAGGGACTGAAACTGCTAATTTTGCAAACTTTGTTCGTTTTTCAATTTTTTTTAAACATTTTGCATTTGAAACATATAAAACACAATTCTGGGATAATTTCAGTATTATGATGCATTTCTGAGTGTTTTTGGATGTTTTGGCAGCTCAGATTAGGTAAAAATGATGAGTATTTAGACACTCATCAGTCACCTTAGGGGAGCATTGAGCTAGGGGGAGCTCGGGAGTATTTGAATACATAGCATGGAGTCGACTTCACAAGTGGTGATAGAAGACTTCACTGGGATGATGCAAGCTCGCCTTTCGGGGGAGAAAGGATATTAGTGCAATAAAGGGGAGTAGGAAGTAAATCCAAGGAAGCGCTCGAGGCAACTACCTTTTTGATTCGACAAAAGGGGGAGAAGGAAGTGTAAACAGGTAACTCTTACATTTTGCTATGTATTACGGTTTACATATTTGTCATCATCAAAAAGGGGGAGATTGTTAGTGCAAATATTACGATATTTAAACTAAACGGTTTCTTCGGTTTTAATAATGACAAACATGTAACTTGTAATACATAACGTAAAATGTGCTAGTTACTTGTAAACACAAAACATCAATGCATACTTACATCTACACCTCCCGACGTCTCAAGTATGCTTCAACGAAGTTGTAGATTTCCATCCCGACATAAATCACTCAAGGTATGGACAAACAAATCTACTACTTGACAAATGATCAAAGGATTTTATTTTTCTAAAACTTCACATTTTTAATGTGACAAAACATTTTTTCAAAAATATATTTCACAAATTATTTTTGAATTAAAAAGAAATGTTTTATTTTGAAAAATATGTTTGAAAATCCCAACAGTCAAATTTCCCCCCAAAACAGCTCCTAACTTCCCCAAATAAACCTTCCCCACTAAAGACAAACGAAGGAGCGTCTACGGCACCATTAAATAGGTACGGCTCCATTAAATTTAACGGAGCCGTCGGATATTTAGTGGAGCCGTGGGTCTGTAACGGTCAGATTTTCCCTTGCCTATAAATAGTGGACCATTCCACACTTCCAACTTGATTTTCCAGTGAGTTTTTCTCTGGTATAGTCCACCTCACTTAAAACACTTTCCTGGATCATTTGGAGAGTCTTAGGTTGTTTAAGAGTGATCCAATCATCCATTCAAGTGATCCTCTTCATTCCTCTTGATTAGCAAGAGAAGAACACAAAGTATCCAAGTAGATACAAAGTGTTGTCATCCCTCTTGATTAGCAAGAGAAGAACACAAAGTATCCAAGTAGATACAAAGTGTTGTCATCCCTCTTGATTAGCAAGAGAAGAACACAAAGTATTCAAGTTGATATAAAGTGTTGTCATCCCTCTTTATTTGCAAGAGAAGAACTCAAGGTATCCAAGAAGATACAAGAGTTGGAGTTGTTAGGTCTTGTAACATTTGTTACACTCTTGATTGTATCATAGCATACATCAAGATTATTTTTCTTTTGTGAGAGAGAGTGAGTCAAGATCATTGTGATCTTAAGAGATAGTGAAGATCTCTTGAAGCCATTGGGCTTGTGTGATTGATCATGTGGATCAAGGTGTAGATCGGGTAGATCGTGGTAGATTGGTGCTAGCTAAGATTAGCACTCGACATCTAGCTTCGTGTCGGAAATAGGATAAGCGACATGTAAGGTGTAGATCGGGTAGATCGTGGTAGATTGGTACTAGCTAAGATTAGCACTCGACATCTAGCTTAGTGTCGGAAATAGGATAAGCGACGTGTAAGGTGTAGATCGGGTAGATCATGGTAGATTGGTGTTAGCTAAGATTAGCACTCGACATCTAGCTTAGTGTCGGAAAACAAGTTAAGCGACGTGTACGGTTTTCTCCGCCTGAAGGGAGTTTGTTGATTAGTGAAGTAACTCTCGAGTTGGGTACTCGGGGAGTGGAGTAAGGCGAAGAGGAGCTTCGTGACCGAACCACTATAAATCACCGTGTCCGGTTTGCGCCTTCTTACTTATCTCTTTACTTTCATTTCATTTGTTATTGCTTTATATTTGTATTTGCATTGCATATACGTTTGTGTGGCTAGTTTCTTATGTTATGATTGATTATGTATGTGCCATGGTTTGAGTGTGCATATGTTGTAGTTTACTATATTCATCTTTAGTTTCTATATAATCATAATTGACACTTTTCATATTACGTCACACTTGATCGGTTGTTTGATACAAAAGTTTTAAGTTTTTAAATGGAAACGTATTCACCCTCCCTCTACGGTTTCCACAGAAATGACTTCAATATTTCCAGTGAAATATTCAAGTAGTCATAAGAGGGATGATATGCTGGTTTTCTACCCAAAAACCGATGGATAAGTTCGATCCACATTACCTATGAGGTGAGCTTGACACAAAGCACGATGACAAACCTATGGGGATAAAAGGAACTAACATAAATGAATATACTTGGTCTTAAGAAGTGTATATTCACACGAGGATGAACGGAACTACTAATCCCTTATGTAGTAACTCGTGAGTCCTTTGTCACCCGAAGGTTGATGTTAGCTTTTAGCTTTTGGATGAGCGTTTTAACATATGTTGTTAAAAGGCTTGAATATGATGTTTCGGATATGACATTTAACAATTGCGATCGCAAGTTAAACTTACTTGAATATTTCGTATGAAATATTTAAGTTGTCAAACTTACTCCGAGTTCTACTAGGTTTGTATCTAACCTCCCCATGACAAAAGGGTGTATTACTTGGAGGAAGGCGAAATGATGACCAAGGAATTAGGACCATTTCGCGACTACTTTAACTTATAGATTTTGACACTAGTGTATGACTATATGACGTCTAAGAGTTCATAGTGATAGGCATACATAATTCATTATGTGCCAAAATGACATAGTGTGGGTGCAAAATTTTTAAAAAAAAATCATGTAAAATACACATAAGGAATAAATGCAAACATCATGGAAAAAATGATAATCATTTAGCATTTAAGATCATGAAGACATTCAATAATATCTTACGAGAACATGTTATCATTTTGAAACACATATGTGGGATGCAAGCAATCTAGGTTCGCTAAGGAGGATCCTAATTACTACTTGTTCAAAATGAAATCCTGACGGGAGATAAAGTTCACCGATGTAAACTATCTTTAGTCAAATGTAGGAATAAAAAATTTTCAAGTTAGAGAATGAGTATGAGACTATCACTAGTGGTGCTCAATTTAGGCTAAACATGATCATTTTTACAGGTTATACCATGAACCCAACTTCTCTCCTGGAAGCAATTCAACCGTTAGGTCAAATTGAATTTCTAATGCGATAGATTCTCTAGTAGTCATTCTCATGTTCTATATTTGCCTATTGAAGTATAGCAAAGATGATATTAGCTTATTTCGCTAATACATGGCCTAATATAACTCAACTAACCATATTTTGAAAGTCGGTTACGAAGATGACATGTCTTATACAACTTCTAATAAAGGCAAGCAAAATGTTTTAATATCGTGTTTGAGATTTAGAGGTTATTTGGTGGAGATGGTGCATTTTATGATCTCTTGGATAACATCTTTGTTTGTTGAGTTGTTACATGTTATTTTAACATGATTTGGTTTCCTAGAACCAGGAGATGCTCTAATGTGATACAATGTAGAATCTACTACATCGATAGTGTTTCAAGAATGCTCCTTTGCATATCTTGAGAAAAGAATCTAGTAAGGGTTACTTACCTCAATAGATCTTGTGAGTATTATATGATGTATGATTGAAATGAGACATATTGTATCTTTCAACATATATCTTTTCCTAAAAGGAAACTTATCACTCTTGCGAAAGCTTAGTAAAACAAGTATTTTAGTGTATGATCAATTTTACTTGTTTATGCAATGACACATGTTGTATTGGATTATCACTCAAATCTAATATCCTATATTTGTTAAACAAGATGCAGTGTATTCTCTTATAACATAACCATTCATGTTACAAAGAAAATAAGATGCATAAGATATAAGTTATCCTTTGTCAATCTTTCGATAAGAGAAATACATGTGATATTCTCGAAGATTGATGACGTACATAATAGTTAATAACATATTATGTGCGACACTTTTACTAGACATGTGATTTTGAGTGTTGAGTCGTTCATGATCAAAGTTTACATATGTTGTTTGTTTGCTCGTGTTTGGTTTTTCGGAAATGACACATTTACTAATTGCATTGCAATGTAAATTACTTGTATATTTCGGATGAAACATCCAAGTTGTCAATCCTACTTAGTTGTGTATTTTATGCGTCTTTTAAACATATTAGTTTAATGTTTGGAACACAACCATTGGACAAGAAGACTCAATATGGCATCTTCAACATAAGTGTGAGTTATGATCCGATGCATATTATTTTTGTCTTGAGAGGAAGTCATTATTTTCATAACAACCGAGTGTGATTGAGTATGTAGATTCAAGATAATATATTTCATTATATTTTTATGTTATCTTGAAGCTAGACAAATAATGACTCCAATTTCATGTCCATACTCGAAAACTTGTCAATTAGATTCGATGATGATATCAATCATAATTTGAATAATGAATTGATATGTACTCGAAATCTGTCTTGACCCTCACGATCACTCCTTTTAAAAAGAAAATAAAAATTTAAGGAGTGTGTTCCATTTATTTTAATACTAGTTGTATGTGTGAGGTTAATGACATATTAACTTACTACTTCGAGATTGTCATTTATTTTTATGTGCGAAAAACTATTTATTATTAAGTATAATATTCTTAGTTTTCGACATATCATGAGTATAAAAATAATTATCTTAACTATTTTTATACAACATACGTAAAACACTAAATGTTTAAAACATTTTGTTTGTGTTAGATCAATGCAAGTTTAATACATTTTCTTTTACTTAAATACTAATGTATTAATATGAACTTTTATCTTGTTTAGACAACCCATAGTCAAGCAAGACAAAAGGATGTAATGTTTTAGAGATCATGTTACGGATTTAATGAAAGTGTTAAATATTTTGAGGTGATATATTTTTTAAACTTAAACCTTTGGAAAAATAATTGTGTAAGACAATATCTTTCGACACACATGATCAACCAACTTAGTTTTCATTCCTAAGAAGGTTACTAAAGCATTTTAAAACTTGCAAGATGTCGAAAACATATATGCAAGAAAAGTGGTATATGCCTATATGCAATGCAAAACCAATTACACAACTTAGTGCAAGAAGTCTAGTCTATGTCCTATTGACGCATAAGCCGAAAAACTAATAATCAACACATATCAACAAGGCATGTAAAACGCTTGTGATTATAGATATAATTAACTCAACTAAAGATAACTATAAGCAAAAAAAATATTAACTAACAATACTAGGACACAAAGAAAAACAAATAGTCATTTAGCATAACACACAAAAATACTTATCGTCATTTTGTGTATTAAGTATAACAATGTATACTAAGCTTGATTTTATTTGAAACGAATTGGTTTCCTCCCCATTTTAAAGATTTTTACCAAGTCACTTTGAAAACACGTCAAGGTTTAAAAGTTGAAACGCCCTTTTTCAGTTTAAACAAAAATTTACGCAAACGGCATGACCAAAAAGACCTTTAGTTGAAAATCAAGGACTCTAATATACTTTCATTTAGAACAAATTCATAAAAGTATTTTTCAAACGAAAGTAGACTCAACTTCGTTTAAAATGATGGGTGACACGACTCCTACAGACTTATGGTTGATTTTATATGAATTTCTGAAAATGACCCAATACTGAAAACAGACAGACAGATGCACGGTACCGTTAAATACCCCACAGTACCATTAAATATAACGGTGCTGTCCTATATTTAGTGGTACTGTGACCTGTTTCCTGATTCAGTTTATTATTTTAGTGCGGCGACTCGACGGAAAGATGTAAAATTTAATAAACTAGATACCGAACATATAAAGTATATATTAAGCATCATATCCACGTTTAAGACTAAGAAAGACATTTACGATAATACTTTTACTACAAAATATTGGTTTGTCCCAAACACTCCTTTCAAAACTGAATGACTTTACGACTCGTTCTAAAGACATGACCGGACCTTACAAACTCTATTCTTTTATTGGTTTAAGAAAACCTTCAACCTAGTATGACAAAGTATACTTATAAAAATGTATAATAACGGACGAAAACTTATAAAAACGGACGAAAACAAATGAAAACGTATAATAACGGACGAAAACGTATAAAAACGGGCGAATATGTATAAATACTGACGGAAACTGATGAAAACATATAAAAATGGACGAAACATTACGGATGAAAATGTATAAAAAAGTATAAAAGCGCATAAAAACGGACGAATACGTATAAAGACGGACTATAACGTATAAGAACTGACGAAACAGATGAAATATATAAAAACGGATGAAAATGGATAAAAACGTATAAAAATATATAAAAACGTATAAAACAGAGGAAAAAGTATAAAAACAGGTGAAAGCGTATAAAAACGGATGAAAACATACAAAACGGACGAAACTGATGAAAACGTATAAAAACGTAAAAAACTTACGAAAACATATAAAAAACAAACGAAAATGTATAAAAATGGACGAAACCTTATAAAACGGATGAAAGTAGATGAAAATGTATAAAAACGGACGGAAACGGTCGAAAACGTATAAAAATGTACAAAAGCGTATAAAAATTGGACGAAAGCGTATAAAACGGACGAAAATGGATGAATACCTATAAAAATGGAAGAGAATGGGCGAAAACGCACAAAATGGGCCAAAATGTAAAAAAGCGACGAAAACGGATGTAAACGTATTAAAACGAATGATAACATATAAAAACGGATGATAACGTGTAAAAAACGTATAAAAGAGTAGAAAAACAGATGAAACGGCTAAAAACATATGAAAAGGGACAAAAAATGACGTATAGAAAATGAGAAAGAAAAAAGTGAGAAGAGTAATATGGGCTTTTCAAATTTTTTGTTAAAATTTAGAGAATGAGAATTTCACTTTTTTTGAAAATTGTTGGAAAAAAGTGTAACTAAATGGATTTTTAGTTTTTCCATTTCATATGAAAATTTTCCAGAAAAAATGGGAAATTTTTCACCAACTAAACGACCCCTAAGCATCGTAGGTGCAAGTCATAGCAAAGACGCGGGAGTCATGTCGCCCATGTTAGGGTCACGCCTCAAAGCTAAGCGATTTTCATGAAACAACATTTACAGGTTTAGATGTTTTTCCAACCAAAACCCAACCAAGATAACTATTTTGTCAACAATGGTTTATATTGTTATCTGTCAATATCTCATAATCGAAATCAATTGTCAAGTTTTTGTTATTAACAGAAACATTGGTTTCATTTGAACACACGAAAATAGTTAAACTAACATACATTTTTTGTTTTGCTTGGGCTTTTTTTTGCATAGAAACTAAGTGTTCATGTTAAATTATACCAATAATGATTTCGTGACACTAAGCATTAAAATGTCAATACTTTATGTTGATACAAATAATGTCTAAAAACGTTATTTCTATCTTTCGATATCCTTACGTTTTGATGATAACAAAATGTAAAAACACTTTACATCAAAACTAAGGTAAACAAGTTTTTAGCCGAAATATCCCGTTTCTACATAAATCACTCTAGGTAAGAACAAACAAATTTACAACTTGACAAATGATCAAAGAAGTGAATTTGTGTTTCAAACTTCACATTTTTAATGTAACAAAACATTTTTTCAAAAATACATTTTACAAATTATTTTTTAATTATAAAAAAATGTTTTAATTGAAAAAATAAGTTTAAAATTCCCATCAGCTATTTACCCCCACAAATCAGCTCCAAACTTCCCCAAATAAACTTTCACCACTAAAAACAAAAATTAGAGCGTCCTTTGTCTGTGACGGTACCACTAAATTTAGTGGTATCGTCGGGTATTTAGTGGTACCGTCCATCTATAACGGACAGATTTTCTTTGCCTATAAATACCAGTCCATTTCACAGTTTTTGGGTATCCTTTCACACACAAAACTTTCTGAGTTTAGTTTCCCATTCACACTTACATCTCCTTGATTATTTAGATAGTTTTATTTTGTTTAAAGAGTGATTTTTTCATCCAACCAAAGATCATCTTCATTCCTCTATTAGTCCAAGAGAAGAACACAAAGTATCAAGAAGATTCAAGGTGTTAGAGTCATTGTGTAGTTCACTTGCATTACTTGTAGTTTACTTGTTGTATCTTGACATACATCAAGTTGTCATTGTCTTGTTTAGTCATCTTGTATGGATTATTGTGATCGTGTAGAGATCGTGTGGATCTTGTGTTGATTGTGTAGAGAGTGTTTAGATCAAGTGGATCTAAAGTAGAGTGTGTGGATCGTGTGACTAGTAAGGATCGTGTGGATCGTGAGTGAGATTGGTACTAGCTAGATTAGTACTCGACATTTAGCTTAGTGTCGGAAATTGTGATAAGCGACGCTGTACGGTTTTCTCCGCCTGAAGGGAGCTTGTTGACATAGTGCTTAGAACTCTCGAGTTGTGTACTCAGGGAGTGGAGTAGGGCGAAGAAGAGCTTCATTACCGAACCACTATAAATCTCGTTGTCTCGGTTTGATCTTTCCATCTTTACTCTTTATATTTATTGTTTAGATTTGATAGTATAGATAAGTGTTCATATTGGTGTTGGTTGATTTCACACAAGAATTGAATCTAATATTTTCACAAAGAAACTTTTATAACTAACGAAAATAAATCGGTAAAACTATTCAACCCCCCTTCTAGTTTTTCACAATTGGTGCTAGAGCCACGTTAGGTATTTTAAAACTTGAATCGATCAACGGATTTCGAAAAATATCAAGAAGTGCAATCTATGCAAAGACCACCACTTTTTGAAACCGATTATTTTATCTATTGCAAAACAAGATTCGAAACGTATGTGAATTCAAAAGACATTGATCTTTGGCATGTTATTACCGAGGGTGACTTTAAACCTATTGAAAAGAATCCGGTAACTAAAAAGGATGAAATTATTCTTTATGATCAACAAAGTGATAATATTAACAGAAAACTAGCCAAAAATAATGAGGCTAAAATGATGATTTACAATTAATGCTTTGCCGAAAAAGGAATTTGAAAGAATTTTTATATGTAATACGGCAAAAGATATTTGGAAAACTTTGTTAGTCACCCATCAAGGTAATAATCAAGTCAAAGAAAACAAGATTGATCTTCTTGTGCAACAATATGAAAAATTTTCCATTGTGGAAGATAAAACTATAGATAATGCTTTTGCTAGATTTAATACTATTATTACTAGTCTTAAAGCTCTTGATGTCTAGCAAGAACTATGTTAGCAAGTTTCTTAGGGCTCTACATCCTAAATGGAGAGCAAAGGTCACTGCCATTGAAGAGTCAAAGAACTTGGCGACAATATCACTTGTTGAACTTATAGGAAACTTGAAAGTTCATGAAATGATAATCAAGAAAGACTCCGACATAATCAAAGGCAAAAGTGAGAAAGTTAGATCTCTAGCATTGAAAGCCAAGAAGGAGTCCAGTGATGAGGAAAGTTCGGATTCCGATAGTGAAGACGAAGAGTATGCATTAGCGGTTAGAGATTTTAAGAAGTTCTTTAGAAGAAGAGGTAGATTTGTAAGACAACCTCGTGATGAAAAGAAGTCATTCCAAAAGAACAGGGATGACAAGAAAGGAAAGAGTGATAGAAAATGCTTTAGATGCGGAGATCCAAACCATCTCATCGGGGAATGTCCTAAACCACCTAGAACCAAGAACCAAAGAGCAATTGTAGGAGGTTCTTGGAGTGATAGCGGTGAGGAAGAAGAAGAGAAGCCAAATGACGAAACATATCTTATGGCTCAAGCTTCAAATGAGGTACATTCCGACTCTTCTTACTATAGTGATGATAATTCGTCAATAGATGATAATATGTTATATGATGAATATAATAAATTATGTGAAGTAAGTTCTAAAATCATAACTAGAAACAAAAAACTAAAAGCAACTTTGCATAAACTCGATACAGAAATTTTAGAACTAAAAGACCAAGTCAAAAGACTTGAGAAAAGGAAAGAATATGATGTTGGATGTGAATCATGCCATAATCTTAGGTTAGAAAACGTAGAACTTAGGAAAAATGCATTAAGGATCATTAAATTCGAAAAAGGAACAAAAGCACTAGATGACATGTTAGATAATATTAGATATAGTGAGCATGTCGGTGCGGGTCTAGGTTTTAATATAAATGAAGCTTCGACAAGTAAAATTTGTCAAACCCATAAGTTATGTCGAAACATTGGATGGTACCATTAAAGGTACAGACGGCACCACTAAAATTAGTGGTACCGTGGTACCGTCTGGTGCAAAAGACAGAACTGAGTCGAGTCTAAAAAATAACTTAAGTCCTAAACCAAGTCACATAGTAGTTAACAATGTTAAAATACCTATTGCTAGTAAAAAGGAGGTCAAAAGCTTTTATAAACCTTTGTCAACCCCCGGGCTTGGATTTGTAAAACTCGATGCTAGGACAAAAACTCCTCCACCTAGATAAACAAATGTTCCTAAACCTCGCTCAAGAACTCCTCTACCTAGAAGTAACTTTAGAAGACAAATTTATCCAAGTAACCATCCCGTAACTTGGAATAACCATCAACAACGAAGTTATTTACCATGGGAAATTTGTCATCCGTTCCAACATCCAAACCAAATGCATGAAATGCATGGGATGTTTAACACTAACAATTTTGGACCCATGAGATATTGGGGACCAAATGTTTGAGTTTTTGTCTTACTCAATAGATATGCTTAGGATTCGACTTGGAATCCGACGAATGGGTTTAGAATAGTGGGTGCACTAATCGCATGACGGAAAATCATAGTCTATTCTCATCTTATAAAGCATACAACGAAGGTAACGTCATATTTACAAGTTAAAGGGCAACATCACAGGCAAAGGTACGATCTCTCAATACACCCTTGATATTATTAGATATGTTGAGCATGTAGATAACTTAGGATCTAACTTAGTTAGCATAGATATAATGGACGTGAAAAGTGCATCCCTAAATGGTTTTATTAACGAGGAGGCATATGTAGTACAACCTCAGGGATTCGTTGATCTTTAAAAACCAAATCATGTTTATAAACTCAAGAAAGCGCATTATATTCTTAAACAAGCACCCAAAGCTTGGTATGACAGATTAAAGGCCTTCTTGCTTAAACATGAATATACCATGAGAATGGTTGATAACACACTTTTCACGAAGAAACGAAATTCACATCTCATCTTTGCTCAAATATATGTCGACGACATTATGTTAGGCTCAACTTGTCCAGATATGTGCGATGATTTTTCAAAGATCATGCGTGACAAGTTTGAGATGAGCATGATGGGTGAATTAAATTTCTTCCTTGGTCTACAAATAAAACAAATGGAAGATGGTATCTTCTTTAATCTAAGTATAACAAAATATCTAAGAAGCTTAGCTTGGAAAAATCTAAACCTATAAAAACGCCCATGTCCGCGAAAACGAAACTCACGAGAGACGATGAAGGTGAGTATACGAATAGTACAAAGTATAAGGGCATGATAGGTAGTTTACTCTACCTAACGGCAAGTATGCCCAATATATGTTTAGTGTCTGCCTTTGCGCTCGCTTCCAAGAGGATCCCAAAACCTCTCACCTTGAAGCGGTTAAGCGTATCTTCCGATACATTAAAGGCATTATACACTTAGGATTGTACTATTCCAAGGGGACCGGTGTAGAAACTATTGTCTATGCCGACTCTGATCATGCGGGAGATTATGTGGATCGAAAAAGTAACAGTGGCGTTTGTACCTTCATGGGTTGTTTTCTAACTTCTTGGTTCTCCAAGAAACAAGCGACTCTTGTGTGGAAAACTAGAAGGGGGGGTTGAATAGTTTTACCGGTTTTTAATTTGTTTCAAAACTTTACTTTTGAAAAACTTTGATTCGAATCTTAAGTGTAATCAATCAACACCAATATGAACACTAAACTACACTATCTAATGTAAATAATGAATGTAAAGAAAAGAGATGGAAAGATCAAACTGGGACAAGAAGATTTATAGTGGTTCGGTCACAAAGCTCTTCTTCGCCCTACTCCACTCCCCGAGTACCACACTCGAGAGTTTCAAGCACTATGTCAACAAACCTCCCTTCAGGCGGAGAAAACCATACAACGTCGCTTATCCTAATTTCCGACACTAAGCTAGATGTCGAGTACTAATCTTAGCTAGTACCAATCTACCACCATCCATACGATCCTTTCTACTTCACACAGTTAACACACTTGAATCGATCTACCCGATCTACCCTTGATCCACTTGATCAACACTCTAGCTCACAAGCTACAAGAGATATTCAATATCTCTACAAGATCACAATGATCTACTCTCACAAACTCTCAAAATAAAAATGAACTTGATGTATGCTAGAATACAACAAGTGTGTAACAAATTTTACAAGTGCACTAACTACAACTCCAACACTTTGTATCTTCTTGGATACTTTGTGTTCTTCTCTTGCACTAGTAGAGGAATGAAAGTGATCACTTGGTTGGATGATTGGATCACTCTTTAAACAAAAGAAAACTAAACTAAATGATCAAGAAGAAAAGATGTGGTGAGAGTATTAAACTCAGAAAGATATGTGTGAAAAAGGATGCCCAAAAACTGTGAAGAGTGTTGGTATTTATAGGCAGAAGAAATCTAGCCGTTATGGGGACACGGTACCACTAAATCACCCACGGTACCACTAACATTAGTAGTACCGTGGTACCGTGCCAGAAAAAAACGCTCCTCTTTTTGTCTTTAGTGGTGAAAGTTTATTTGGGGAAGTTTGGAGCTGATTTTTTGGGGGAAAATAGCTGTTATGTTATTTGAACTTATTTTTCCAATAAAACATTTCTTAATTATTCAAAAATAACTTGTAAAGTATATTTTTAAAAAAATATTTTGTCACATTAAAAATGTGAAGTTTTAAACACAAATTCACTTCTTTGATCATTTGTCAAGTTGTAACTTTGTTTGTTCATACCTAGAGTGATTTGTGTAGAAATGGGATCTTTCGACTAAAAGATTGTTTACGTTAATTTTAACGTAAAGTGTTTTCACATTTTTTTATCCTCAAAACGTGAAGTTATCGAAAGATATAAATAACGTTTTTAGAACATTATTTGCATCAACAATCTCCCCATTTTTTATGATGACAAAACCTAAACTCATTTTAAGTTAAAATTAATTTTAACAAATTTTTAATGAGTTTATATCCCATTTCTCCCACTTTTTGTCGAAGCAAAAAGGTTGCTAAGGCTCCCCCTTGATGTATACTCCACCTCATTTGGAGGACACCAAGGAATCGAGCAATGATTCTTGCTAGAAAACAAAGTTAAATGACAAATATACAATATCTAACATGTAGCAATTACGACAAATATCCAACCACAAACAAAAGAATTGGCTAAGTAGACAAGCATCAAAAAAATAAAACAACCACATAACATGTCAATCCACTAATTAAAAGAAATGTCATACATAGGTATGACTACATCACAAACACAAAGACAAACAACAATAAGCATAAATAAATCTTTAATGACTATAGGCAAGCTTTATTTCCAAAAGGGGTCTTAAAGGTTTATTGTTGGAAACTAAACATGAACATGTTTAGTTATGTGGGCTAGGAGGAGGTGGACATGGTGACATGATTGGAGGTGGTGGTGGTGTCAAGAGATGCTCCACAGAAGAAAACATGAAATGTATCTCATCTCTCAAGGAGAAGATGAGGTTACGGTTGTAGAGGCAACATAGGCAATTAGCACTATGTTGATCAAATGGATAGGGTTGGATAGGTTGACCCATGATTGGGGAAGGAGGTGGTGGTGAGTTTGTTGGTGATGGGGTTGGCATGGCATAATCCAATGGAGTGATAGGTGAGAGAGTGTAGTCCATGGATGATGGCATGGTGTTGAGAGAGGGAGATAATGAAGTTGTGGTTCTAGTGGAAGATGTTTTGGAAGGAGAATTAGGTGAAGATGGTGAGTGAGGAGTGGCTTGGGAAGGTGGTGTTGTGACTTCATCATCTTTTGTGAGATCAACAAAAAGAGGTTTGGATGGTGGTCTTACGGTTATCCTAGGTTTCTTTGAGATGTGGGCTGTTGATCCTTGTGTGGAAGACATGGTGATTGAGTGGTGTGAGGTTGAAGATGAGATGCAAGATAAGCTTGCAATGGTGAGGCCTTATATAGGCAAGAGTGGTGGAATTTGAATTAAAGTTGGTGGTAGTGTCCTATGGTGTAGTAAGGGAATCTTGGGGTGTATGTGAGTTTGCAAAATTCTGCAGGTTTGAGGTTAGGAATGCAGGGATCTAGGGAAAATAGTGAAAATTCGTCAAAAAAGGGCACGGTACCACTAAATACGACACGGTACCGTTAAATTTAACGGTACCATGGCCTATTTAACGGTACCGTGACCTGGAAGTCACGAATTTTCCTGTGCAGCCTAGTTCTGGGCAGCTAAGGGGAGTTTTCTAGGGGGACTATTTGCAGGAAATGTTGGTGCCTCAAATTACTAAATATTTATTTGCCTAATGTGTCCCATATTAAGCTACTCCTAGCAAATAAATATTATGATGTAATTTTCTAAGATAATCTATAAGCATGCAAACACAAAGGAAAAAATAAGCTATCATCCAAGAATCATATATAAAATTCATGCAAGGTGATAGGATAAATGTCAAGTATGCAAGATAGCAAAGAGTAGTAATCCCTACTATAATTAATCATAAATAAGTCCTAATTATGAAAATAGTTCCATTGGCTTAAGCACACCCTCATTCATCATCACTCGACGAGACATCATAACACGATACCGAACTGTCATCATGATTCCCTTGAGATGATGTACATTCCCAATAGAGAGAGGTGTAGGTGGTTTGAGTTAAAGGAGCCATGGTGGGATTGACAAGGAGATATCGATTGTTTTGGAGGTGAGGGAATGAGTTCATGACAAACCAATATAGACGAGTCAACAACATGCCATAGGGTATCGCCTTATTTAGTCGACCCCCGACACTGACAATTGTCCTTGCCGCAAAGTAAGCGAGATTGTAGGGTTGCTCGATGACTAGACAATACAACATATGAGCACAACACGCCGGAAGGTGCTCACAGCTGTGAGGAAGACAGAAGACATTTTCACGAATAACTTCTATCCATCTATGTAGATGTGGATGAATTTGATCAATATAGACTTTGAGTGGATCTAAGTCATACTCATGAGACTCACGGAACTCAATTTCACCGTTTTCTTTAAGAAAACCATGAAATTTTTTAGGAAGACGAATGTGCTCTTTAATCTCACATGGAGTGGGAATGAGGGTATTGTAAGGACCGAACTCAATTTGGTGACTCGTGAGGGTTTTGAGAGACCAACCTTCCGTGTAGGAACATTGTCCATGGTTCGGAAGTTCAAGAATGTTAGCAAATTGGTCAAGAGTGAGTGAGATTTCTTGGTTTTGTATCACGAATTAGAGAGACAAAGTTTGATCCTCGTTATGTACGAGTTTAACTTGTCTATAGAACTCAAGGAGAAACCGAGGACAGATTAGATCATTAATCCGAAACAAGCAATCGAATCCAATTTCTTGAAACATGGTTTGGATATGATCATGATTGAGAAAGTAGGACTCGACAATACGTCCTTCGTGGAAGAGACGAGACTCTAGGTCATGGAAGCTTTGTGTTGGGTCTAAAGATGCTGCTGTTCGGGAAATACACTAAGTGGTACTCCGCTGATCAGTTAAGTGACTCTGCTGATTAGACTATAACTCTGCTGTTGGCTAACTCTGCTGGATTGAGATAATAAGCAAAGTGTAACTCTGCTGCTAGCCCACGAAGACTCTGTTGCTAGACTAGTTATTTTGCTGCTTATTAGATATGTATAGTTTGTTAAGATTAGTTTGGAAAAGATACGTAAGAATATTTTTCTTGTATAGAAAGTCTTGTAAACCGACTAGGACTCCTTACGCTATAAAAGGAGGATCTAGGGTTAGGTTAGATATACGTATCATTATTGTTTTACACTTCAAGATTTCTTGTAACCCTATTGCTATCGAGCAATCGTATTAATATATTGAAGTGTTGTTTGATAATTCGTTTTGTGTTTTATTCTTCTTAAGATCAAGTATTAGTTTCCGCATAATATTTGATATACAACTCAAGATCAGTTTCTATACCGATTGCTTTAGGTTTATATCTAAAGTAATTAATAAGATCGTGAAGCTCAACTTCGATCAACAAGTGGTATCAGAGCTTGTGATCTAGAACCAAGAAGAATTACTGAATACAAGATCTATTAATCTTCAAAGTAAGCAATGGATTCCGATTCTACACACATGGTTACTGCATCAAGAGTTCCCATGCTCAAGACTGGAGAATACGAGATCTGGAAGATGAGAATTCAACAATACATGAGAATGGTTGATTACTCACTTTGGGAAGTTGTTCTACATGGCGACAGTCAGCCAGCCAAGACTGCTACTGGATCAGTCTTGACTCTCAAGACAAGTGAGGAGAAAGCACAGAGAAGATTGGAGGTCAAGGCTCACAGTATTCTCATGATGGGAATACCTAATGATTATCAACTAAGTTTTAATCATATTGAGTCTGCTAAGGATTTATGGGAAGCAATTGAACTTCGATTTGGTGGGAATGAAGCTACCAAGAAATCAAGAAAGAATCTACTGAAGCACCAGTTTGAAACTTTTACTGCTTTGAGTTCTGAGAATATTAAGGGAACTTATGATCGACTTCATAAGCTGACCAGTCAGATGGCTCTTTTGAAGATTGATGTATCTCAAGAAGATATCAATCTAAAATTTCTGAGAAGTCTATCTTCTGAATGGAACACTCACACAGTGATTTGGAGGCACAAGGAAGATTTTGAGAAGATGACATTGGATGATCTGTATAACAACTTGAAAGTGTGTGAAACTGAAGTCAAGGGATTGTCAAGTTCATCTTCTTCCACAGACAATATTGCTTTTGTTTCCTCAAGCAACAAGAATTCTGGTAGTCATCAAGAACAGCACTCTGCTGCTGGTACTTTCGTTCCTGCTGCTGGTTCACATGTCTCTGCTGCTGACTCTACAAATACCAACACCATCAGTGATGCTGCTATTTGTGCTTATTTGGCTGAACTTACTACAAGTACTTCAGTTATGCCTCAAGATCTGGATGAACTTGATCCTGATGATGTTGAAGAGATGGATATGCAATGGCAGTTTGCAATGCTAACTATGAGGGCAAGAAGGTTTCTCAAAAGAACTGGTAAAGAGATGAAGTTCAGAAGAAACAAGAATGTGGGATTTGACAAATCAAAGGCTGAATGTTTTAACTGTCATAAGAAGGGACACTTTGCAAGAGAGTGCAGAGCACCAAAAAGAAACAATGAGAATGTCAAGAAGTCTACTGATGAAGAGCCAAATCCTACTACTGCTATGGTGTCATGTGATGGGTTAGGAGAGTATGACTGGAGTGATCATGCTGAAGATGGTCCTAACTATGCATTGGTAGCTGAAGAAGAACCTCAAGTACAACATTTTGCTCTCATGGCCTACTCTTCCTCTGGATCAGATTCTGAGGTATCCAATGAATCATCTTGTTCTTTTAAATCATGTTCTGATACAATAGAAATACTTAAGTCTAGCAATGGAAACCTTAAAATGGAGAATGAAACACTTAAGTTAGACAATCTTAGTTATGAATATGGTTTAAAGAATTTAGAAGAGAAGCTTGAATTTTATAAAAAGGCTGAAATTGAATATCTTGATAAGATCACTAGTCTAGAAATTGAGCTTATTAAGAAAGATTGTGAGATTAAAGTTCTTATGGGGAAAGTAGAAGAGGCTGAACAGGCTAAAGATTCAGCTATAAGTGAGACTGAAAAACATATTGTTAGGATGGAAAAACAACAATTTGCCACTGACATTCTCAGTAAACCAATAGGAAGGCACTTTGCAGACTCTGGCAGTGGTCTAGGATATAATGTTGTTGCTCCACCTAAGAAACTTAGTGCCAATGCCCCTCCCACTAGGACACTATCTTTCATACCTGAGTCTGAGGTCAAACCTGTAGGTGAAACTAGTGAAACTAAAATAGAGTCACCTAAGGTTGAGAAAAAGCGGTCTAATGCACCCCTTATTGAAGATTGGGAGTCTGACAGTGATGATGAAGTTGTGGAATCTGATTCAACCCCTTAGAACAAAAAGGAAGAAATTCCTGCTGGTGTTGAATCAAAAGTACCTAAGGCTAAAAAGGTTGATTTTGTTAAGCCTAAGCTAGGTAAAGGTATCTCTAGGAAGATGGCTGAGTATGAAAACACACCTAGAGTATATCCAAAGAAAACCAATAACTTGCCTAGAGGAAACCATAGAAATTGGAACAACCTAGTTTCACAAAGATTAGGTACTGATTTTCAATTACTTAAAAAGGCATGTTATAGTTGTGGTAGTTTTGATCATCTGCAAGATGAGTGCTACTACTATCAAAAACCAATTTGGAACCAATATACAAGGGTGAACCATAGAAATTTTGCTGGAAAGACTCACCCTCATCCCAAAAGAAACATGGTTCCCAAGGAAGTTTTGATGAGAGATGGTACTTCTAGAGTTATCTCTCCTATTGCACCAAAAGGGCCCATAAAGAAGGACATAGTTGATTCTGCTGTTAAAACAAACTCTGCTGTTAAGGCAGACTCTGCTGTTTTGCCAAAAGTGGTTACTGATACTGTTGTGGGCAATCATTTTTATGCTATTAAGGCCTCAGCTTGCTGGGTCTGGAAACCTAAAGTTAAAGTTATAGATCATGTTCTCAGACACAGCAGTGCACCAATGCAGTTGAAGAAATTTGACTACTTTGATGCACAAGGCAGATCCAAGTCAGTAATGGCTTGGGTCCCAAAGAGAAACTAATTCTCTTACTTTTTATGCAGGGCAATCTACAAAAGGAGCTAAAGGATAAATGCATTTTTGATAGTGGATGCTCTTCACATATGACTGGAGATCAAAGCAATTTGGAAAATTTTGAAGCTTTAGATGGTGGATATGTTGCCTTTGGGAATGATCCTAGAGGTAAAATCGTTGGAAAAGGCATCATCAGAACTGGAAAATTGAATTTTGAGAAAGTGTATTTAGTAAATGGACTAAAGTTCAATCTTTTTAGTGTCTCACAAATGTGTGACAGAAATAATTTTGTTCTTTTTACAGACACTGAATGTCTTGTCTTATCTCCCGACTATAAGATACCTGATGATAAATTAGTTCTTCTTAAAGTCCCTAGAAATGACAACATATACAGTGTGGACATAAAGAACATTATTCCCAAAAGAGATTTAACCTGTCTGTTTGCCAAAGCCACTATTGATGAATCCAGACTTTGGCATAGAAGGCTTGCCATTTGAACTACAAGGCTATCAACAAGTTGGTGAAAGGGAACTTGGTCAGAGGATTACCTTCAAAGGTTTTTGAGAACCCTGAAGTATGTGTTGCTTGTCAGATGGGAAAGCAACATAGAGCATCTTGTAAGTCCAAATTGGTGAACTCTATAATTGAACCCTTGTTTATGTTACATATGGACCTATTTGGACCTACTTATGTGAAAAGTTTGAACAAAAAGATGTATGGCTTAGTGGTCACTGATGATTTTAGTAGATTTACTTGGGTATTCTTCTTAGCTACTAAGGATGAGACTCCTAGCATTCTTAAGGCTTTTATTACAAGGATAGAAAACCTATTCAATCACAAGGTTAAGATCATCAGATGTGACAATGGAAATGAATTTAAGAATCACGTAATGAATCAGTTCTGTGAGGAAAAGGGTATAACTAGACAATTTAGTGTGGCTAGAACTCCTCAGCAAAATGGTGTTGCTGAGAGGAGAAATAGAACATTAATTGAGGCTGCTAGGACCATGTTGTCAGAGTCTAAGTTACCCACTATCTTTTGGGCTGAAGCAGTCAACACTGCTTGTTATGTGCAAAATAGAAGTAAGATAGTTAAGCCTCACAATAAGACCCCTTATGAGTTATTGCATGGTAGGAAACCTCTGATAGATTTCTTTAGACCATTTGGGTGTCCTGTCACTATCTTAAACACCATTGACCACTTAGGCAAATTTAGTGAGAAAGCAGACATATGTTACTTTGTTGGATATTCCACTGAAAGTAAGGCTTTTAGGGTCTTCAATCAAAGGACTGGGCATGTGGTGGAAAATTTACATGTTAAAATTAGAGAAACCACACCTAATGTTGATGGAAAAGGTCCTGAATGGATGTTTGATATTGATTCTTTAACCAAAAGTATGAATTATCAACCAGTCATTGCAGGTACTACTAACATGTCTGCAGGTACACAAACTAACCCTAATGCAGGTACACAAGCAAAGAAGGATGGATCTGCGGAGGAGTTTGTTTTGATTGAAAAGTGGAAGTTTGATCAGTACTTCTCTCCAACAGATAAAGAGAGAAAGAGTTCAGATGATGATGCTGTTCATAAGAAAGTACCAAAGGTTAATGCAGAAGGTGATGATGAACCTTCTCATGATGATAAGAAAAGGAATGAAGAGTTAGAAATTGATGGGCAACTAGGGAATAAACATAGCAGCAGTTCTCTCAACTCTGCTGCCAGGCCAAAACACTCTGCTAATAGGCCAAAACACTCTGCTTTTAGGCTAAAACACTCTGCTGTTAAGCTTGGTAACTCTGCTGTTGTGCCCAAGGACTCTACTGCTGATAAAGATGGTGATTCTTATGATGATTCTTCTGAAGAGATGCTTGAATTAGAAGAAGTGTATGTGGACACTGATGATGAAGTTGTTGATGTCTTTAGTGCTGAAGCTGATTTATCCAATTTGGAGACCGATATACCTATTAGTCCCACTCCAACAACCAGAATTCACAAGCATCATCCAAAGGAGCAGATTATTGGTGATGTTCACTCTGCTGTACAGACCAGAAGTAAATCAAAAGGTTTGAGTGATTTGCTTGATCAGGGATTGTTTGCTCAAACACTCAAAAAGAGGAATAGCCACAAGGATTTACAAAATTGCATGTTTGCCTGTTTCTTATCTCAAAAAGAACCCAAAACCATTCACAAGGCTATGAAAGATGAAAGTTGGGTTGAAGCTATGCAAGAGGAGTTGCTGCAGTTCAAGCTTCAAGAAGTCTGGACATTGGTGGATTTGCCTAATGGAAAAAGAGCAATTGGTACTAAATGGGTGTTCATATGCAAAAGAGATGAAAAAGGCATTGTTATTAGAAACAAGGCTAGATTAGTGGCTCAAGGATACACTCAGGAAGAAGGAATTGATTATGATGAGGTATTTGCACCAGTTGCAAGAATTGAGGCTATCAGACTATTCTTGGCATATGCCTCATACAAGAATTTTTCTGTGTATCAAATGGATGTGAAAAGTGCTTTCTTGTATGGAAAGATTCCTGAAGAGGTATATGTGATGCAACCACCTGGTTTTGAAGATCCTAAGTATCCTAATAGGGTCTACAAAGTGAAGAAAGCACTGTATGGACTACATCAAGCTCCTAGAGCTTGGTATGACACCTTATCCAAGTATTTGTTGAACAATGGTTTTTGCAGAGGAACCATTGATAAAACATTGTTCATTAAGAAAGACAAAAAGGATATCCTACTTGTTCAGGTTTATGTAGATGATATCATTTTTGGGTCTGCAAATAAGGTGTTATGTGAAGGATTTGAAAAGCTTATGCACAACAGGTTTGAGATGAGTTCTATGGGATAACTCACTTTCTTTTTGGGGCTTCAAGTTAAGCAAAAATCAGATGGGATTTTTATTAGCCAAGACAAGTATGTGGCTGATATGTTGAAGAAATTTGGTTTCAATGATGTGAAAGCAGCTAAGACACCAATGGATAAAAACAAACCTTTGCTCAAGGATGAAGATGGGGTAGAGGTTGATGTACATCTTTATAGATCAATGATTGGTTCATTGATGTATCTGACTGCTTCAAGGCCAGATATCATGTTTTCTGTGTGTGCTTGTGCTAGATTTCAAGTGTCCCCAAAAGTTTCACACTTGGAAGTGGTCAAAAGAATTTTTAGGTACCTAAAGGGTCAACCTAAATTGGGCCTTTGGTATCCTAATAATTCACCCTTTGACTTGATAGCATACTCAGACAGTGACTATGCTGGAGCTAGTTTGGACAGAAAATCAACCACTAGAGGCTGTCAGTACCTTGGTCATAGGCTAATCTCATGGCAATGCAAGAAACAGACTGTTGTGGCTAACTCAACAACTGAAGCAGAATATGTTGCTGCTTCTAGCTGCTGTGGACAAGTGCTCTGGATTCAGAACCAATTGCTGGATTATGGGTACAATTTCATGAACACCAAAATTTATATTGACAACAACAGCACAATGTGTATTATCAAGAATCCTGTTTTTCATTCTAAAACAAAACACATAGAGATAAGACATCATTTTATTAGAGATTGTTATGAGAAAAAGTTAATTCAAGTGGTTAAAATACATACTGACAATAATGTTGCTGATCTACTTACCAAAAGTTTTGATATAAGTAGATTTCAATTTTTAGTTGCTAGTATTGGCATGATAAATCTTTAATCTTTAAACACCTTATCTCTGTATGTTTTTGTAAAATTGTCTAAGGATTTGTGCTGTTGTTTAGTCAAAGTCTGGTGTTTAGTCAAAATTTGCTGTTTCTTAAATTGTTTGTTGTCTGCTGTTATGCTACTCTGCTGCTATTGTGGGATATTCTTGCTTGTGTTTGTGGTTTTCTACTAACCTTTTGTAGATATGCATGAATACACAATCAAGTAAAGCAAGGAGAGTTAGAGTTCATTGACCACAAAAGCAAAGTACAAAATAAAGTTTCCTTACAACCATTGTTCAAAAGAAATTCAAAAGACAACAAGGCCCAAGACTTCACAACCTATACAAACCTATTCCAAATCAAGCTTTTCCCTTTCCCTTCCCAAAAAAGTCTAGCATCACCTTGCTGCGAGGTCCTCTGGTTCTCATATGTTCAGACACTTGCTTGCAAGGAAGTGCAAGTATCACTGGTCTTGGAGGTGGACTCTACTGTTGGCTTGAGGATGGAATTTGTCTCTTCTCCGGCTTCTTCTTTGGAACAGGGAGTTCCTGCTCCACTGTACTTGGCTTTGGATGAGGCGGATTGACACTCTTCGCAAAGGCAGTAGCAGCTTTCTCTATTTGTCTCTGAAGCTCGACAGTCAAAGGATGTTGAGGAGGATCGATTTCCCAGGAACCTTGATAATATGTCATGGATTTTGGCCATGCTGCTATTTCTTCATCATCGCTAGAGTCTTCATAGGAAGATGGAGTCGATGGAAGTGGGTCAGACACTTCTTCTTCAACAATCGCTTTGCCTTTTCGTTGTGCAGACGATGAACTTGGGGGAAAATCATTTGCCTATCCTTGTGATGTATCGGAATCAGAGGAAATTTCGATTATTGGAGTTTTTGATGTACTCATGGTTAGGGTTTGTGAAATTGGGGATTTGCTTAGAGATTGAGGGATTTATAGAATTTAGTGAGGAGTTGGTATTGTATTTAAGCTACTTGGGGAATTAAATTTAGAGATTTTGGGAAAGTTGACTTTTAGTCAAACCTTTCATAACTCTGCTGCTGAGTTTGAAAGTAAAGGGGTCGAATTGAAAATCTTGGTGCGTCTTAAACCCTAATTAGATCAAAACAGTATCACACACCAATTTGATCTCATTACTTTTTAATTGCTCAAAACTACATCTAATTCTCACCAAAAAACATTAATTCACCACCTTATAACCAAAACCCCCAAACTCATTATGGCTCGACGAAAGTTTCCTGATGAGCACAATCAAATTGCTTTTCTTCGCAAGGTTTCAGCTGCTGAAGGATTTCATGAAGTTATGGATTTTCTTAGTGCATCTCGATTAAGGTATGCTTTAACAGTTGATCCTCCCACTATTAAATCTCATATGCACCAGTTTTGGTCAACTGTTAAGCTTGACACACTAGACGGGGAGGAAAGGTTGATTGGTAATGTAGATGGAGAGAGTATTGTAGTTAGTGAAACCTCTATTAAGAGAAGTCTTCGTCTATCAGGTGTTCCAACACCCCCTAATCTTACCACAGATGTTATTTTGTCTGAGCTAGAGAACATTCGGTATGAGAGGCCTGAGGCTACTGGAACTTTTTATAAAGGTCTGCTTTGCCCACATTGGAAGTTTTTGTTGCATACTCTTCAGCATTGCTTGTTTCCTAAAGTAGGTGGATGGAATGAGTTTAGTGCTCCTCAAGCCATGGCCTTAGTTTGTTTGGCCATAGGACAACCCTTTGATTTTTCATCCATGATTTTTGAAGGAATGAAGAAATATGTTAAAAAGCAATTTTATTTGTATCCAAGGTTCTTACAACTCATCATAAACCTTCAACTAAAAGAACCTTTGGAACATACACATATTGAGCCAAGTAGCAGGATGGCAATCAAAATGTTTGCGTTTCTGAAGAAAAATGGGAAAGGTTTTTCTGGTGCTATCACTCCCCTGTCTCAACACATTTTGAATATTGTGGCTGCAGTGAATGAGGATGAAGAGGCTGGAACTCCCACAGCTTCCCATCACACATTCTCATCTACAAGTTTGAATGTATCATCATCCACTGAACCCCAAAATACCCAATCACCTAGGACTTCACAACAAGAGGACATTGTGACACCTCAGACCAATGTCAGTATGGATGCAGATGAGGCTGGTACAGGTGATGTAGGTACCATGATGGAAGAGGCTGGCACTACTGTTTCCAACTTAGTAGTTGAACAGGACAGTGCTAACATACTTAAGACCTCGACCATGGCAACAGCTATTGTAGAAGGCTCTCAAGAACCTAATACAACTGATGGTAACCCCATCCAAATGGCTAATATGGGGGGCTCAGATGTTCAACCTAGGGTTGAGACTGAGTTTTTGTCCCAAGATTCACCTCTCAGGGAAGTTAACACATCCCGAAGTGATGAGGACAGAGATGAAACTACAACTGAATTGATGGATGATACAGTACAAAATGTCAATGCCTATGATACACCTCTCAGACCAGGTAACACAGGTCGAAGTGTTGAGGCTAGCATTGAACATGAAACAGAGGATTTGACGGTTAAAACACCTGTACACAATGCCAATTCCAGTGATCAACCTCTCGGGTCAGGTCACACAGACCGAAGTTGTGAGGATATCATGAAACAATTACAGGAATTGACGAATACATTTACAAAATTGTCAAAGGAGGTTCTTGGTCTTAGAAAGGAGTTAAAGACAGTCAAAGCTTCTCAGGGTGCTGAAATCAGAAGACTTAAGCTTAGGGTTACACATCTTGAGGGGATGATGAGATCAAGATCTTCACAGTTGAAAGTTTCCAAACCATGTTTGGAAGAGGATGCTTCCAAACAGGGGAGGAATGATCAGGAGGATATAGCAGGTTCAGGGGAGGTACTCAAGGATTCTGGGGAGGTTGAAATGGAAACAAATGAAAAGGTTGACTCTACTGTTAATGCAGAACACTCTGCTGATGGGAGAAAGAATTCTGCTGATGGGTTAAATCACTCTGCTGGTGAATTTGATGAAGAATCAATGCCCTTAGCCCAAGTATTGCTTAACCTTGGAAACAAAACACCTACACCAAAAGAATTTTCACCTAAACCTGCACCACAGCCTACAAGACCAAAAGTCAAAGGAGTTACCATAAGAGAACCTGAACCAGTATCTAAACCTACACAACCAACATACACTGGTAAAGGTAAAGGCAAAGTAGATGATTCTTTTCCATGGCATATTCCTTTTGAATTCTGGCCAAAAGAGGATCAATCTAGGTATGATTCAGATGCTGCAAGAAAATTGGTAGAAGAAGATGAGCAAAAAGAACTTGAAAGACAGAGGCAGCTGGCTGAGAATGAGGCAAAAACCAAAGCATTACTTGAAAACTGGGAAGATGAACAAGCAAGTAATGAGGCTGCTATCAAATGGGTTAAAGTGAAAGAAGAGTTACAAGATGATTTTGCTACTATAAATGAGTTTGACTTCTTGGAAGAGTTTAAAGCAAAACAGAAGAAGTTGGTCAATCAGAGGATGAAAAAGAAAGTGCTTAAACCTCCTACAAGAAGGGAACAAAGAACTCATCAAGAATATTATCTGAGACATATGAAGAATTGGAAATTAAAAGATTTGAAACTTTTGTCATATGAAGATGTTGAAAAGAAGTATGAAGCAGCAAGGAAGGAGATGGAGTGCAAAATTGATTCACTGAATGATGATGAGGTTGCTAAGCTTACAAGAGTTAAAGTAGCACCAAATGCTTACATGAATCCTGAGTCACTTGTTAAAAAGCCCATAGTGTCTAATGCTGAAAAGGAGAAAGAGGTTACTGTTGAAGCTGATGTAAAGACTGAATCCTCTGTTGGTATAAAAAGATATAGGAGGAGAGTAAAGCAGGTGGCTAGGAAGAAAAGAAGAACTCAATCAGTATTGATTAGTGATTCAGAGAAAGAGGATAGTGATGAGCATAATTTTGAAGAAGTAACTGCAGATGAGCATACTTTTGAAGAAGTGACTGCAGATGATATGAAAAGGATTATTGATCTTACAGTTCATAAACCTCAAGAAGAACCTGAGTTACTTAATGCAGTTCCTTTGTCAACAAAATACACAATCATTTCATACTCACATGATGTTCTAGATGGTAGTCAAGCATGCTGGGGAATCAAGAGATCAAATGGATCAAGTGTGGGATATATCAGTTTTTCTCAAATGTTGCACTACATGGATAGGGATGATATTCTACAACTCTGGAATCTTTACAAGATGAATTATGGTGATACTAGACCAGAGGTGGTGCATGAAAGACTCAACTATTACTATTTGAATAATATGTTTGAACCTGAGGAAAGAAGTCTTGATTGGAAAAATGTGATAAGTTCAAGCAAAGTTATCAGATGGTATCTATATCAATGATGTGGAGTGCATGCATTGACTGGAAGTAATGGTTTGTGTCTATACATGTTAACAGAGAAAGATTATCCTGTGTTCAAGAATACTGCTCTTCTGACTAATATGTTACAACCTGGAATGCTGAGTTTGCAAAGGCCATTTTTATAAGATCATCAAGCTTTTGAGTTAGTGGAGAGGTATAGAAAAGTGTTGGAATCAAATACCTCAAAACAGTAAAGTGTTTGGAAGCATCCTCCTGGTGATTAACTGAATTTAAAGGAAACTTGATGATTTTTGGAGAAAAATATCAAGTTTAGGGGAGGATTGTTGGGTCTAAAGATGCTGTTGTTCGGGAAATACACTAAGTGGTACTCTGCTGATCAGTTAAGTGACTCTGCTGATTAGACTATAACTCTGCTGTTGGCTAACTCTGCTGGATTGGGATAATAAGCAAAGTGTAACTCTGCTGCTAGCCCACAAAGACTCTACTGCTAGACTAGTTATTCTGCTGCTTATTAGATATGTATAGTTTGTTAAGATTAGTTTGGAAAAGATACGTAAGAATATTTTTCTTGTATAGAAAGTCTTGTAAACCGACTAGGACTCCTTACGCTATAAAAGGAGGATCTAGGGTTAGGTTAGATATACGTATCATTATTGTTTTACACTTCAAGGTTTCTTGTAACCCTATTGCTATCGAGCAATCGTATTAATATATTGAAGTGTTGTTTGATAATTCGTTTTGTGTTTTATTCTTCTTAAGATCAAGTATTAGTTTCCGCATAATATTTGATATACAACTCAAGATCATTTTCTATACCGATTGCTTTAGGTTTATATCTAAAGTAATTAATAAGATCGTGAAGCTCAACTGGGATCAACACTTTGTATGTGATAAAGTGGGGTGTTTGGTTCAAGTGATCGTTTGGGAATGTAATCGGCTATCAGTTCATGATCATAATCAAACATGTGATATCTCTTGTTACCTATGAAAAATTTTATCAAAGATTAAAAATGAGAATATTTCATTTAAAGACACGTACCTAGTGTGTGCCTATATGCAAACTATGTGGAGGTACGGTAATATCGACTCTATAACTAAAATAATGAGATTACCCAAACGCTCCTAATCTTCACTTTTGCTCAAACAAATATGTTGATAAATACATATTAGTTATGTAATTCAATCAATATTCATGAGATCATGTATGCATGAGAAAAACGTTTTTAGTTTGTATCAACAATGCACGAAAAATGCTTCATGATCCTAGTTTCGTGAAATTTTTTGAAAACAACGGAATTTGGGTGTTTGGCATCCTCAATGTTTTGGTGCCAAAAATTTGAAAAGTTAGAATGTTAATGACTCCTAATCCTAATTGCAAGTATTCTAGACATGATTCCTCTTAAACCTACTTAATCTAGTAAAAACAAGGTTTGAACCAAAATATGTGATTAAAGTGGGTTTATGCAAATCCTATGTTAAGGGAATCATGAAGGTTATACAACGCCTAATCTTAGTCCTAATTTCATAGAGACTCAATCAAAATTGAAAAACCCCAATTCAATTTTCATGTATGAACAAACCCTAGACTCAAGATTAAAGAAAAGGAGAGTCAAATGACTTACAAGTCATGTTGAAGAAGTGAAAGTAGTTGGTAATCTTGAGAATCGATGCCTTGAATTAGATCTTGAAGGGGTGTAATTGAATTTTGGGTGGTGAGGTTTGGTTTTGACAGCAATTGTAGAAGTTGGGAAGGTTTAAAATGAATAATGTGGGAAAAGATGACTGAAATACGGATTGTATCAGATACACGATACCATGAAATTTAATGGTGTCGTGCCACTTTAGTGGAGCCGTGATCTGCTGGGATGAATTTTCGTCCCATTTTGATTTTTGACGAATAAGTCTCGCTGTTTTAGTGAGACTTTTTGACACGAGGAAAGAATTTATACCTAATAAATTATTTTGACAAGGAGAACCTAGACTAAACGAAAGGAGATGACTTTAATATTTCCAGTGGAATATTCAAATAGTCAAACGAGGGATGTGAAGAATGACCCAATATTTCCAGTGAAATATTTAAAAAGTCATGAGACGAGACACACGAGATGACTTCAATATTTCCAGTGAAATATTCAAATAGTCATGAGAGGGATACGAGGGATGACTTTAATATTTTCAGTGAAATATTTAAATAGTCATGAGATTTATGGAATATGTTCCATCATTCCTAGACCTAGACGAAGATAGTTGAAGGATTCTCGTTTGAGAGGTTTGGTTAGGATGTCGGCGATATTGTCTTGAGAGGGAACTTTCTCAATAGAAATGTTTCCTTTCTGAATGTTATCGCGAAGGAAGTGGTGACGAATTTCGATGTGTTTAGTACGAGAGTGTTGAATGGGGTTTTTTCTCAAGTCAATAGCACCTTTATTATCGCACATAATGGGAACGTCGTCTAGATGGATGTCATAGTCAATAAGAGCTTGTTTCATCCATTGTGCTTGTTGACATGCCTTTTCGGCTCTTACATACTCGGCTTCGGTCGTGGAGATAGCAAGAGCCGTTTGTTTCTTGGAGAACCAAGAAGTTAGACAACAACCCATGAAGGTACAAACGTCACTCGTACTTTTTCGATCCACATAATCTCCCGCATGATCAGAGTCGACATAGACAATAGTTTCTACACCGGTCCTCTTGGGATAGAATAATCCCAAGTGTATAGTGCCTTTAATGTATCGGAAGATACGCTTAACCGCTTCAAGGTGAGAGGTTTTGGGATCCTCTTGGAAGCGAGAACAATGGCAGACACTAAACATGATGTCGGGCCTACTTGCCGTGAGGTATAATAAACTTCCTATCATACCTCTATACTTAGTGCTATCCATGGACTCACCTTCTTCATCTTTCGTGAGTTTCGTTTCCGTGGACATGGGAGTTTTCATGGGCTTAGATTCTTCTAAACTAAATTTCTTAAGCATCTCCTTACTATACTTAGATTGATTAAAGAAGATACCATCTTCCATTTGTTTTATTTGTAGACCAAGGAAGAAATTTAATTCGCCCATCCTGCTCATCTCAAACTCGTCACGCATGATCATAGAGAAATCATCGCACAGTTTTGGACAAGTTGAGCCAAATATGATGTCGTCGACATATATTTGAACAATGATGAGATGTTAATAACATTTCTTTGTGAAAAGTGTGTTGTCAACTACTCCCATGGTATATTCATGTTCAATCAAGAATGCCTTTAGCCTATCATACCAAGCTTTAGGAGCTTGTTTGAGACCATAGAATGCTTTTTGAGTTTATAAACATGATTCGGTTTCTCGAAATCAACGAATCCTGGAGGTTGTGCAACGTATACCTCCTCGTTGATATAACCATTTAGGAATGCACTTTTCACGTCCATTTGGTATAATTTAAAGTCTAAGGCGCAAGCATAGGCAAGGAGTATCCTAATAGACTCTAATCTTGCTACGGGTGCATAAGTTTCATCGTAATCTATTCCTTCTTGTTGGTTTATAGCCTTGTGCTACCAACCTTGCCTTATTCCTAGTTATGGCGCCATTTTTGTTGAGTTTATTCCTAAACACCCACTTAGTTCCTATGATGGTTTGATTCTTAGGTGGAGGTACTAAATCCCAAACTTGGTTTGCGGTGAATTGATTTAACTCTTCTTACATGGAAACTACCCAGCTTTCATCCTTAATTGCTTCACCGACATTCTTAGGTTCTACGGTAGATATAAAACAAAAGAAATTACTTTTGTTTGTGCTTGTGACCTAAGAGTTCTTTGGTTTAGGTTTCCTATGACATTTTCAATTGGATGGTTCTTGGATTCCTTAATGTTGACAACTTCGTCAACTTCAACTATTTCATCCTCAATGTCATTTTCTAAGGTTTTCTTGCCATTAACCTTAATGGCTTCTTCCTCATCTAAGTTATCATCCACCAAGGGTGATGTCTTAGTTGGTGGAGGACTTTCATCGAATGTCACATTGAGTGATTCTTCGACTTTCATTGTTTCCTTGTTTAGGATAACATAGGCTTTACTATTTTGGGAGTCACCTAGGAAAACACCTTCGTAAGACTTTGGGTCAAACTTGGTGAGGTAGTCTTTAGTGTTTAGTATGAAGCACTTGCTTCCAAACACTCTAAAGTAATCAAGAGTAGGTTTCCTACCTTTCAAGATCTCATATGGTGTTTTTCCTAAAATAGGTCTAAGTAGAATCCAATTTAGTATGTAAGTTGAGGTATCCACCGCATTACACCAAAACTTTTGCGGAATTGATTGTTCATTCAACATCATTCTACTCATCTCTTGTAGAGTACGATTTTTCCGCTCAACTACCCCACTTGATTGTGGAGTACGTAGGGCCGAGAAATTATGTGTAATACCATTAGCATCATAATATACTCCAAATTGCACTTCATTATCAAATTCCCGACCATGATTCGTCCTAATAGAAACTACTATACACCCTAGTTGATTTTGGACTTTCTTACTAAAGATTTCAAATTCCTCGAAAGCTTGTGTCTTATTCTTAAGGAATCTAGCCCAAGTATACCTAGAGTAGTCATCAACTATTACTAAGGTGTAGTAATTTCCTCCGTAGCTCCGAACGGCGGATGGACCAAATAAGTCCATGTGAAAGAGTTCTAGGCATCTAGAGATTGAGACCATATTCTTAGCTTTGTGGCTAGATTGAGCATGTTTTCCAACTTTACAAGCATCACAAAAGTGTTTATCAAACTTAATCTTAGGTAGGTTTCTAACTAGTTCTTTGGACGCCAATGATTGTATTAAACGCATATTGGCGTGACCTAGTCTCCTATGCCATAGAGTGGAATTATCATCTATGGTTGCTAGGCAAATCTTATCCTGAGGCTTATTTCCTATTTTCATAACAAATAAGCCATTTTTCCTAACTCCTTTGCCTATGGTTTTGCCATTCTTAGTGATCTCACTACCCTCTTCGGAGAATGTAACTCTACACTTATTGTCTACCATTTGACTAATGCTAAGCAAGTTAAATCCTAAGTTATCTACATGCTCAACATTTCTAATAGTGAGGGAGTTTTGAGTAATCGTACCTTTGCCTATGATGTTGCCCTTAAGTTTACTACCGAAAGTGACATTACCTCCGTTGTACGCCTTGAATGATGAGAATAGACTTCAGTTACCCGTCATATGATTAGTGCATCCACTATCCTTGACCCATTCGTCGGGCTCCAAGTCTATTCCCAAGCATATCTCGTTCGAAGCCTGAGCCATAAGACATGTTTCTTCGTTGGGCTTCTTCTCTTCTTCTTCACCGTTATCACCCCAAGAGCCTCCAACGAAAGCTCTTTGGTTGTTGGTTTTCGGTGGTTTAGGACATTCTCCTATGAGGTGATTAGAATCTCCGCATCTAAAACATCTCCTATCACTTTTTCCTTTCTTCTCATCTCGGTTCTTTTTTGATGACTTCTTATCATCACGAGGTTGCCTAACGAACCTACCTCTTCTCCTAAAGAACTTTTTAAAGTCTCTAACGGCTAACGAATACTCTTCATCTTCACTATCGAAATTCAAACATTCCTCATCACTAGACTCCTTTTTGGCTTTCAATGCTAGAGATCTAACTCTCTCTCTCTCTCTCTCTTTTGCCTTTGACTATATCGGAGTCTTTCTTGATTATCATCTCATGAACCTTCAAGTTTCCTATTAGTTCATAAAGAGATAATGTTGCCAAGTCCTTTGACTCTTCAATGGTGGTGACCTTTGCTCTCAATTTGGGATGTAGAGCCTTAAGAAACTTCCTAACATAGTTCTTGCTAGAGTAACCTTCATCAAGAGCTTTAAGACTAGTAATAATAGTATTAAATCTAGCAAAAGCATTATCAATAGATTCATCTTCCGAAGTGGAAAATTGTTCATATTGTTGCGCAAAAAGATCTATCTTGTTCTCTTTGACTTGATTATTACCTTGGTGAGTGACTAACAAAGTTTTCCAAATATCTTTTGCCATATTACACATGAAAATTCTTTCAAATTCCTTTTTCGGCAAAGCATTATAAATCATCATTTTAGCCTCAACATTTTTGGCTAATTTTCTTTTAAGTTCATCACTTTGTTTATTATAAGGAACTATTTCATCCCTTTTAGTTTTCGGATTCTTTTGAATCGGTTGAAAGTCACCCTCGGTAATAATATGCCAAAGATCAATGTCTTTTGATTTCACATACGTTTCGAATCTTGTTTTCCAATATATAAAACAATCGGTTTCGAAAAGTGGTGGTCTTTGCATAGATTGCCCTTCTTGATATTTGTCGAAATCCATTGATCGATTCAAGTTTTAAAATACAATTTACTTTAAAATCTTGACTGACATGGCTCTGTTACCAATTGTGGAAAACTAGAAGAGAGGGTTGAATAGTTTTACCGGTTTTAAATTTGTTTCAAAACTTTACTTTTGAAAAACTTTGATTCGAATCTTATGTGTAATCAATCAACACCAATATGAACACTAAACTACACTATCTAATGTAAATAATGAATGTAAAGAAAAGAGATGGAAAGATCAAACCGGGACAAGAAGATTTATAGTGGTTCGGTCACGAAGCTCTTCTTCGACCTACTCCACTCCCCGAGTACCACACTCGAGAGTTTCAAGCACTATGTCAACAAACCTCCCTTCAGGCAGAGAAAACCGTACAATGTCGATTATCCTAATTTCCGACACTAAGCTAGATGTCGAGTACTAATCTTAGCTAGTACCAATCCACCACGATCCACACGATCCTTTTTACTTCACACAATTAACACACTTGACTTGATCTACCCGATCTACCCGATCTACCCTTGATCCACTTGATCAACACTCTAGCTCACAAGCTACAAGAGATATTCAATATCTCTACTAGATCACAATGATCTACTCTCACAAACTCTCAAAAGAAAAATGAACTTGATGTATGCTAGAATACAACAAGTGTGTAACAAATGTTACAAGTGCACTAACTACAACTACAACACTTTGTATCTTCTTGGATACCTTGTGTTCTTCTCTTGCACTAGTAGAGGAATGAAAGTGATCACTTGGTTGGATGATTAGATCACTCTTTAAACAAAAGAAAACTAAATTAAATGATCAAGAAGAAAAGATGTGGTGAGAGTGTTAAACTCAGAAAGATATGTGTGAAAAAGGATGCCCAAAAACTGTGAAGAATGCTGGTATTTATAGGCAGAAGAAATCTAGCTGTTATGGGGACACGGTACCACTAAATCAGCCACGGTACCACAAAATTTAGTAGTACCGTGGTTCCGTGCCAGATAAAAAAAGGCTCCTCTTTTTGTCTTTAGTGGTGAAAGTTTATTTGGGGAAGTTTGGAGATGATTTGGGGGGGGGGGGGGGGAATAGCTGTTATGTTATTTGAACTTATTTTTCTAATAAAACATTTCTTAATTATTCAAAAATAACTTGTAAAGTGTATTTTTGAAAAAATGTTTTTTCACATTAAAAATGTGAAGTTTTAAACACAAATTCACTTCTTTGATCATTTTTCAAGTTGTAACTTTGTTTGTTCATACCTAGAGTTATTTGTGTAGCAATGGGATCTTTCGACTAAAAGCTTGTTTACATTAATTTTAACGTAAAGTGTTTTCACATTTTGTCATCCTCAAAACGTGAAGTTATCGAAAGATATAAATAACGTTTTTAGAACATTATTTGCATCAACATCTTGCTATCTCCACGACCGAAGCCAAATACGTAAGCGCCGGAAAGCCATGTCAACAAGCACTCTGGATGAAACAAGCATTAATCGACTACGACATCCCTCTCGACGACATTCCGATTAAGTGCGACAACAAAGGTACAATTGACTTAAGCAAGAACCTCGAGCAACACTCGCGTGCGAAACACTTCGAAATAAGTCACCACTTCCTTCACGATAACGTTCAAAAAGGAAACATTTCTATCGAGAAAGTTCCTTCCCAACACAACATCACCGACATACTAACCAAACCTCTCAAAAGAAAATCCTTCAACTATCTACGTCTAGGTCTAGGAATGATGGAACACATTCCGTGAATTTCATAATTTACATGTGTTCAAGAACATCTTCCGAATCTCATCTTATGACTATCTAAATATATCATTGGAAATATTAAAGTCATCTCTCGTATCCCTTTAATGACTACTTACGTATTTCCTTGGAAATATTAAAGTCATCTCTTCTCATCTGGTCTCGTTCATCTTGTAAAAAGAATTTATTAGGTATAAATTCTTTCCTTGTGTCAAGAAATCTCACTAAATCAGCAAGACTTATTCGTCAAAAATCAAAACGGGACAAAAATTCATCCCAGTAGGCCACGACATCACTAAAGTGGGCACGACACCAATAAATTTAGTGGTACCGTGGTACTGTGTGTCTGACAGAGCCCGTTTTCTTTCCCTTTTTCCCTCACTATTCACATTCAAACACTCCCCATTCCTGCAAACGCTGTCAAACCGAAAAACCACAACCAAAATTCAATTCAACCATTCAAAAATCAAATCGAGGCATTGGATTTCAAGATAATCAACCACTACGTCTTTCTTAACATTAATTGTAAGTCAATTAACTCTAATTCTCTTTAATTTTGAGTCTAGGGTTTGTTCATATACACAAAATCGAATTGGGGCTTTTCAATTTAGATTGAAGTTTTATAAAATTAGAATTAGGATTAGACAATGTATAACTAACATGATTCCCTAAACATACGATTTACATAAAACCAGTTATATCGCATATTTTTGTCCGAATTTTATTATTAAAATTCGAATTAGATTAATTATTTTTGGTGGAATAATGTCTAGGATGCTTGAAATTGGATTAGGAGTCATTAACATTTAAGCTTTTTAAATTTAAGAATTTTGGCTCCAAGATGATGCATTTGCCAAACACCCCAATTCTCTTGTTTTTCGAAAAATTTCACGAAACTAGGATCATGAAACATTTTTCGTGCATTGTTGATACAAACTAAAAACATTTTTTCATGCATACATGATCTCATGAATATTGATCGAATTACATAACTAATATGTACTCTTCTACATATTCGTTTGAGAAAAAGTGAAGTTAGGAGCGTTTGGGTAATCTCATTATTTTCATTTTAGAGTCGAGATTGCCGCACCTCCATATGGTTTGCATATAGGCACACACTAGGCACATGTACATCAACCTTTTTACGTAAAATAAACTTATATATCAATATTATTTTCCTATAGGTAACAAAATTTCATACGAGTATGATTTTGATCACCTTCTAACTGACACCTACACTCCAGATATCTCTCGTGATCCAACACACCCGGAAGTCACATTCATGCCTATGTTAATCTTGAAACTCGTCGTTTTCATGAAGGTCGAATCGTTGACCCCTCTTTAATTTATCATAGGGATATCAACACCTCATTTCGAGCTATAGGCTTTGATTGCTTGCTTCACATCAACGAGCACATTTGTCCTCATTTTGTGTTAGAATTATTTCGACAAGTTGAACTCGTACGTAACGAGGATCAATATTTGTCACTGTGGTTTTGGATCCGAAACTTCAAGTTTGTCTTAACTCTTGAGCAATTTCCTCAAATTCTCCGAATTCCCAATCATGGACAATGTGCCTATACGGAAGATTGGTGTCTTGAGTCACTCTTCAACTATCGAGAAGAGAATAGTCCGTATTGTTCCTACATTCCCTCTCCACAAGAACTCACCAAGCTTATCCATACACATAAGTACTTTCCTTACCCAGATCCAACGAAAATTCGTTTGGAAGAGGTTCGTCATGAATTGCTCTCTTGGGCAGTCATCCTGCGAGAAAATATTCTCAGTCTAAAAGGAAATCGTGAGCAACTTCCGGCGTGTTGTGCTCATATGATTTACTGTCTTCATACTCAACAACCATATAATCTTGCCTACTTCTTCGCTAAGCGAATTGTACATCTCAAGGGTAACAAAAATAAATTGATACCCTACGGGATGTTCTTGACTCATCTTTATCATCACTTCATGCACTTTCATCCATACCTTCGTGGTCCTCAATACTCACTCTTCAATCCCGTCATGGAACCCCATAATGAGTCATACATCTCTTCCATTCTCATTTTCAAATCCTCCACCAACTATGCACCCTTTGATGATCCGAGTCATAAGGAAGATGTGCAAGCTCAAGTTGAGAGTGTGATGCAACGGGAGAAAGTTCAAATCATCCTTAGGGAACAACGTCATGAGTAGTTAGGGTGGGATTAGTGAGTCTATCTCATATTAGGACTCAACTATGGATATCTAACTTATCTCTTATTCTCTTAACACTATCTTGCATGCTTGACTATTGCTCCATCACCTTGCATGATTTTAAATTATGTGACTCTTGGATGATAGCTTATTTTGTCCTTTTTTATTGCATGCTTATAGCTTATTTTAGATATTTGCATAATAGTCTTTAATTGCTAGGAGTAGCTAAACATGGGATATATTTGGAAAATTAATCTTTAGTGCTCTGAGGCACTAACATTTCCAGCAAATAGTCCCCCTAGAAAACTCTTTTTAGCTTCCCAAAACTAGGCACACAATAAAATTCGTGACTCCCAGGTCACGGTACCGTTAAATAGGCCACGGTACAGTTAAATTTAACGGTACCGTGTGGTATTTAGTGGTACCGTACCCTTGTTTGACGAATTTTCAATGTTCCCTCTAGAGTCCTGCATCCCTAACCTTAAACCTGCAATGTTTTGCAAACTCTCATGTACCCTAAGATTCCCTCACTACACTATATGACCCTTCCACACCAATGCAAGTATCTCTTGCATCTCATCTTCAACCTTCCCTAGTTCCCTTACACATTCACCATGTCTTCCACTCAAGCTTCACCAACTCACATCTCCAAGAAACCTAGGATCACCGTTAGACCACCAAACAAAATAACCTTTAAACCACCACAACCACAAAGCCAACTTCATCCTCCTCATCCAGAATTAGGACAACAACACCCTCACTACCACCTAGTCTACCTCAACCTTTGGCATTGACATTCACTTTGTCACCAACAACTCCACTTGAACTTGTTTACAACACATCATCATCTTCCGCTTCTCCATCTCCACAACCACTTATAGGTCACCTCATTACCCCATTGGACTATGCTATGCCAACTACATCACCACCATACTCACCACCACCTCCATCTCCAATCATGGGCCAACCTATTCAACTTCATCCGGTTGATATACATAGTGCAAATTGCATATGTTGTCTTCATAACCGCAACCTCATCTTCTCTTTGAGAGATGAACTTCACTTCATGTTCTCCTATGTTGAACATCTCTTAACACCCCCACAACCTCCAATCATGTCACCATCTCCACCAACCAATAGCCCAAACAACTAAACATTATCATGTTTAGTTCTCAAAAATAAATGCTTAGGACCCCTTTTGGACTAGAAGCAAATCTTAGGGCCTCTCAAGTCACTAAAGATTAATATGTGCTTCTTGTAGTTTATTTTTATTCTTGTTTGTGATGTAGTCATACATTATGGATGACATTTTAGTTATGAATGCACGGGCTTATTTTATGGTTGGCTTGACTCATCATGTCTTGGCTACTTAGCTCTCTTATTTTATGGTTGAATATTTGTCTTGATTGCTATATGTTAGATATTGTATATGTGTCATCTAACTTTGTTTTGTAGCAAGAACCATTGCTCATTTCCTTGGTGCCCTCCAAACAAGGGGGAGTATACATCAAGGGGGAGCCCTTGCGATCTTTTTGCTTCGACAAAAAGGGGGAGAAATGGGATATAAACTCATATTAAAAACTTGTTAAAATTAATCTTTCACCTAAAATGAGTTTATGTTTTGTCATCATCAAAAAGGGGGAGATTGTTGATACAAATAATGTCTAAAAACGTTATTTCTATCTTTCGATATCCTTACGTTTTGATGATAACAAAATGTAAAAACACTTTACGTCAAAATTAGCGTAAACAAGTTTTTAGCCGAAATATCTCGTTTCTACGTAAATCACTCTAGGTAAGAACAAACAAATTTACAACTTGACAAATGATCAAAGAAATGAATTTGTGTTTCAAACTTCACATTTTTAATGTGACAAAACATTTTTTTCAAAAATACATTTTATAAATTATTTTTGAATTATAAAGAAATGTTTTAATTGGAAAAATAAGTTTAAAATTCCCAACAGCTATTTCCCCCCCCCCCCCAAATCAACTCCAAACTTCCCCAAATAAACTTTCACCACTAAAAACAAAATTTGGAGCGTCCTTGTCTGGGACGGTACCACAGTACCACTAAATTTAGTGGTACCATCGGATATTTAGTGGTACCGTCCACATATAACGGACATATTTTCTTTGCCTATAAATACCAGTCAATTTCACAGTTTTTGGGTATCCTTTTACACACAAAACTTTTTGAGTTTAGTTTCCCATTCACACTTACATCTCCTTAATGATTTAGATAGTTTTCTTTTGTTTAAAGAGTGATTCTTTCATCCAACCAAAGATCACCTTCATTCCTCTATTAGTCCAAGAGAAGAACACAAAGTATCAAGAAGATACAAGGTGTTAGAGTCATTGTGTAGTGCACTTGCAATACTTGTAGTTTACTTGTTGTATCTTGACATACATCAAGTTGTCATTGTCTTGTTTAGTCATCTTGTGTGGATCATTGTGATCGTGTAGAGATCGTGTGGATCTTGTGTTGATTGTGTAGAGAGTGTTTAGATCAAGTGGATCTAAAGTAGAGTGTGTGGACCGTGTGGATCGTGTGACTAGTAAGGATCGTGTGGATCGTAAGTGAGAATGGTACTAGCTAGATTAGTACTCGACATTTAGCTTAGTGTCGAAAATTGTGATAAGCGACGTTGTACGGTTTTCTCCGCCTGAAGGGAGCTTGTTGACATAGGGCTTAGAACTCTCGAGTTAGGTACTCGAGGAGTGGAGTAGGGCGAAGAAGAGCTTCGTTACCGAACCACTATAAATATTGTTGTTTCGGTTTGATCTTTCCATCTTTACTCTTTATATTTATTCTTTAGATTTGATAGTATAGATAAGTGTTCATATTGGTGTTGGTTGATTTCACACAAGAATTGAATCTAATATTTTCACAAAGAAACTTTTATAACTAACGAAAATAAATCGGTAAAACTATTCAACCCCCTTCTAGTTTTTGACACTTTATTTGAAAAGTGAATATACAATAATTAAGAATATTATCCAAGATTATCATCTCAAACCTTACCCATTTTTCTAACAATCAGTGTTGCAAAAAACGGCCACCGGCCGCCGAAATTTCAAAAAATTGGCCAAAAAATCAGTCAATGCGACTGTAAGTGGTGGTCAACATCGATCAACAGTGTTCATACAAATATCATACTAAAAACGTTATTTATATTTTACGATCTTTGCTTTATTTTGTTAATGACAATTATAAAGTTAATCTTTAGCAAAGCATAAATATAAGTTAAAGTCTTTTACATTTATAGTAACAAGCTTTTAAAACTCATTTACATATCACATGATCACTAGGAATTACACATTACATACATATATACATTTACATGTTTATTTTTATTTCTTAAAATAGAAATATATACATGACATCATGGCATACCTCATTTTGATATCTTTAGGATATCTTGAGGATTTAGGTAATATCTTGAAAAGATCTTGAAGCAAAGGATTAGATTGTGTAAGATCTTGGCAATATTAGGAAAGATATGGTAAGAGCTAGCTGTCATGTTCCGGTAGAACCAAACAGCAAAGGGGACAGACCCCAGTATTTGGGTCCGCCAAATCCGTGGCCTGTTTGATCAGTTTGCCTATAAATAGCAAGCTGATCATTCAAGTTCACTCATCACTCATATAGCATAAATTACATATTCATTCTTTCATACATTACTAACCCATTCATTCATTCATTTCATTCTTAGTGATCTTTCTTTGTAGCAAAGAGATCAAGCATCAAGGTTCAACACAGTGTTGTAAACCTTTAGTATAGTTACTGTGTGATTCATTTGTAGTTCACACATCATTGTTATACCAAACATTCAGTAGTGATCGGTTAGTGTTTTAGTCCTCAAAACACATAGAGTGTCGGGAGTGGTTGTACCCTTGTAAAGAACTCGGTATCTAGCTTAGTACCGAAAATAGTGTAAGCAACGTCGGGAGTGGTTGTACCCTTGTAAAGAACTCGGTATCTAGCTTAGTACCAGAAAAATAGTAAGCGACATGTAAAATTTTTCTCCCGCCTAGAAGGGAGCTTGTTTCTTAGTGAAGAAAAACTCTCGAGTTAGAGGCTCGAGGAGTGGAGTAGGGCAAGGAAGAGAGTCCTTGTAGCCGAACCACTATAAACATCCGTGTTGTGGTTTGATTGTTTCTTTCCCTACTTACTTTACTTATATTGTTTGATTGTTTGCATTAATTTGAAATCACGTCAAGTATTCAAAGCGAATTAATTTTAAAACGGTAAAAACTATTCAACCCCCCTTCTAGTTTTCCACAATTGTTATCAGAGCTACGTTACTCAAGATTTTCAAAATATATTGTATTTTAAAACTTGAAATGATCAATGGATTTTGAAAACTTTAAAGAAGGGCAATCTATGCAAAGACCACCACTATTTGAACCAAATTGTTTCATATATTGGAAAAATCGCTTTGAAACTTATGTGAAGTCAAATGACATAGATCTATGGTATATCATTGTAGAGGGTGATTATAAGCCTATAATTAAAGATATATCAACTGATCGGGATGAGGGTACTTCTCTTACTCGTCATAGTGATGAGCAAAAGAAGTTGATTGCCAAAAATAATGAAGCTAAAATGATGCTTTATAATGCTTTACCTAAGAAAGAATATGAAAGAGTTTTTATGTGTAAAACCGCTAATGATATTTGGCAATCATTAATTATCACTCATCAAGGGAACTCACAAGTAAAGGATAACAAAATTGATCTTCTTGTTCAACAATATGAACAATTTGTTATCTCTGAAGATGAGACCATTGATAGTGCTTTTGCTAGGTTTAATACTATAATTATTTCTCTTAAAGCACTTGACGAATCTTTTTCTAGTAAGAACTTTGTCAGAAAATTTCTTAGAGCACTTTATCCGAAGTGGAGAGCAAAGGTGACGGCTATTGAAGAATCCAAGGATCTTTCAAGCATGACACTTGACGAGCTCATCGGAAATCTCAAAGTTCACGAGATGGTGATGGAAAAAGACTCAGAAATAGTTAAAGGAAAAAAGGAGAAGATGAAGTCCATTGCCTTAAAAGCTAGGGTAGAGTCAAGTGATGATGAAGAGTCTAGTTCGAGTAGCGAAGACGAAGAGTATGACATGGCCGTAAGAGATTTCAAGAAGTTCTTTAGGAGACGAGGAAAGTTCGTAAGACAACCTCGTGAAGAAAAGAAATCCTTCCGGAAAGACCGTGATGATAGGAAAGGAAAAGTAGATAAGAAGTGTTTTAGGTGCGGGGATTCTAGTCACCTAATAGGAGAATGTCCGAAGCCATCCAAGAACAAGACTCAAAGAGCCTTTGTTAGTGGAGCTTGGAGTGACAGTGAAGGTGATGACGACGAGCCTAAGAACGACGAAGTTTCTCTCATGGCTCATGACTCAGAAGAGGTACATTCTGACTCGTCATACTCCTCTATTGATGATGACACTTTAGAAATAGAATATAACAAACTGTGTGAAATTACCCTAAAAATCATTAACAAAAATAAGTTCTTACAAACCAAAAAGGAGTTTTTAGAAAACAAAGTTTATTGGTTAAAAGTGAAAGCTTTACGATTAGAAAAGGATAAAGATGTTAAGAAACATGTGTGTCTTGTCAGGAACTAAAACTTGAACTAGAAAAACTTAAGTCCACACAGGAAGAACTTATCAACCAAAACTCTAAGTTTAAAAAGTTTGATAAAAACATTAGTTTAGCAGATGAGATAATGCAAATTCAAAAACTACCTCATGATAAAATTGGAATAGGTTTTATGAAATCAGGAAACTTGAGTAGTTTTAAGAAACTAGCCATTAAAGTACAAGATACTGTTCCAACAAGTTCAGACACCAACGGATCTGACGGAACCAAAAATTTGGTTCCGCCAGTAGTGGCCAAAGGTTCCGCGGGAACTGTAAAACCCAAAAAAATTCGGATCCCATTTTTCGTAACTAATTTGATTTTTACCTAAGTTTTGTAATAATTTATTTGATAGTGATACAATTAAATTAAAAATTAACCTAAGTGATAGGCCTATATAAATATTAATACAAATGCAAAACTTTCAATATATATATATATATATATATATATATATATATATATATATATATATATATATATACACACACACACACACACACACGTTTCTAGTCTTGCGTTATGTGAATGGAATATACGCTAAGGGGCCGCTTGGTAAAGGGTATTGAGGTGTAGGTAATGGTAAAGGGAAAGAAAACTATGTTTGGTTAAAGGACTATAATGCAATGAATGACCAAAACAGGCCTATACTCCATTACCCTCAAATTTGAGGGTATTGAGAATTCATAACCCACATGGCCACGTGCCTTCTTTTATTTTCATCTTGCCCCACTAATATTTAATGATCAACTGCCACATGCCCTTTATCATATAATTATATAATTATATACACACCATTAGTATTCCTTTGCATTCCTTTAGCATTCCTTTAGTCTTTCCCTTTCCCTTTCCTTAATATAAACCAAGCGGCCCCTAAGACATAATGCCAATCCTTAATCAAATGGCCTATACACACTGTGATATATAAGCTAGCAACAATATACTTCTTAACCAATGTGGGATTGAAGTTGGAAGATATTCACAATAACATAATAATATATATTGAGGTACTCAAAGTCATACCTCTATTTTCGGCTAACCATTAAACGAGTAACTAAAAATATAAAACTCAATCAATCAAATTTATTTCACCTTATTACTTGCCAAAAATTAGATACGCTCCTCCCTTCATATAGCGCAATTTTTTCTTCTTCCTCCCAGTCATACGAAACAACAAACCATACAAACACACATTCAAAGCTGCTACTTTTTCTCAATAAAATCTATATATTCGAAGACCTTGTCGCGGTGTTCGTGATCCTTAAAGGTGTTGCTGTGGTGGTCCTAACCGTGGGTGCTAGAATTGTTGCTGTTAGGGTCATAGTTCGTGGGTTAGGGTTGTTGTTTGTTGCTGTTTAATTCTTGTTGTTCCTCCTGTTCTTTCTTATTCGGTTCATCAAAGGTATCACTAATCCACCTTGTATTTCTTTTCTATTCGACACACATATATGTTACGAATCTGAGTGACTAAAACAACCTAACTTGTGTTTCGAATGAATCTGCATGCCACGAAATCCGTATACATTTTTATGTCGAACTATAATTTTGTTTGGTGTCGTGATAGGTGACCCTTTAAGTCGTGTTTTGTGGCCGTTTCTTGTCGCGTATTACAGCCCCATATTGACCCCCTTAATATCAGTGAAACCAACTCTAAAATCTGTCCACGATTTCATGTTTGTTGGCTGCTCGTTTGAAACCCCCCCTCGCACCACCTTTATTTTTGTCTCGCCATTCCGGCTTAGCCTTAGTTGTCTCGCCCAACTGCTACCTCGCCAAACCACTCACAGACTTCTATATTGGTCTCGCCAAAGTGTGTCGCGGTATGAGTCTATTACCGATATGTTATGGGCTAACCCGATGTTGCTTTAAATAAATGTGATTAGTATATGTTTTGTGTTCGATATCGGGTCTCGGTATTACTATGTGTTGAACGACATATACGTAAAAGAAGATTGCATGATTTCAATAATATTCTTATCAAGATAAAATGAAGCTTGTTTTTTTTTTACGTGAACTGATATGAATGAAAATTGCATGTACAGTTCGACTTCGAAAGCTAGAAATAAAATGAAGCTTGTTTTTTTTTACGTGAACTAATAGAATGAAGATTTGCATGCTAGGAGCATATCATGTATTATATATAAGCCTAAAAACTAATTTGACATATCTAACCCTAAACAATGAAATTTACATTTTAGACCCTAGATTTTGCTATATTAATACTTTAAGCCCTAAACTATGATAATTGTCATATTTGATCTTTAAGTTAATCTATTATCATTTGTAAGCCTAAGTTTGACTAATTAATGGATTCTACTTTAAAATTTCTAGAAGTGGTAAGTTACTAAAATCAGAAAGTTACTAAAATTAGAAAGTTTCTAAAAATGGAAAGAAACCATAAATGGGAAACCTTAATAACTATAAGTAATAAACTTCTAAAATGAGCTTCTAAGTAATACATGATCATTAAATTGTATAGTTCGGCGAAGAAGGAGTGATTCCATATTTCCGGTATGCTTTCTTATTTCGTTGGTTGATTTGCATAAGGTACAGATATTCTACCCTTTCTTCTCAGTAAGGGTTTTCTCTCATGACTTTGATCCTTGACTCTGATTCATTTGAGGAGTTGAAGATGAGATTGGTTTTTGCGCCTATTCTTACTCTTCCGTCAGGTACCGGTGGTTTTCAGATTTATAGTGATGCTTCAAAGAAAGGTCTGGGATGTGTACTCATGCAGCATGGGAAGGTCATTGTCTACGCATCCAGACAACTGAAACCCTATGAAGAAAATTATCCGACTCATGATTTAGAGTTAGCAGCGGTGGTTTTTGCGTTAAAAATTTGGAGACACTACTTGTATGGCGAGACGTGTGACATTTTCACTGACCATAAGAGTTTAAAGTACATCTTCACCCAGAAGGAGTTAAACATGAGGCAGAGGCGTTGGTTGGAACTCTTGAAAGATTATGATGCTAACATTCAATACCATCCAGGTAAGGCGAATGTTGTAACATATGCGCTTAATAGAAAGTCGGGGATGATTGCCAGTCTTGAGATCGAGCTGAGGATACTTAATGACTTAGAACTCATGGAGGTTGAGTTGTGTATTCGTGGGTTTGATGGGCACTGGGCTAGTCTGAAGGTGGAATCTAATCTTATGTTGCGGATCAAAGAGGCTCAGAAAGATGATGGCGAGCTATGGTCTATCGTTCAGAATGTGGAGGAAGGGAAGCAGCCGGAGTTTCGGGTTGATGAAGACGGTATTGTATGGTATGGGGATCGGTTATGTGTTCCAAATGATCCATCTATTCGTGAAGCTGTGCCATCCGAGGCACACAGTTCCCCTTTCACTATACATCCGGGCTCTAAAAAGATGTATAGAGATCTGAAGCACCACTTTTGGTGGAATGGTATGAAGAAGGATGTAGCGATGTTCGTGGCTAAATGCATGACCTGTCAGCAGGTTAAGATAGAGCACCAGCGGGCTAGTGGTCTTCTGCAACCTCTAGAGATTCCTACTTGGAAGTGGGAACAGATTTCCATGAATTTCGTTACGGGTTTGCCTCGCACTCAGAGGAAGCATGACGCAATTTGGGTTGTTGTCGATCGCCTTACTAAATCCGCTCATTTCTTACCTATTTGTAAGGACTATTCAGGTAGTATGTTGGCACGGCTTTTCCAGCAAGAGATTATTCGTCTTCATGGCACTCCTATAGCTATTATATCTGATCGAGATCCGCGTTTTACCTCACGATTCTGGAAGGGCTTGCACAAGGCTTGGGGTGCTCGGCTTAATTTTAGTACAGGTTTTCATCCGCAGACGGACGGTCAGTCAGAGCGAACCATTCAGACCCTGGAGGATATGTTGAGGGCGTGTGCTCTAGAATGGCCGGGGCATTGGGATGATTACTTGTGTTTAGTGGAATTTGCCTACAACAACAGTTGGCACGCCAGTATTAAAGGAGCTCCCTTTGAATTGTTGTACGAGAGAAAGTGTAGGGTTCCTATATATTGGAATGAGGTTGGTGAGCGACTTATTGAAGGCCCCGAGTTGATCGAGGTAACTAATGAAAAGGTTGCCATTGCTAAGGAGAAGCTCCGAGAGGCTAGGGCTCGACAGAAAAGTTATGCCGATCGTCATCGTCGTGAGCTAGAATTTTATCCTGGTGATCATGTTTTTCTTAAAATTTCTCCATTCCGTGGTGTTAAACGTTTTGGCGTGAAAGGGAAACACAGTCCTCGATTTATTGGTCTGTTTGAGATTTTAGATCGAGTTGGTGAGGTTTCTTATCGTTTGGCACTTCCCCCGCAACTTGCCCATGTGCATAATGTGTTCCATGTATCTATTCTGAGGGGATACAATTATCACCCGCTACATGTAGTTACCTATCCTCTGCATTAAATTCGAGAAGATTTGTCCTATATTGAGGAGCCTGAGGCTATTTTGGAGCGTCAGGATCGAGTCATGAGAAACAGAACCATTCCATTCGCTAAAATCCTTTGGAGAAATCATCCCGAGAGTGAGGCTACTTGGGAAACCGAAGTGTCAATGCGATCTAGTTACCCACAATTCTTTTCATGATTCGGTACGCATTAATTGATTTCTATTTCAAATTTCACGGACGAAATTTTTATTTTTAGAGGGGAAGAGTTGTAAAACCCAAAAAAATTCGGATCCCATTTTTCGTAACTAATTTGATTTTTACCTAAGTTTTGTAATAATTTATTTGACAGTGATACAATTAAATTAAAAATTAACCTAAGTGATAGGCCTATATAAATATTAATACAAATGCAAAACTTTCAAAAAAAAAAAAAAAAAAAAAAAAAAAAACATATAATATATATATATATATATATATATATATATATATATATATATATATATATATATATATATATATATATAATATATATATTATATATATGTTTCTAGTCTTGCCTTATGTGAATGGAATATACGCTAAGACATAATGCCAATCCTTAATCAAATGGCCTATACACACTGTGATATATAAGCTAGCAACAATATACTTCTTAACCAATGTGGGATTGAAGTTGGAAGATATTCACAATAACATAATAATATATATTGAGGTACTCAAAGTCATACCTCTATTTTCGGCTAACCATTAAACGAGTAACTAAAAATATAAAACTCAATCAATCAAATTTATTTCACCTTATTACTTGCCAAAAATTAGATACGCTCCTCCCTTCATATAGCGCAATTTTTTCTTCTTCCTCCCAGTCATACGAAACAACGTACAAACCATACAAACACACATTCAAAGCTGCTACTTTTTCTCAATCAAATCTATATATTCGAAGACCTTGTTGCGGTGTTCGTGATCCTTAAAGGTGTTGCTGTGGTGGTCCTAACCGTGGGTGCTAGAATTGTTGCTGTTAGGGTCATAGTTCGTGGGTTAGGGTTGTTGTTTGTTGCTGTTTAATTCTTGTTGTTCCTCCTGTTCTTTCTTATTCGGTTCATCAAAGGTATCACTAATCCACCTTGTATTTCTTTTCTATTCGACACACATATATGTTACGAATCTGAGTGACTAAAACAACCTAACTTGTGTTTCGAATGAATCTGCATGCCACGAAATCCGTATACATTTTTATGTCGAACTATAATTTTGTTTGGTGTCGTGATAGGTGACCCATTAAGTCGTGTTTGGTGGCCGTTTCTTGTCGTGTATTACAGCCCCATATTGACCCCCTTAATATCAGTGAAACCAACTCTAAAATCTGTCACGAGTAATCACAAATGAAGTGCTAAAATAAAAAATAAAAACCTAGGCATTGAGATAAAGTGTAACGAGGGTGTGTTATGCCACGATTTCATGTTTGTTGGCTGCTCGTTTGAAACCCCCCTCGCACCACCTTTATTTTTGTCTCGCCATTCCGGTTTAGCCTTAGTTGTCTCGCCCAACTGCTACCTCGCCAAACCACTCACAGACTTCTACATTGGTCTCGCCAAAGTGTGTCGCGGTATGAGACTATTACCGATATGTTATGGGCTAACCCGATGTTGCTTTAAATAAATGTGATTCGTATATGTTTTGTGTTCGATATCGGGTCTCGGTATTACTATGTGTTGAACGACATATACGTAAAAGAAGATTGCATGATTTCAATAATATTCTTATCAAGATAAAATGAAGCTTGTTTTTTTTTTTTACGTGAACTGATATGAATGAAAATTGCATGTGCAGTTCGACTTCGAAAGCTAGAAATAAAATGAAGCTTGTTTTTTTTTACGTGAACTAATTGAATGAATATTTGCATGCTAGGAGCATATCATGTATTATATATAAGCCTAAAAACTAATTTGACACATCTAACCCTAAACAATGAAATTTACATTTTAGACCCTGGATTTTGCTATATTAACACTTTAAGCCCTAAACTATGAAAATTGTCATATTTGATCTTTAAGTTAATCTATTATCATTTGTAAGCCTAAGTTTGACTAATTAATGGATTCTACTTTAAAATTTCTAGAAGTGGTAAGTTACTAAAATTAGAAAGTTTCTAAAAATGGAAAGAAACCATAAATGGGAAACCTTAATAACTATAAGTAATAAACTTCTAAAATGAGCATCTAAGTAATACATGATCATTAAATTGTATAGGTTCGGCGAAGAAGGAGTGATTCCATATTTCCGGTGTGCTTTCTTATTTCGTTGGTTGATTTGCATAAGGTACAGATATTCTACCCTTTCTTCTCAGTAAGGGTGTTCTCTCATGACTTTGATCCTTGACTTTGATTCATTTGATTTGATACGCTATGATTCCTTTGATTGATCCCTTTGCTATGATCCCTTTGCTATGATCCTTTTGATATGAGCTTTGATATGATCTCAGTTATATGATCATCTGTTATGATTCAGTGATATATGCCTTTGCTATGATTCCCTCTGATATGATGATATGATATGATGTGCTTTGTTATGTTTGTTGCCCAAGCTAACTAGCCATGGAGGTACCATAGCCATGTCATTGAGGCACCGATGGCATGACACTTTCTGTGGAGGTGTGATTGATCCACGGCGTCCCCTTCTGTTATGATATGATTATTTGCGCACTTTGGCCATTATGTATACATGTGTACAGTCTAGTACTTGCATATGTATTTTGTTTTACTGGGGGCGTATGGATGCATCCTAGGCTTATATGATATGTGATATGATTTTTTTGGTGACTGGTTGTATGTGCCCTATACCCCACTCACTATTTGGTACTTAGAGGTCTCCCCTCTCCGTACACTTTAGATATGATAGGTATATGTGATATGTGGTCTATTTGAGTGGCTCGTTTAGACAGGCCGTGGCTATCTGTTAGGTATCTTTGGTCCATTCGAGTGGCTCATTTGGACGTGTTTGTTGACGTTTATTTCTTTGACTCTAGAGCTATTCTTACCTTGATGTGTATGCTTGTGTGCCATTTGATTCATATTCATTTGACTATGCTTATTATCATTTCTACTTTTTTATATATCTGTTCACTGAGCGTTTTATGCTCAGCCGCGTTTTCTTTTCCATGCGGCAGGTAATAAGCGGGATGCGGGGCAAGAGAGTTGAGAGTAGGAGTAGAAGACCTACCTTATAGAATTCCCCATTGTCTTGGAACTATTTTGGACTTATGTTTGGTTATTTATTTCCTGTGTGTTTCATTGTTGAAGTCTTTTGAACTTGTAATTTTGTAAGTCATGATGTTCTTGACTTAACTTTATTTATGAAATACTTCCGCTTGCGTTACATTGTATGTTCTGATTAGACACCATAACGTGGCATCTTAACCAAGGTCGGGTTGGGGTGTTACAGGAACTGTTGATGAACAGAAGGCTTGTACTTCGGACCGTACTGAATTTGTAAAAGCCACAAGAAAACCTAGCACTAGTACAACTGGTAACAAACCAGCAGTTACTATAGGAAAAGGACAAGTTAAAAATGAGTTTAGGACTAAAACAGTTCAACAAAGACCTAGAACTAGTTTTCCCAAGCGTCCATTTCCAAAGAGTAACTTTAACTCACAGCATCATTATCAAAATAGTTGGAACCCAAACATGCCAAGGAATTATCAAGGTCCCAACTACATGCCATGTAACCCATATCCATACATGAACCATGATAATGTAATGTTTAACCCAAATGGACCCATGAGATATTGGGGACAAAATGCTTGAGTTTTTCTTAAACTTAGGTGTGCTTGAAAGTTTGGTTAGAACCAGATGAGTGGATTAAAGACAACGGGTATTCAAGGCACATGACGGGAAACAAAAGCCTTTTCTCAACCTACCAACCTTACGACGGAGGTAACGTTACGTTTGGTAGCAAGCTTAAAAGTAAAATCATCGGAAAAGGTACAATCTCTCATGACTCTCTTTCTATTGATGATGTTGCTCATGTAAATAACTTAGGTTTTAAACTTGCTTAGTATTTGTCAATTATGCCGTAAAAAGTATAACGTCCTTTTCAGTGAAAATGGAAGTAAAATACTTAAAGACGGTATAACCGTAGGAAAAGGTGTTTTAAAGAATAACGTATACGTTATGAAATTAGACAAAACACCTAAAGACAAACTTTGTCTCACCTCTTTGGACGAAAACTCAACTCTATGGCATAGACGCTTAGGTCACGCCAATATGAGGCTAATCCAATCCTTATCATCTAAGAAACTCGTTAGGAACCTACCCAAGTTGAAATACGACCAACACTTTTGTGATGCTTGCAAAATTGGGAAACAAGTTCATAATAGCCATAAGGCTAAGAACTATTGCATATGGATTTGTTTGGTCCATCCGCTATACAAAGTTATGGAGGAAACTTCTATACTTTAGTAATAGTAGATGATTATTCTAGGTATACTTGGACTAAGTTTTTGAAAACTAAAAACGAAGCATTTGATAAATTTGAAATTCTAAGTAAGAAAATTCAAAATCAAATAGGAAATAGCATTGTGTCAATAAGAACCGACCACGGTCGTGAATTCGACAATGAAACTCAATTTGTAGCTTTTTGTGATGCTAATGGCATAACACATAATTTCTCGGCTCCTCGAACTCCTCAATCTAATGGTGTAGTAGAACGTAAAAATAGAACAATTCAAGAAATTAGTCGAACAATGCTAAATGAACAAAACATGCCACAAAAGTTTTGGTGTCACGCCGTAGATACATCCACATATATCCTAAATAGACTTTTAATTAGACCATTTTTAAAGAAAACTCCATATGAACTTTATCAAGGCAAAAAGCCTACATTAGGATATTTTAGAGTTTTTAAAAGCAAGTGCTTCATTTTAAACACAAAGGATTATCTCACCAAGTTTGACTCAAAGTCTTATGAAGGTGTGTTCCTTGGGTATTCACAAAATAGTAAAGCATATATCGTCTTAAACAAAGAAACCTCAAGAGTCGAGGAATCGTTGAACGTAACATTCGACGAAAGTCCACCTCACTCTAAGACATCACCTTTGGTAGACGATGACTTAGTTGAAAGTCAAATGGTTGAAAACCAAAAAAACGTAGAAAATGACAAAGAAGACAAACCGGTAAATAAAGAAATAGTCAACGTCAAAGAATCTAAAAGTCATCCATTAGATAATGTCATAGGTGAAATTAATGAAAGAACATTAAGAGCAAAAGTCCAAAACGAAAGTAATTTCTTTTGTTTTGTTTCAACTATTGAGCCTAAAAATATAAATGAGGCCATAAAAGATGAATCTTGGGTCATAGCGATGCAAGAAGAATTAAATCAGTTTGTTAGAAATGACGTTTGGACATTGGTCCCTCAACCTAAAAATCAAACCATAATCGGTAAAAAATGGGTTTTTAGAAATAAAATGGATGAAAATGGCGTAGTGTCTAGAAACAAAGCTAGGCTAGTAGTACAAGGCTACAATCAACAAGAAGGTATAGATTATGACGAAACATTTGCACCCATCGCTAGGCTTGAGTCAATTAGAATACTACTTGCATATGTATGTGCACACGAATTTAAACTATTCCAAATGGACGTTAAAAGTGCATTTCTAAATGGTTTTATAAATGAGGAAGTGTATGTTGCACAACCTTCCGGCTTTGCCGATTTTGAAAAACCAAATTATGTCTACAAACTTAAGAAAGCTTTATACGGACTTAAGCAATTGGAAGATGGGGAACTAAACTTTTTCTTAGGTCTCCAAATTAAACAATTGGAAGATGGGATATTCTTCAACCAATCTAAGTATATCAAGGATATGCATAAGAAATTTGGTCTTGAAGACTCTAAACCTATGAAAACACCAATGTCTTTCGAAACAATACTTACAAAGGATGAAGAAGGTGAATCCGTAGATAGCACTAAACATAAGGGAATGATTGGTAGTCTACTCTATCTAACGGCTAGTAGACCCGACATTATGTTTAGTGTTTCTCTATGTGCACGCTTTCAAGAAGATCCCAAAACATCCCATCTTGAAGCCGTCAAACGTATTTTTAGATATATCAAAGGCACTACACATTTAGGATTATGGTATCCTAAAGGAACGAGAATTGAAACCATAGTGTATGCCGACTCAGACCATGCCGGTGATTATGTTGATAGAAAAAGTACAAGTGGTATTTGTACTTTTGTTGGACATTGTCTTACCGCATGGTTCTCAAAGAAACAAACGGCATTAGCAATTTCAACAACCGAAGCCGAGTACGTGTCTGCAGGAAAGGCGTGTCAACAAGCACTGTGGATGAAACAAGCTCTCGTCGACTATGGAATTGAACTCAACGACATTCCCATTCTTTGCGACAACAAATGAGCTATCGACCTTAGCAAAAATACAGTCCAACACGCTAGAACTAAACACATAGAAATACGTCACCACTTCCTACGCGACAATGTTCAGAAGGGAAACATCTCAATCGAGAAAGTATCCTCAGAGGACAACATTGCCGACATTCTCACAAAACCTCTTAAGAGAGCACCATTCAACTTCCTTAGACTTGGTTTAGGATTAATGGAACCAAATGTGTAGTTAGAACCTTAGCTTGAACCTTAGATTAACCAAACACAACAAAAACAACCAATTTTCAAACTGGTTCCCACGGAACCAAACGACAACACGCATGGAACCCACATTTTAGCTCCGCCAAATCTGTGGGTTCCTGAGTCAGTTTTCTAGTATATTAAACAAACACCCTGTACTGTGCATCACATTCCCCAAAAACTTACAAGCTACTGGAACTCGACTCAAAATAAACTGTCACACCCCCAAAATCTGGATTGCAGCGGAATGAAATTCCGGGGACGTAATGTTCATGGTTAAAAAAGTACAAGGCAATAAAGAGTGACCTTTAAGTGAGTCATTTTAAAACAAGCATTTGATTTAAACATAAACGTTTTACAAAACATTAATATCAGAGTTCACCATCAAATGTAAGATTTTAATACATAATCAAATGCTAAATAATGCAAGAAAATCTTCATCATGATGTGCTTCCAAAATGTGACTCTAGAGTGCTCCATACATAGATGATTATCATCACCTAATTACCTGAGAATACACGCTAAAAGGGTCAACATAATTGTTGGTGAGATCATAGGTTTAAGTAAACAAGTAAAGTGCGGACCACAAGATTTCAATAGCATGACAATCACAATAAATATAACGTCATGGCCAAAAATAATATACAATGCCCAAAGCTCATGACCCCGAAGCTCGACGTAATGGTATGCAATCAAGCATAATAATAGATGCCCCAAATAAGTGTTTGCAAGACACTCGAAAATAATCCGAATGATATGCGTCCGTTTGACAGGTTGGCGCGACCAACTCGGACGGGGGTGTCAACCCAAATAGATCTATTCATAACATCCGCGCTCACTCGCAAGTAATTAACGGTTCATGATTCAAGGGGACTTTAATGGCAATGCGGTAATTTAGGCAAAGTAACGGTTTTAATACTTATGTCCAAAAAAATAAGCAATATATTCCCACCCCGAGGGTTTAGAAATCATGTATAAATAATGTAAAAATCAGGGCTATGAAACTCACCTCAATAAAGCAAATCTCGGTTGGTAATTTTGTAAATGGGGAACAAAGGTCCGATAACTCTAACCGCGACCTAAATAATTCATATGTCTTAGGTTTGAAAACAAGGTCGTGCATGCAAGTTCGTATACCATTATATCACTTGTACATGTTTGTTGAAATATTTAACGACAAAAATGTAGTTGCGTCAATGTATCCATTTATTAGGCAAAATAACCCTTTTTAGAAAACGTATCTTGTTAATCTCGTGATTAAACTATAATCGTCTTGTTAATAAGTATTTTGAAAACCTTTAACGCGCCTAACAAGTATACATAATGTTCTACCATTTTTGTTTATGTCATTTTAGCCAAAATATACCCTCAAGTGTCCAAAATTCACATTATAATTTTCCATCAGCTTTCTAATAGCCAAAAATAAAAGCTGTCAAAAGTTATATGTCGTCGTAACTTCTTTAGGCCATAACTTTCTCGTCTTAGCTCCGTTTCTTAAGTTTTATATATCCCCGGGTTCGTGTTTAAGTATACTAACATGTTTTTAGTGTCTCGGCTAGTCAAGTTAACTTTTAACATCAGTTTTTACCACTTAAAAATTCCCAACAGCAATCTATATTTTTCAGAAAATTCATTTCCGTCGCATAACTTAAAACTAACGTATCTTCTTCGTTATAAGCCCGTTTTAACTCATTCAAGCGGCTACATTTTCGTTATAAAGTCTATTTTCTATATTTATAGCCTAAACTTGTCACCAAGTTACTGATTTTCCTGTGGGAGGTCGAATGGGACAGCTTCCTTTCTAAGTGTGTCAAAACACGTTTCCTAGCCTTCTAGTTATCAAAAATCGCTTAACAACAACTCCCAAACTAATCCTAGCTCTTCCACCAATTTCTCAACATGTCAATAGTGATGTAACAATAAACTTAGCAATATGAAAAGTTCACTTCATTGTAAATAAAGTATTCATCAAAACTAGTTTAGCTAACTTACTAGTTCATATGTCATGTTTTTAATGTTTACATCTTGTTTAGATTTATAACCAACTAGTTTACTCATGATAAAAATTTGTTTAAAACATAGCCATTAATTAAAAGATTATTGTGGTTATAAGGTTTTATTAACATGTACAAAGTGATAACAAGTATATGCACTTGAGACTAAATATCATGACATAAGGAGTATGAAATTTATCAATATAAAGTTTACTTACTTAGGGAGATTAAGGTGATGAGAAGGAAATATACTTGATTAACCCAAGATTTGTGCTTCTAAACCCTTACAAGTATGTCCTAACGATACTTGAATTAGCCAAATCAAGTTCTCTTCTTTCCTTGCTTCCTAGGGTGGGTCGAATGGTAGGAGTGAATGAGTAGTGATATGTATTTTTTTTTTCTCTCTTGCTAGTTACTTAATGTATGTATGTATTTATACTAGAGAACTTTCAAACCCTCAATAGTTAGTCAAAAATTATCATGGCTAGGTGTTTTAGGGTCTTGGCCGATTATGGGCTATGAGGGGGGACAAGGGCTTGGTCAAGCCACCCAAATGTTTTACACTCCCTGTTTTAGGGCCTTTGGTCTAATATTAATTGTAATATCAAATCTTGTCTAGTAAATATTTATGGTAACAAGGGGGCGGCAATATGTAAAATATGGGAGTAGGAGATTTAATTTTGTACAAAAGTGTATATATTGTATGTATTGGGTATTAAAAATAGGTATTGGTTATCGGTTTGGTGATTAACGTAAGTTATACGTAATTAAACGTAAGGAATAAAGAAATTACATTAGGCGTAAGGAAATATTTTTGGAACTTTGGTAATAATTTAGGAAGTATAAAAATGCATTAAAAATAATTGTTAGGAGTATTGGGCATCCGGTGTTTATTTAAATAGCAAAAAGCGTTTGTTAAATTAACAATCGTAAATAAACAAAAAAAGGAATTGTCTTAGGGATTAAAATTTCGAACCGGAGTAGGAGCAAGGTGTTGGAATGTTGTGGACTAAATATAGCCTAAAGTTCTAGTGCACTTGAAAGGTATTCTAAATTTTTCGTTGATTCAAACAAAAAGTTATAAATAGATTGTTCTCAAGTAAATGTCAAGATAAGAAATTTGAGTTTATTGAATAGTATTGACTTGTAAAATAGCGGGTTGTTATATAAAAAAAAAAAAACTCACAATTTAGGTCATCCCCTTCAACCAATTTGTGCTTTAATCATCTCTGTAAGTATCTTAACCATATCTACATTCCTGATCTGAGTCTAGGATTTCTGTTTCTTGCACAAAATCAAAACTTGGGGTTTATGCATAATTTTTGCAAAATCATGAAGCATATTTACTTAATTGCATAACAAATCATGTTTTCTTTAGTTAGGAATTGCATATCATAAGGTATTATCACAATTCATCAAAAACCCCATGTCAAATACTTGCAAAAATCTTCTCACGACTAGGAAAAATGATTTTTTGCACATTGTTCATACAAATACAAACGTTATGTTTTAAACATCATATGCATAATGTCTCTTGAATGCTAAAGGGAATACATAACTAATATGTATTTTCGGGTACATTCAATCGAAGCCACATTGAAGTAGGAGCGTTTGGGTTATCTCTCGTTTTGTTATAAAACTTGCATAAACGAAATTCTCATGCATCAAAAGGAGTCGAGATAACCGCACCTCCACATTGTCCCCATGTAGGCACACACTAGAAATTTATATACGTATTTTCGATAGTTTTAACTAAACTATGAAATTTTCGTGTCTAGGACAAAATCATGCCTCCCGCAACATACTATGATCACAAAGAAACCCTCAAATACCTACCTCAACACCATAAAACCAAAGGACTCTCTAGAGACCAAGTCAAAAAATTTAAGGCCTTAGAAAAACGTTATGTTCACGAGGGTAGAACCATAGACCCATCATTCTTAGAAGGAACCAATATCCATGAACAACTAGCCGCCATCCACTTTGATTGCCTTCTAGATATAGATGAACCCATAATTCCTAGGTTTGTGTTAGAGTTTTATGCTAGCGTTGTTCTTAGTTCAAACGACTATGGTCTCATGAGCATTCATTTCAAAATTAACCAACATGAATACACCATCCCTTTGAACCAATTTGCGGAAGTCCTAGGAATTCCTGGTCAAGGCACTTTCTTTTATTCGGACAAATGGTCATTATCCATCCTTGATTCCAACCTTGATCGTAATCATCCTTATGACACACCACTAACCCCAAAAGATACCATCCGTGATCATCTCTTCATACCTAGGACCTCCTACACTAGGACAAGTCGAGGTAAAGAGGTTGATAGAGACCCGTTTGGCACGGAGCTAAATGAACTTAGGCCTCAATTTAAAAAGTTGGAAGAGATTCTTAGAGCTAATGTCATAAGCACCATAGGAAATAGGGATCATGTCAACGCAAGCCTTTGCTACATGCTCTTTTGTGTGTCTACCCACCAACCGTTCAACCTAGCCTATTATATCACCAAAAGAATGGCCGATATTCCGGTTTTGGGAACCACCGCCATGCCTTACGGGATGCTTCTTACCCGTCTCTTTAGAGCTTTTGCACCCATTCCTCTAAATGCTAGAGGTTTCGTTCCTGACAACTCCGAAATTGAACATACCTTTGTTCCTCTTAGTGATCATAGAGTAGCAGTGTCACGAGAAAAACGTGCTCATCCTCCAACCTCATCATCATCATCATCAACGGTTAGTGAGGATGATGGTTTGCCCAATTCTAGGATTCCTCCACCTGAATACATGAGTCAACTTCCTCCCATCGAGAACCAATCCGAGGAGTTCCGACAAACAAGAGGAATGATGAAGAATATTGGACGTTGGATCATGAAGCTCAACAAGAAGCTCAACAAGAAGTGAGGATTAGGGAGTGTTTGGTATAAGACAATTTCAAGCAATGATGTGATGAATTGTTGTGTTTTTTAGGATATTATGTTAGTATTTAACATTTATTTGAACTAACTTAACAATGCAGGATGATAACACTTGATGTTATCGATTTTCCGTGTTTAAGCCACCATTTGGCTTAACCTCCTTTTATGGTAAGTGCAAAATCGTCCGTTTGATCTATGTGTTAGAACCTGTGTTTTTGTTTTTAAACAATCACAACTAATTAATTACATATGATTTAGGATAATTTTCAGGATTTCAACGGGTTTTGGGTAGTTAGAAATGCTCATTGTTAAGATTTTTCGATCGACGGATATGGAGGAACCAAATTTTGGGTTCCGTCTATTGAAAATTTTGGCTCCGCCAAATTTAGCCCAGCGGATTCTGCGGAACCAAAAACTTGGGTCCGCACTTGTTATCGTTTGGATCTGCCATTCAATAGTAACATTTTTCAAATTTCCCATCTAATCCCGCTCCTTAGATTATTGATTCTAGTTCTTAGGATTGTTCTACTGATCATTAGGCACATTAGGATGATTTAGGAACACTTAGAACTATAATTTCCCACCAAAATTTGAAAATTCAAATTTTCCCTCAAGTTACCTTTCTGTAACAACCAAGGACCCCTCTAATTGGTTCCTTGGAATCCGTGAATCAATCACATTACTAGATTTCCACTCACCCTTTGCATTCACTGCATATCTTCAAGTTCTTACTCAACTCGATCTCTATGGATTGACTTTGATAATATGACAAATTCATTTTCTTGTTCCAAAACATTGGAAACCAACACCTTTCTATGCATTAACATCCAAACACATTCCTCCATAAACCTTAGAGACTATAAATTAGAAGCTTTAGATAGTCACAACACACACCTTCACCATCACTATCTCTGCATTCCTAAACAACCTTCTTCCTCACAATGCATAAATCAAACAACTCTTCAATGTCCAGACCACACAGAAGGACAGCAAGAATAAGTGTCAGACCATGCTGGTTCGTAAATCCAATTCCTAATGTAAACTTCCCTACCATATCAACTACTACTACAACACCCACCATAATTCCAGTGGCTACCACACCACCACCCGCTCCATCTCAACCACCAAGATCACCATCACCTACCATAACACCAGTGGCTACCACACCATCACCCGCACCATCTCAAGTGAGAACATCATCATCACCTCCTCATTCACCCAACCTTTAATGTAATACCTGAAATTCAGATAACCCGTAAAATTACCAAATTACCCCTGATAATATAAAACCTTATAAAATAATTTATAAAATTCCGAAATAATTCCAAAACATCTGAAATCGAACTATATCTGAAACAAATAAATTTCTGGGACAATGTTACATCATTTTAAATGTTCAAAAATTAATATACATATTTATTTTGTAAATTCCGAAATTATATAAAATTAACTAAACATAATGTTTTATTTCTTTTAATTAAATAATATGTAAATAAAATAAGGAAATGTTGAATAAAATCAACCCAATATAATTCTTGATATTATGGGCCGAAAATATCAGATCTTGCCCCCCCCCCCCAAAGTCGGTTTCTCAAGATATAATCAAATCCTTTTATTTTATTCTCTAAAAAAAAAAACAAAACAAACCGCATAATATTCTAAACCCTAGCGATCAAAGAAAATCGACCAAGGCTTCTTCATGAATTCTGGGATTGAACAAGTAATTTTCTGGTGTTATTGGAGGTGCAAGGAAGCTAGGAAAATTAAGGGTTGCTGCGTTTTCTCCTTGGTTCGTTCTTGTTCTTAATTTCTTGACGATTTGCTCTAAAACAAGGTAATAATTCTTGCGACTAAACCAAACGTTTTAAAATTGATATGGCAATTTTCCTGAGATCTTTAGATGTTATATGACTCATATAAAATATGTAAATCGATCCATGCATGCTATTCTATGCGTATGAAAATATAATGGTTATAGAACACGTAAATCACAATAATATGTAATCCGAATTTCTGGGCATGATAGCTATTTTATTTAGACCTCATATGATGTAATAGACCTGAAAAAAATGATAGATCGAATTATAGTAACCTAAATCATGTCGTGTTAATTTTAATGTCTAAAACGTACGTAAAAATGCAATATATGTTAAACGATTTTTCTGGGCATGCTAATTATTTTTTGTGGGTTCCTTATAAGTTATATGATCTGGGAAAAATATGGGTTTGATTTTTAGAAGCCTAGATTTAACGTGGTGAATTATTGTTATAACCGGATTTTGTGAAATTAAAGAAATAATATAAAAGGAAAATCGGGGCTACTAGGGTTAGGGTTCTTGGATGAAATTTTGGTCATTTAATGTGTTTTAAGGATGAATTAATGATGGTTCAATGATTGGTGAATAGTAGGGTTTCTAATTGTTTGTAAAAAAGTTTAGCCGATTTGAAATAAAAAGTATAAGGACCTGTCTTGTCAAATTTGAAACTTCTGGGATATTTTTGTAAGATCATATAAATCTGTAAGAATGTGGGAAAAATATAACTTTGGGGTCCTAAGTGTAAATATTGCAATATAATGAATTAATGGCATATTAGGGTTTCGATTTGAAATTAATTAAAAGTGAGGGACCAAAAGTGTAAATCTGAAATTCTGAGGTTGTTTTGAGTTAATACTGATATAAAAAGGTTGTTGTGTAATTTTGAGGATTTTTGGGCTAATTATGTAATTGTTATGAATTATGACTTAATATATATGTTTTGTAAACTTATAGGACTAAATATGTAAATTCTGAATTCTGAGGGGTCTAATCTGTAATGTACTAAATTCTGATGGTATATTCTGTAATTATGAAATATAATATGCTTGGTTGGTAAATATGGATATTGTAGGGTTTAATTTGTAAAATATGTAATTATAAGGTTGGTTTTGTAAATTATGTAACTAAAGGGGTGTAATCTGTAAATTGTGAAACTTAAGGGAATAAAATGTAATTCTGAATAAAATGAGGGTATAATTCTGTAACTTGAAGTATTTTCACAAATGACCATTGAATTAATGAAGTTACATTTAAAACCCTAAACTTTGTATAATTGTCATAGTTAACCCTAAACTTCTGTAACTTGATAAAATATACTGTATTCCATAATAATCTCTGAATAAGGGTTAAACCTAATCTGAAATGATAATATCTGATAATTCTGGAAACCTGCTAATTATGGTAACTTACTAAATCTGGAAAGTTACTAAAAATAGAAAGTACTTAAAATGTAAAGGTAAACCAAAAGGAATAATCTGAATAAGAAACTTTAGTAATTTTGTCTTCCTCTTCCTTAGGTGTGAAGAAGGAGAAGTCCTGATCCTATTTCTGTGTTTGTTTGTTTGTCTGCTGTGCTAATAAGGTACAGATATTCTGCCCTATTTCAGTAAGGGTGTTTCTTTCCCTTTTCTCTCAGTATTTCATTTTCCTTATTAGGATTCCCTATACCATTGCTATGTTCCCCTCTGTTTGTGAATCTCTGTTGTGATCTGTTTATCTTGAATCTTTGTTTGAACCTCTGCTATGATTCTTGTATTCTGAACCTTTTTCCTGAACTCTGATTTATCTCTTGTTCTGAACCCTGAATTTGTGAATCTTGATTGAATCTGATCTGTGAACCTTGTTCTGAACCTTAACCTGATATATCTGTTGTAAACTTTGATTTGATTTTGGTATAAATCTTAACCTATTAAATCCTTATCTGAACCTAATGGATTTTGAACCTTTATTAAAAGCTATTTTAAAAAGAAGCTATACCACTTGAAATGGAAGTTACTAAAAGTTTTGGAAGACCATTTTATGAAAACTATTTTGAAGGATCATTTCAATGAGAACCATTATTAAAGGATTGATTTAAATGAACTTTTGACAGGAACTTCTGAAATGGACTATTGCTATAAACTTGTAATTATTAACCTTTGATTACTCTTTTGGACTATTGGAAATAAACCTTTTAATCTGAACTTAAGCTTTGATATTAAACTTAATCTGATAAACTCTGATTTAAACCTTATTATCTTAATCTGAATTGTTGACATGACCCTTCTGCCATGAACCCTTAGATGTGACTCTGTTTATTATATGACATCTGACCTTGACCACAGTCTGATATCCGAGCCAATCACTAGGCATGAGGGTTTCATGTCCATGTCATTGATGCACCGATGGCATGACTCTAGGGCAGGAGAGTGATGACCTGTCCCGTCCCTGATTTATTTTATCTGGTGTGTTCTGAGGAGTTTCTGGCCACAGGGGGCGCATGGATGCATCCTAGTTCTGATTCTGTTATCTGTTTATGTTATATGTTTATTATTATATCTGGTGATTGATGGTGTGTGCGATACACGTCTTTCACATATATCTGGGAGCTAATCACTCCGATTTGATACATGAGGTCACCCCTCATATTATCTGTTACTTGAGAGGTATCCCCTCTGGATTATTATATGGTTACTCTGTTATGATATTATCTGTTACCTCTGGGCTCGTGATGGATTTCTGTATTTCCCTAACCTGGTTTGTACATTATCCCTTTCTCATTTCTTTTCTTTTACCCTTATTCCTTTCCTATTCTTTCACTTTAATTCAGTATCTGTATAATCTGTATTTCGGATTTGTTTCTGTATTGTTATCTGTTATTGTTTCTGTCATCTATATATCTGTTCACTGAGCTCTCGTAGCTCAGCCGCATTTCTTTTCCTGCGGCAGGTTTTAGTAGGAAGCTGGGAATGGGTGAGAGTGTACCTCTGGACTTAGAAGGCTTGGTAGCTATTCTGGATTAGAATTGGATGGAAGATATTGTGTTTTAGAATTAGTTTTGAAAGTTTTCGTTGTAACCTTGTAGGTTCAGTATTTCCTTTGTAATCCTTTGAGATTTTTGTATTACTGTAAGATGTATGCTCTGTATGTTCTGATATGAATCCATTGTTGTGATATCTTTACCCTTGTCGGGTTGGGGTGTGACAATTTATGGTATCAGAGATCACAGGCTGCGACTCGTAATACATTTACCCTTGACCTGTGAAGTCTGGACCACTAAGTTTCCACTATAGGCGCTCGTAGGATAACCTTTGAGATTTTGCTTTAGGACTTCCCTATAGGAACTAAAATTCTGACCAGTGAGGAATGGGTAGACGATAAGTCATTTGCTTAAGTATCTTGCTGCCGCACCACTCTGATTCGTGTCTTGCTATTGGTTAAAATCACATTTGAAAATTTGGAGCTTATGCCTTGCACCACGTAAGAATTGAAACCAAAATAAAATCTGAAGCATTGGAAATTGCGTAGTAATTATCTGACATTATTTGATCCTTGACTTCCGATTTCAACTCCGACCTCTGAACCTTCTGTTAATCATTCTGATGCCTCTTTGGGCAATCTGAGAATCCCCATGATGATGATACACTTGATACATTCTGTTATTTGTTTCTTGCTTCTGATAATCATCTATGAATCTTTTGACACTATTTGATTCCGTCTTAACCATCTCTGTTCCCATGAGAAGTTTTGTGGCGTTGACCACGAGTATAATAATGCTTTCCCTCTCATTCCGAACGATAAAATTTATCTTTATTGATCCGTCTTTCTTTGACAGTAACCTTGATTTTATCCTTATAAGGATTGATTGATTTGATCATTTAATATTGACGACTGTCCTCCTATGTCTCACCTTTGGCGTTTGAAACAATTTTGGAACCCCTGCCATAATTACCGATTGTTAAACTTTTGCTGCCACTACCCAATTTTGACCTTCATTTCTGATCTGTTGGATAAACAGTCTGATATCTTTCCGACCATCCCGAAGACCATTTAACCTTAAAGTGTTTGACACATTCTATAAATTCATGATCCATGCTGGATATAAATGTATCCTCTGATCCTATTCTGTCCTGAATGATGAATCTTATTTGTCAATCAGTTTTCCTCAGGAAGGATTTAATGCAAATACTATCCCTGTATGGAATTGTTAACTGTGCATGATGATGCTAATAACCGATGTTCCATAAGCCTCACTTCTGACAATTATACGATGTTCGTATTACCAATGATGTACACCCTACCTGTCACTTATGCTAAAAGCTAAACCAAAAACTCCAACACCTAGAACTATTCGCGTACCTATCCCCACACTATACTGAACCATGTACTTGACTCTGACATATGAACTATCCGTCTGGGTTAATGACCATATTCGTTCTGCGGATCCGTTTACTATTAGTATACTTGATTTTGGAGATCTTTTGATTATTGTTTGGCTGGCCCTTCGTAAAAGCTATCATAGGCTACCGCATCTGAAATATAACAATCTGCTCCACCCTATTTTGTTATAGTAACCTTGAACCGTTTAAGTCTGTTAAGCTTATCACTGTTATGGAAATATTTACCCTGATCTCATTTGATTGTCAAATTCTCCTGACACCTATTAGTATCCACCCCTAGAAAGTTTTGTTGTACAAATTTTCTGGCATTTTCTGATGAAACTTCTGAGTTTTCCTTCCGTTTGAGAAGTAGAATTGATTCTGAACCGATCTCGGTTGACGACCCATGATGCTATAGAAGTTGAGAGATTGAAGAAACTGATGAGATATGATTTTGTTTCACCTCAGTGTTCCCTTTAAATACCTAACCGTAATCTCAACCGTAATCACTTTTCATTTCCGAGTATAAATGATTAAATTATTCTATCCTTGTGAACTCTGTACCAGACAACCTCATTTAATGTTTGAAGGACTGAAGAAGCAACCACAAGAACTCTTGAGACGGGAGATGACTAACTAAGAGCAATTTTCGTAAAGTAATTCAGTTTTATTCGTAAAGATGGGTGATGTGATTTAGATATGACGTTTCCCTAAAGTGATTCATGAAAACTGTTTTCGTACTCATTGTGACCATTATGAGTCTTAAATAATGCCAATAGTATTGGCTAATAAGAATCATGTTTTCACGAGTATCTGGACAATTGTCATAGTATGACAACATGTTGTGCCCTGAGACGAACGAGGAAACATGTAGACCATCTTCGTATTAAATGGAATGACCTTTGTTCTGGAAGAAAAGATGTGATTTGGCATTTAGAGATTGTAGCAGACACCACCACCGAACATCCGATGACGACAGCAATCTGAGTTGGCAAATTCCGAACTGTGCTAGCAGACTTGTCCAAGACTCGCAGTCTTGCTTCTCTATTCATTTTAGTTGTACTAAGATGAATTGAGAGTAGAAGCAGACTTGAGAATGGAAACTGAGAACATGACCTTGAATAGAAGAAAATTCTGAATCGAATAAATTCTGTGACGGATGAAGTTATGGATGATGTGATTCACTTATGCTTGACCTATCTAAATTTCTGTTACCTGATGATAAATCCTTTGAATGATTTAGGTTCCTTATCAGTAATTCCGCTCTGTGCTCATTCTGCGTATGTCGGATGATGGTTTTGTTATCTGAAATTTGACGAATGATGGATGATCTGATGTACCAAATTCTGATAGACATTTTGGGACTTCCGTTAAAATTCTTTTTCGAGTGATTCGTTCTCCTCTTAGTTAGGTTATTTGATTTTGATGATCTCTGAGACCGTAGGAAGACTAGGTGGATTAGGATAAGTTTGTTATGCTCACGACTTGAGATAAAGTATGACCATCATGAGGGCATATTTATATGATGCCAGTATTATGACGTCTGGCCAACGTGATAATACTAACATCATATAACGTGCACTTGTTGTGGGCATAGGATATTTCGAGAAGTGCCTTAGAAGCTTTAGAAATTTTGATAACTGTTTGAGATCGTCTGCGTTAGTGAGACTTTAAGTTCATTCTAACTATACGCGTAATCTGCTTCCACCGTTATGCGAATTGATACGTCTGGATTCTCGTCACGCATTCTGCTGACCTCTGAACTTCTGATAATAATCTTCAGTTTTGTTATAAAACTTCTTCCAGTTGATGTTATCGATAATCTATTTCTGTACGCTCTAATCTGATCTGTCAATTCAATTTCTGTGGACGGCATATCCGTCAAAATCATGTGAAATTCTTACGTCTCTTCCGAGGGAATCTGATTATCATCTATTAGGTCTGTTATGTCTTGTTTTGTTTTCTGCTCTTTCTCTTTTCCTTCTGCTTTCTGCAAATTTCGAGGAAGAAATTTTTTTGTTAGTGGGGAAGAAGTTGTAATACCTGAAATTCAGATAACCCGTAAAATTACCAAATTACCCCTGATAATATAAAACCTTATAAAATAATTTATAAAATTCCGAAATAATTCCAAAACATCTGAAATCGAACTATATCTGAAACAAATAAATTTCTGGGACAATGTTACATCATTTTAAATGTTCAAAAATTAATATACATATTTATTTTGTAAATTCCGAAATTATATAAAATTAACTAAACATAATGTTTTATTTCTTTTAATTAAATAATATGTAAATAAAATAAGGAAATGTTGAATAAAATCAACCCAATATAATTCTTGATATTATGGGCCGAAAATATCAGATCTTGCCCCCCCCCCAAAGTCGGTTTCTCAAGATATAATCAAATCCTTTTATTTTATTCTCTAAAAAAAAAACAAAACAAACCGCATAATATTCTAAACCCTAGCGATCAAAGAAAATCGACCAAGGCTTCTTCACGAATTCTGGGATTGAACAAGTAATTTTCTGGTGTTATTGGAGGTGCAAGGAAGCTAGGAAAATTAAGGGTTGCTGCGTTTTCTCCTTGGTTCGTTCTTGTTCTTAATTTCTTGTCGATTTGCTCTAAAACAAGGTAATAATTCTTGCGACTAAACCAAATGTTTTAAAATTGATATGGCAATTTTCCTGAGATCTTTAGATGTTATATGACTCATATAAAATATGTAAATCGATCCATGCATGCTATTCTATGCGTATGAAAATATAATGGTTATAGAACACGTAAATCACAATAATATGTAATCCGAATTTCTGGGCATGATAGCTATTTTATTTAGACCTCATATGATGTAATAGACCTGAAAAAAATGATAGATCGAATTATAGTAACCTAAATCATGTCGTGTTAATTTTAATGTCTAAAACGTACGTAAAAATGCAATATATGTTAAACGATTTTTCTGGGCATACTAATTATTTTTTGTGGGTTCCTTATAAGTTATATGATCTGGAAAAAATATGGGTTTGATTTTTAGAATCCTAGATTTAACGTGGTGAATTATTGTTATAACCGGATTTTGTGAAATTAAAGAAATAAAATAAAAGGAAAATCGGGGCTACTAGGGTTAGGGTTCTTGGATGAAATTCTGGTCATTTAATGTGTTTTAAGGATGAATTAATTATGGTTCAATGATTGGTGAATAGTAGGGTTTCTAATTGTTTGTAAAAAAGTTTAGCCGATTTGAAATAAAAAGTATAAGGACCTGTCTTGTCAAATTTGAAACTTCTGGGATATTTTTGTAAGATCATATACATCTGTAAGAATGTGAGAAAAATATAACTTTGGGGTCCTAAGTGTAAATATTGCAATATAATGAATTAATGGCATATTAGGGTTTCGATTTGAAATTAATTAAAAGTGAGGGACCAAAAGTGTAAATCTGAAATTCTGAGGTTGTTTTGAGTTAATACTGATATAAAAAGGTTGTTGTGTAATTTTGAGGTTTTTTGGGCTAATTATGTAATTGTTATGAATTATGACTTAATATATATGTTTTGTAAACTTATAGGACTAAATATGTAAATTCTGAATTCTGAGGGGTCTAATCTGTAATGTACTAAATTATGATGGTATATTCTGTAATTATGAAATATAATATGCTTGGTTGGTAAATATGGATATTGTAGGGTTTAATTTGTAAAATATGTAATTATAAGGTTGGTTTTGTAAATTATGTAACTAAAGGGGTGTAATCTGTAAATTGTGAAACTTAAGGGAATAAAATGTAATTCTGAATAAAATGAGGGTATAATTCTGTAACTTGAAGTATTTTCACAAATGACCATTGAATTAATGAAGTTACATTTAAAACCCTAAACTTTGTATAATTGTCATAGTTAACCCTAAACTTCTGTAACTTGATAAAATATACTGTATTCCATAATAATCTCTGAATAAGGGTTAAACCTAATCTGAAATGATAATATCTGATAATTCTGGAAACCTGCTAATTATGGGAACTTACTAAATCTGGAAAGTTAATAAAAATAGAAAGTACTTAAAATGTAAAGGTAAACCAAAAGGAATAATCTGAATAAGAAACTTTAGTAATTCTGTCTTCCTCTTCCTTAGGTGTGAAGAAGGAGAAGTCCTGATCCTATTTCTGTGTTTGTTTGTTTGTCTGCTGTGCTAATAAGGTACAGATATTCTGCCCTATTTCAGTAAGGGTGTTTCTTTCCCTTTTCTCTCAGTATTTCATTTTCCTTATTAGGATTCCCTATACCATTGCTATGTTCCCCTCTGTTTGTGAATCTCTGTTGTGATCTGTTTATCTTGAATCTTTGTTTGAACCTCTGCTATGATTCTTGTATTCTGAACCTTTTTCCTGAACTCTGATTTATCTCTTGTTCTGAACCCTGAATTTGTGAATCTTGATTGAATCTGATCTGTGAACCTTGTTCTGAACCTTAACCTGATATATCTGTTGTAAACTTTGATTTGATTTTGGTATAAATCTTAACCTGTTAAATCCTTATCTGAACCTAATGGATTTTGAACCTTTATTAAAAGCTATTTTAAAAAGAAGCTATACCACTTGAAATGGAAGTTACTAAAAGTTTTGGAAGACCATTTTATGAAAACCATTTTGAAGGATCATTTCAATGAGAACCATTATTAAAGGATTGATTTAAATGAACTTTTGACAGGAACTTCTGAAATGGACTATTGCTATAAACTTATGATTATTAACCTTTGATTACTCTTTTGGATTATTGGAAATAAACCTTTTAATCTGAACTTAAGCTTTGATATTAAACTTAATCTGATAAACTCTGATTTAAACCTTATTATCTTAATCTGAATTGTTGACATGACCCTTCTGCCATGAACCCTTAGATGTGACTCTGTTTATTATATGACATCTGACCTTGACCACAGTCTGATATCCGAGCCAATCACTAGGCATGAGGGTTTCATGTCCATGTCATTGATGCACCGATGGCATGACTCTAGGGCAGGAGAGTGATGACCTGTCCCGTCCCTGATTTATTTTATCTGGTGTGTTCTGAGGAGTTTCTGGCCACAGGGGGCGCATGGATGCATCCTAGTTCTGATTCTGTTATCTGTTATCTGTTATCTGTTATCTGTTATCTGTTATCTGTTTATGTTATATGTTTATTATTATATCTGGTGATTGATGGTGTGTGCGATACACGTCTTTCACATATATCTGGGAGCTGATCACTCCGATTTGATACATGAGGTCACCCCTCATATTATCTGTTACTTGAGAGGTATCCCCTCTGGATTATTATATGGTTACTCTGTTATGATATTATCTGTTACCTCTGGGCTCGTGATGGATTTCTGTATTTCCCTAACCTGGTTTGTACATTATCCCTTTCTCATTTCTTTTCTTTTACCCTTATTCCTTTCCTATTCTTTCACTTTTATTCAGTATCTGTATAATCTGTATTTCGGATTTGTTTCTGTATTGTTATCTGTTATTGTTTCTGTCATCTATATATCTGTTCACTGAGCTCTCGTAGCTCAGCCGCATTTCTTTTCCTGCGGCAGGTTTTAGTAGGAAGCTGGGAATGGGTGAGAGTGTACCTCTGGACTTAGAAGGCTTGGTAGCTATTCTGGATTAGAATTGGATGGAAGATATTGTGTTTTAGAATTAGTTTTGAAAGTTTTCGTTGTAACCTTGTAGGTTCAGTATTTCCTTTGTAATCCTTTGAGATTTTTGTATTACTGTAAGATGTATGCTCTGTATGTTCTGATATGAATCCATTGTTGTGATATCTTTACCCTTGTCGGGTTGGGGTGTGACATTTAACCCATTGATTTGTTCGCCACACTTCAAGCCATTGATGAGTCAATGTGGATCAACCAACCACAAACTTAAGGCATTGAGGAACTTGATTCTCTCCACGCCTCTTCAAACATAATAGATTCCCACCTAAGTGATACAAAAGAGTTAGAATCCATTTGGCTAGCTTCCATCATTTCACCACCTCCAAACAACCAACCACCGCAATAGGCATTAAAAGTCTCTCCTTAGTTTCCTTTTATAGGATTTCTTAGGACTTTTTAGGATTTTTTTTTTTTTTTTTTTTACGTTGTAACTCCTTGTTTTGTGACTTTGATCACAAACAATTTTCAATGGAAGGATGTTATGTTTATGCTTGTGTGTGATCCCTATTTGGAATTATATTTTGGTTGGTTTAATTTACTAACATTTGCATCATAATATGGTTGGTTATAGTATTGACTTTGTTTAAACTTTGTGATTGGTTTGAACAACTTTACTTAGTTGACTTTTTAAGTCAAACGGGTTGAACTACAATGCTTGGTTGAACCTTTAGACATGCATCATTTTACTTAGTTGACTTTTTAAGTCAAACGGGTTGAACTACAATGCTTGGTTGAACCTTTAGATATGCATCATTTTACTTAGTTGACTTTTTTAGTCAAGCGGGTTGAACCACAATGCTTGGTTACACCTTTACATATGCATTATGCTACTTGGTTGGATTGATTCATATACGACTAACCTTTGTTTTGTAGCATTTCTCATCCTTGAATCAAATACGGTGGTACCCTAGCAACGAGGAGTATTAATCAAAGGGGAGCATATCATATACTAACTATTGTTTTTGTAGGTTCATTCATAAATCCCTGAATCATATAAGTTGGTACCCTAGCAACGGGGAGTATTGATCAAGGGGGAGCATATCATATACTAACTTTTGTTTTGTAGGATCATTCATGCATCATGAACTTGGAACTCCAATTAGGGGGAGTATTATCCAAGGGGGAGCTTTTAAGTTCTCAAAATCATTGAATCATTCTTGGTACTCCAAATTAGGGGGAGTAATCACCAAGAACCGTTCACCACATTCCGCTATGCATTTCTTCTTTTTGTTTCGAAAAAAAGGGGGTGTTAGGAAATTAAGCTATAGCAGTTAGTACTGTTGAAGATGAAAGTTAGTACTGCTAAAGAGTTTTGAAGACATAAGCAGTTAGTACTGGTGAATGAAGAAGTTTGTACTGTTTATGATAAAACCGTGTGAAGATAATTATGGAAAAGATTTAATGTATATCTTATAATGTTAGGTTGATAGTTATCATGTGAAGGAATCCTTAGTCTATAAAAGGATTACCTAGGTTAAAGTTTTTGTACACAGAAGTTTTACGATTAAGTATTGTTTTGTTAAGATTCAAGGTTGTAAACCCTAGTGATAGGAGATCACTCGTATTATTGATTAATAATATTGAATCGTTGAAGTTGAAGTATATTGTTCATTGTTCATTCTTTGTTGATTCCTTAATACAAAACACAAACAAACAAATCTTCTAAGTGCTAGCTAGTAAATTCCGCGTGCTAGACTAGACAACATTCAAAGTATTAATCTAACACAAGGAGTGTGTGTAGATCCGGTCAGGGGGAGATAAGATTAAGTTCATACATCACTGTTAGTACAGACAGTACATGTTTTATGTTTCAAAACTTGCATAAAACTAACTTAATCTATATTTTTAAAAGACTTTCACTTTACTTATTTCATTGCTTAAAAATAAACTTTATGTTTTGTCATCAACAAAAAGGGGGAGATTGTTAATACAAATATCGTCCTAAAAATGTTATTTATATTTTATGATATTTGCTTTATTTTGTTAATGACAATTATAAAGTTAATCTTTAGCAAAGCATAAATATAAGTTAAAATCTTTTACATTTATAGTAACAAGCTTTTAAAACTCATTTACATATCACATGATCACTAGGAATTACACATTACATACATATATACATTTACATGTTTATTTTTATTTCTTAAAATAGAAATATATACATGACATCATGGCATACCTCATTTTGATATCTTTAGGATATCTTGAGGATTTAGGTAATATCTTGGAAAGATCTTGAAGCGAAGGATTAGATTGTGTAAGATCTTGGCAAGATTTGGAAAGATATGGTAAGAGCTAGTTGTCATGTTCCGGTAGAACCAAACAGCAAAGGGGACGGACCCTAGTATTTGGGTCCGCCAAATCCGTGGCCTGTTTGATCAGTTTGCCTATAAATAGCAAGCTGATCATTCAAGTTCACTCATCACTCATATAGCATAAATTACATATTCATTCTTTCATACATTACTAACCCATTCATTCATTCATTTCATTCTTAGTGATCTTTCTTTTGTAGCAAAGAGATCAAGCATCAAGGTTCAACACAGTGTTGTAAACCTTTAGTATAGTTACTGTGTGATTCATTTGTAGTTCACACATCATTGTTATACCAAACATTTAGTAGTGATCGGTTAGTGTTTTAGTCCTCAAAACACATAGAGTGTCGGGAGTGGTTGTACCCTTGTAAAAAACTCGGTATCTAGCTTAGTACTGGAAAAAGTGTAAGCGACGTCGGGAGTGGTTGTACCCTTGTAAAGAACTCGGTATCTAGCTTAGTACCGGAAAAAGAGTAAGCGACGTGTAAAGGTTTTCTCCTCCTAGAAGGGAGCTTGTTTCTTAGTGAAGAAAAACTCTCGATTTAGAGGCTTGAGGAGTGGAGTAGGGCAAGGAAGAGAGTCTTTGTAGCCGAACCACTATAAACATCCGTATTGTGGTTTGATTGTTTCTTTCCCTACTTGCTTTACTTATATTGTTTGATTTTTTGCATTAATTTGAAATCACGTCAAGTATTCAAAGCGAATTAATTTTAAAACGATAAAAACTATTCAACGCCCCTTCTAGTTTTCCACAAACAGTGTTCAAAAACCTTTTTAGCTTTAAATTAGGGATTTTTTTAATTGGCCAGATCTTGTTGTTAAATGGTGTGAAAGGATGCATTTTGATGTAATTGTTGTAGATGAGAAGAAGAAAAAATGAGATATATGATATGGTGGGTAAAAAAAAGGATAAGACTTGGTTAAAAAAAAGACCCAGATTATACTAAATTGAGTAAACATCATAAATCGTCCATGTGGTTTACCGGATCCAACGAAAATGGTCCCTGAACTTTTTTTTCCCCGGATCCAGTCCCTGTTGTTTACATCCGTTATGGGTTTGGTCCCTTGACCGGGTTTTCCGTCAGTTGACCATTTTGGAGGACTGAAATGACGAATATACCCTCATCTTCATCCTCTCCATCTCCACCACCTCCCTCTCCATCTCCACCACCACCTCTCATATATGCATATTCTATATTTTGAGGAGAAAGGCTGCATCAGTAACATTAATATTAATTAGCCTATCACCCTTCATTATAGACAATATATTTAGACTCTATAAATCAATATATGATTATTTACCATTAGCGCTAATCACCAGTAGTGGTTTTCTCAGTCCAGGCATGTCTTCATTCTTGGCAATAAATACCAAAATCCTTAACCGAATTCTTGGCAAAAAATACCAAAATCCTTAACCGAATTCGATGAACTAAACTCTTTAACACATTCTTGGCAAAAAATACCAAAATCCTTAACCGAATTCAAACTCGAAACTCTCCATGATCTCTTTGGATTCTCTCTTAAACCATACACACTATTATCACCATCATCTTGATCACAATCTTGGTCAACTTTCATTTTTAGCTGACTTTTATTGACCATCTCATAACCACTACCATCATCAAAATCACCATAAACTTGATCATAATGTTGGTCAAAATGCTGACTTTTGTGTACCATTTTGTCATAACCATAAGCAAAACCAGGACCGTTTTCACCATTAACAACATCTTGACCCTTAATTCTGCCATTAGCACCATAATCTTGACCCTTAAGTCTCCACCACTACCATCTCCCTCGCCTCCTCCTCCTCCTCACTTCAAGAAGTCACCACCACCGCCATCTCCCTCGCCTCCTCCTCCCTATATCAACAAGTCTCCACCACTACCATCACCATCCCATCCCCCCACCATATATATACAAATCTCCCCCACCACCATCACCATCACCACCTCCACCTTACATTAATAAATCACCATCACCATCACCTTCACTACCAACATCATTATTAAAACGTCGTCATCTAATCCTAACAAACAATTAACAGAACTAGTATCCGAAAAACCCGAAGTAGTCCCATTCAAAGCATTCAAAAACCAATCTTCAGATTTAGTACTATTCTCCAACAACGATCCAATAGACGTAACAAACTCCGGTTTAGTCGGAAACAAAAACAACCTCAAACGTGACGACTTGCTGACGTCAGCGTTCAATCTCTCATACTCATCAATCATATTCTCCAGATCCTCATCAGTCGTTACCGAAATCAACGAGTCCAGATCTTCAAAAGGAAGCTGGTATTTAAGAGTAAACGGAGGTAACGAAACTGATTGAGATGAGGCTAAGGAAGATGATGATTGTGATTTGATTAGCGTTTTGGTGAGGCGGTTGGTGAGGTCAACGAGGGAGGTGTGGCGGTTGGTGGCAATGTGTATACATATGTAAAGGAAGATGATGATTGTTAGGTCAACGAGGGTGATGTGTATACATATGTAAAGGAAAATGAAAAGTTACATGAAAAGACCAATATACCCTTTAAGTTAACGGTCAACTAACGGAAAACCCGGTCAAGGGACCAAACCCGTAACGGATGTAAACCACAGGGACTGGATCCGGAAAAAAAAAAGTTCATGGACCATTTTCGTTGGATCCGATAAACCACAGAGACGATTAATGACGTTTACTCTACTAAATAAAAGCCCTAATTTATGCTTATAGACCAACATTCAATCATTTTTAGGCTAAATATATTTAAATTTATCAATGTACACATAATTTTATGATTTATATAGAGAAAAATCCAATCCACCTATGCCCTATTTCGATTACTAGCTAAGCGGTGATTGACTGATAGACTAGTGCTTAATGCTTTTTGCAACCATGCTAACAATACAAGCGAGTCATGTTAGGTATTAGTTTTTTCAAACCATTATTAACATTTTTTTTCAATCCTAGACACCTCATACCTAGTCTTAAGTCTTGTTGCCGATACATACTTTTCTAACACGATACAAAAATGTAGATTTTCTTACAAATAATTTTCCAACCCATCTAGAAACCAATTTACTAGAAAAAATCATTTGACATGTCAAACAGCCAGTTCCCCAACAGTCCAACGACGGCGCCAAAACCCCGACAAATATTTCATTATTAGTCAAACAAACTCAGCTCCAGTGGACCCCACAAGTAACTAACTAACTACATATATTGAATCACATTACAATAAGAAATTATTGTTGCAATCAAATGGAAGAAAAAGAAAACAGTGGTGTGGAATTATCAAATGTTAAAATTAAGAAGAATAAGAAATCAAATATTTTGAGGTGTTTTAGATCATTGGATTATGGATATCCAACGGTTGAAGAAGTTGACAATCATGGCAATGTTGATATGGAATCGGCGTTGAATGATAAACATCCCACTCATCTTGTTGTCATGGTCAATGGCTTAATTGGCAGGTTATGTTTTTTTTTTTTTTTTTTTTTTTTTTTTTTTTCATTTTATGAGCTAAGGATTTTTTATATAGGATTTTAAGTTTACAGATTGATGTGAAGGTTTTGTTTTTTTGGTAACCATCGTTTCCGACCTTTGGCCGACTAATCCAGTGGCTTTGAACCCACTGCACACACACTCAAACCAGGTAAAGCCCTCCTTAGGAGGTTGTTCAAGGTTGTTTGCACCTAGCAGGAATTGAACTTGACACATTTTTAGAGTGATTAGTCACAAGCCCTTTTGCCACTAGGCCACCCTTGAGTGGTTAAGTTGAAACAACGTATTGGAATTGCCATCACCGGTGGGTTTGTGAAATGCAATTACTGTCTGTTTCAATTTGCTTATTTAACGTTTAGAGGGTGTTTAGGAATTAGGACTGCTTATATTTAAAAATTACTGTACTACTTTTAAGTAGTTACTTACAAGCTGCTCAAAGATAAGCACTTCAGATTATGTTGTTTTGATTTGCTAATTTTTGTAAAGATGCAATCATACTCGCAAAAGTAATTATTTGAAATCCATTTGTGAAAGGTTTTAGGTTGAATATGGTGGTAAAAAAAATAATTTAGATTTTATCTCAAATAAGCACATTGAATACAGCTCCCAGCCTGTTTATGAGTTTGTCAGAAACTAACTGCTTATTTTATCTCAAAATAAGCAGACACGATCACTTTGGATGACACAAAATTTCTTCTGCTTAAAAATAAGCAATTAAAGCAGAAAAAGTAAAAGCAATCCCAAAACACAGACACCTTGGATATCATTATTTGTCCTCTTTACGCTTATGCTAATGAGCAGAAGCCAGCTAAAAACTAAGCAACATGAATTAGTGTTTGAATCTGCTTTTCTTGCATTTATTTGTAAATTTAAAGTTAGAGGGCTGCATATCTCTTCCAAGGGTTTTTAGGTGGGTAAAAAGGTCAATATTAATTTCATTTCAAATTAGCACTTTGAAATACGCATGTCCCAACCTGCTTACTTTACCCAACAATAAACAAAATCAATTTGAATTATCCTAACACTTGTACTTATTTTCTCAAAAATGAGCAATCCCAAACACCCTATGAGAGTTAACAGAATCAGGTTACTTATTCAAAAGAGCTTAATTCACTAACCAATTGAGTAGTGTGGACATGGTATCACACCGATGTCTAAAACTGTTTATCTGTTAAAAAAAATAAGTGTATAAGCAGTTTAATAAGCAATCCCAAACACTCCACTAATACAAGTTGATGTCCGACAAAAAGGATAGTTTTTGTGTCAAGCTTCTTGAGTCATATTTGTGGGAATAAGAAAGCATTATGTAACGGGACTGGCACATATGAGAGAACTGCATACATCATTTTTTTTCTGCAGAAGATGGATCTCTGGAAACATTGTTTACAATTTCACTATTCTGTCACTGTTATGTTTTATTACAATCATGTGAATCCTAACAATTGTGTAACCTTTGCATGTTACTTTGTTGCAGTGCTAAAAATTGGAGATATTGTGCGAAACAGTTTTTAAAAGAGTTTCCCAATGATCTCATTGTGCACTGTAAGCATTTCTATCAGTTCTCATATCTTCCGCAGAAGTTATATTTGTTATTTTCTCTCTTAGATTTTGTGGTGAAGGTTATATCGTTTCTTCGGTCTGTACATGGCTTTAGATAATTGATGGAATAGTGGAAAGATGTGTATACGAATCTCTTTTCAGTACAGCAAACCAAAAAACTCATAATGTTAAATTGGATCAATTTAATGCAAGTTTTTAAAATTTGCTAAATCTCATAAGTTCATATGACTGAAAACAAAAGGATATGCCACTTATTGCCTTTAACCATAAAATGTGCTTGCGGCTGCATAGGCTGAGATATTATTCTCTATCATCTATTTTAACAAGATGGTTTCTAATCTGTGCCAGGAACCAACAATTACCAAACTTGTTTGTCTACTTATTTGGCTTAGAACTCTAAAGTTATAATCTGTTTCAATAGTATCATCATGCAATCGATGGATTAGTGCATAACAGAAACAAACATTGTGAATGCAAATTCTTAAATTTTTTCAACTTACAAGAAAAGTCCTTATTGAAGGACCAGCAGGTCTTGCCATAAATTCACAGTTCTAACTAACAACTAAGACACCCATAATTGAAAAAATTCCACGATGTATGTGACACAAATTGAAACCCGAAAATCTTAGAATTTTGTGAAACCTTGAATCCACATCCCCATATGAAGGAATATGGGCTCGATGACGTGCCAGAGTAGGTTGCTTGTCCTATCGTATGGCCCATTGATACCTCTACATGTGCTACTTGTAGACTTTGTAACTTCTCACCGCTTGGTATTTTGGCCCTTATTTGTCAGCTTTGCTTGAATCTTTTATCCTAGTTTTTATTTTCCATGCTAATCATATGTTCTGGATCAATTTTGTAAATATAGGTAGCAAATGTAACTCTGCATTGGCTACACTTGATGGTGTTGACGTGATGGGAAGTCGATTAGCAGATGAGGTCGGTATCTTTCTTCAATGTTCCTTGTTTTGATTCAAAACATCTCATCATGAACTTACAGATATTTCTGGATAACCTTCTTTAGCATATCCATAAATTCTTGAATCTCAAGATCAAGCTCAAGTGCTGGTTTTGCAGGTGATATCTGTGATACAAAGATATCCCAATCTTCAGAAGATCTCTTTTATAGGTCACTCACTTGGTGGCTTAATAGCAAGATATGCTGTTGCTAAGCTTTACACACAAGATAACACAAATCAAGTATGTCTACAAAATGGAGATGTAAAATCGGTGGCATCTAATGATCTATGTTCAGAAAATATCGCTAATGGAAAAATTGCTGGATTAGAGCCTATCAACTTTATCACTATTGCATCTCCACACCTTGGTTCGAGAGGACATAGACAGGTAACTTAAACTTCGTATATTTCGTTGATAACATTTAACTATAAATTTCGATTAAAAATCTTGTTTTGAAAATTTTGCTTATTTAGGTCCCAATGTTCTGTGGAGTTAGAAGCCTTGAAAGACTAGGATTTTATACATCAGTTATAATTAAAAGAACAGGGAGACATGTGTATTTAAAAGATAAGGTTAATGGACAACCTCCTTTGTTGGTTCAGATGGCTAATGATTCTGAAGACCTAAAGTTCATGTAAGTCTTCCAGGATAACTTTGCTTAAATTATTTTACATTAATACTTTGTCTGGATTTCATATTTGCTTTTTTTTGCTTGATTTTGTAGATCTGCTCTGCAGTCCTTCAAGCGCCGAGTTGTTTATGCAAATGTGCTTTCTGACCGTATCCTATATTTACTGGACGTTTATAATCTTTAAGTGACACATAGGTTTAGGTGATTAAAGAAGAGAAGAAAAAAGCTGATGAATTAATTTATTTAAAACTCTTAAGCTTATGTTGATTTAGAATTTGATAATGCATACACTTTTTCTTAACTCAACACTGTACACAGATCTTGTGGGATGGAGCACATCATCAATTCGGCATCGAAGTGAGCTGCCTAAGGTAAAATAGTACTGCACCAATATTCGATAGTATAAGAGATAGAAATTTCAGCCCATTTATGAGTGGTTCGATTTGGGTTTTGCTTTATATCAAATAATTCAAACTAAAAAAAATTAGCCAAAAGTAGGAGGCAATTGGTTTGAATGGGTCAAACCGGTTATAAGCTGCCGAAACTCTAGTGTTATGATACTTAAAACCTAGTAAATAGTTTTGTTCAAATGCTTATGTTATTATTGTATTAATATTGTTTTGACCCATACTGAAAATAAACGGCTACATCTGTCACCAGACCCACGCATCTTTCCACATATAGCATAACATTTGCAGACTATCTCACTATATTTTTGGTTTTTAGCGTAAGAATCTTGCAAGAAGCGCTAGATATCCCCATATTCTGAAGGAAGTTGCAGCAAATACTACTAAACAAGAAGGCTCTATGGACCAACAAGCTAATGGTAAAAAGACTAGGACCGCGACCATGGAAGGTATACCAATAAATTATTCTATTTTTTAATTGAATTACTGGGTCAGCATGGGTTTAGTTGTTTTATAGGTTATTGGTAGAGCTGGCATAATGCTTGGTTGTGTAACATGTCAAAATGGGTATCTTTTTACTACATGTCGGGTTGGGCCCATGCACAAGCACTTTTTACTAGGGGTGGGCTTGGTCTTAATAAAATTCTTTAGATATCATTAGGTTGACGTTTGACATGTTTTAAATTTACATATAACATAATGCATTTGACCTGTTAAAAAAATATAACCCAAATTGACCCATGTACCAATAAATGAATTGAAATTGTCATATCTCGTTATTTGGCTGATCTAATTATTTGGTCTGGGTTTTAGACATGGTATAAGTGGTGCTTCTTGAAATATAGTGGTTGGGACTCGTACAGCTTGCGAGGATGGTGGGTATGGGATTCGGTTTGTGTTTATCACAATATGGTTTTAAGTCGATATGATCAATCTATCAATATGGAACCACGGCTCAAGTCCCCGACATTGTATACCGAATGCACACAACCTTCTATAACCCACTTTGTAATCAAATTTAAATGCATGAGAAAATACTTTAGTTAATGCCAAAAGAATCTATTTGCTAGTCAACCTGAATTTACAAGTTTCTCCCGAACGGTTCTTTTGATCATAGAACACTAAAGGCATTGTCTATACCTTTTTAATGTATGTATAACTAAAAGATACTGATGCCATACGTTCTAAACTTGTAATTATTCTGAATCTACCTATTTGTTTGAATTGTAGAGACGATGATCAGAGGCCTGAATAAATTAAGCTGGGAACGGATTGACGTCAGCTTTAAAGGAAGTAGACAAAGATACCTTGCACACAACACAATCCAGGCAAGCAGCCCATACTACATTCCAATAAGTTGCATATGTTTCTAATATTATGAATATGATAATTATTAATTTGACATAAAAACAAAATGTTCCTAGCTTTCTTAATAATCCCAATACCCATATCATGGTGTCTGTCACTACATCAGATATAAAATGAAAAACACTCATTTTTTCGATCTCTATGGTGGTTCTAATAATGTTTGTAGGATTGAACTTAGTAATACAACATAACAAAAAAGAAAAATATAGTCGACTTTACAAAGATACGAGCAACTGGATTTGTGAGGTCAAACAAACTAGTTTTACTTCAGATAGTTTGATCTTAAGAGATGCACTATAACTTTATTACATATGGTAAAAGATAACCACATCTGGCGAACAAAGTATTTGGTCCCAAAAATGTTTCTTCTGTTTATGCAAAAAGCACTGTAGCATAATGCTGCTGCTAATCTGCTACTACATTTATGTCTGAATCTTGCTTTTGTTATTTATGGTCCCAGGTAAATAATCCTTGGATGAATTCTGATGGCGCTGATGTCATACAACACATGATTGATAATTTTTCAGTTTAGATATAGAAGCTCATGTTGGTTAATTTGTTCAGTAATATATGGCTTGTATATAAACATCCATCCAATTTTTAAACATCCTTGTTGTTGTATGAATTAATTCCCATTCAGCTGGTAAATGGTAGAACTTGATACTTTTAGAATACCATGTGGGAAACCAGCAAGTGTCATTTTTGTACCAGATGAAAAAGACGGTTCCGGTTGAAGTGAGCCGAAAACACTATGAAGAAAACAGTTGATGCCACTATGAAGAAAACAGTTGATGCCTCAATTTATAATAGTTTGTGTCTCAATGGTACCTCATGTTGTGGAAGCTCTCTAACCAAATTGCTATGGTCGAAAACGTAAAAAAACGTACAAAACGGATAAAAAGCGGACGAAAATGTAAATAAACGGACGAAAACGTAAAAATACATACGAAACCCTAAAAAATGGTCGAAAAAAGACAAAAACGTAAAAAAGGGATGAAAACGAAAAAAACAGACGAAAACGTAAAAAATAAACGAAAACTTAAAAAAACGGTTGAAAACGTAAAAAAAGGGACTAAAACGGAAAAAACGGACGAAAACGTTAAAAAACGGACGAAACTGTAAAAAAACATACGATAACGTAAAAAAACTAAATTTTCAGTTATTTACTAACGGCCGTTAGTGTAGAGGATTAACGATGCAAGTTTATGTGAAGAACACAAGGGTATAAAGGATTGACGGCTGTTAGTTTATGTGAAAATTACCTAATATTGGACAAACTCGAAAGTTTCGTTACCTATAACATGCAATAAATTAGTTTGTTGCCTATTTCGGTAAAATATGGTAAGTTCGTTGTTAATTTATGGCTTTAACCCTAAAGTTATTTAGGATGGTTCAAGTAGAGTTTTGGTATTTAAAGTTATTGAGGAACTGATATATATATATATATATATATATATATATATATATATATATATATATATATATATATATATATATATATATATATATATATATATATATATATATATATATGGGGATAGCTTAATCCTCCACTAAAAATACACAAGAAATTAATCAGGGACTCACAAATAAAAAAACTCATGACCCACAAAAAGAATCAGGGACCCACAGTTTATAGCACAATATTGTAGCCAATTAGCTACAAAATATTGTAGCTAATATATATATATATATATATATATATATATATATTATATATATATATATATATATATATATATATATATATATATATATATATATATATATATATAGGGAAGGGTTATTTTCAGAACCAAAAAAAGGTACAGAACTGCAAGAACCAGCATCAACCAATCAGATTTTTTTGAATATTTATTTTTATTATTTAATTTAAAAGGGTATAATAGTAAAATTACAATTTTTAATTTCTTTTTGAATTTTTTTAATATAAAACATTTTTTTAGTTCCTAAATTTTAGGATTTTTATTTATTTATTTTTTTATTATTATTTTTTTTTTTTTTTGTGGTTTTTGGAAATACATTATGTGCACATGTGTTTTGTAAAAAAGAAGGTTAACAACTAACTATATTATGACAATTGTATTTTTCGTTTATGCATAGGCGTTTTGTATATGCACATGTATCTTTAAGTAATATAACATAAATAAAAATACAAACAACAAAACTTTAACAATAGATTTACGCAATTTCAAAATTTACAAATTGTATTACTCTAGTGATATGATATTTAGTTTTATCACAAACATCCATATGTTTACACTTGTATTCAATTTTATTACAAATATATGAAGCGTGCACATGTGCATAATCCAATGTCTTTAACAGTTGGTTCATCTTTTTGGCGTGCACATGTATTCCTCGCCTGGTTCAAGAACCCATGAAATCTGCACATGTAATAAATGAATTATTTAATCATAAAAATTAACAAAACACATATGCACTATGTATTTCGGACTTGTGCACACAAAACCACATTCTTGACTTCTTTGAGAAATGAGTAAAACCTTAAAACACAAAACACAAGTGCACCCTTAAATCAGAACTAAACACATCCTTATATCATAACTAAAAACATATATGCACTTTCAATACATCCAAACTCCGAAACTGTAAAAACACATACGCACATAGGGCATCAAATTCACCATAAACTGTAAAAACACATATGCACTCTCGTAAACACATATGCACACTCTTTTTATTGATTTTGTATCAGCTATAAAACATATATGCATTTCAAGAACTAGCATTCATCAGCAAACTCATAACCAAAGTCATAATACACAAAGGGACAACGTAAGTACCTTTAGTCTATGGTCGCCACCGACAATTTTAACGCCAAGGATGTGCTCCTTCTCATCGAGACGTTCCAACCTCTCTGTGCTGGTAGTTGCCGGAAGCCCTGACTTGACATTCACCTCTCTAACACTCCCTATATTAAGATCTCCGAGCATAGTGCACTTGCTCACAAACGGTTTGTACTTCTGTGGTTGATCAAACCTCCTAACTAATGACCAAACTTGAACAATCACACACACTTTTAAAAGCCGAAAAACAATTCTTCACATATCTCAAATTTAAAACAAAAAGGTCAACTGTCTAAACTATACAAAAAACGGATTTAGCACCAAAATTCAGGGAACAAACAAAATCAAGAGAACAAATTGAGAAAACTACTCACAGATCTTAGACCGATCTAACCCGATCCCAAAATAATCAAGAATGTGACTCGGTGAGTCACGAGTCACTCACACCGAGTCACCAACGAGCGTGACTCGGTATTCTTACCTTCTTCTTGCTCGATCTATACGTGGGAGGTGATTAAGAATGATGGTGGTGGCGCGTTGTGGATGAGATGGCGGCGGTGAGGGTTTTTAAGGGCGCGTGTGGTATGGTAGGGTGTAGAGGAGATCACAAGGGTCATTTTGGTGGTGGCGATGTAACGAGAGGAGTGGCGGTGAGGGCGTATGGTGGTCGCTGGAAAGTGGCCGGAAAAGGGGAGAGGGAGAGAGAGAGTAGAGGGCGGCTGAAAGTAAGGAAAAAATGGACCCTAAATGGGTTATAAAATATAACTGATATTGATTGATCACGTATTGTATGGGAAAGTAAATCTTAAACGGTTTTGAAATGATTGTAAAAAATACAAATAATACCCCTAAACCCTTTATAAAACATTCCTTGATTTTTTATTTAATTACAATCATGTCACCATCATCTATAACCATTGATTAAATAATAGATGGCTAATATTGGTTCTCGCAGTTCTCGACATTTTCTTGGTTCTGAAAATAACCCTACACTATATATATATATATATATATATATATATATATATATATATATATATATATATATAAATATATATATATATATATATATATATTAAATTCTTCCACTTATCATTCTACTTTGTAACTGGAACGCTTGAAAAATGATTCGATAATATGAAGAGAAAAAATTAACAAGTTACTCAATACTCATGTTATATACATACGTGGGAATAGGTTTCTTTCTTCTTCTTTCTTTATATTTATTTATTTTTTTTATATTTTTATTTTTTGGTCAAAACATCACATGGCTGGGCTCAGGCTTCTAAGGCAGCTGGTTGATAACAGGAGGATTTATTAGTTTTGAATATATAATATATTCAAGTAAAAAAAATGAACATGTAAAAGTACCACTCGTACCATACAAATTATGGTCTAAATTGTACGCAAAGTTAGAACAAAAGTTGGCGAAGTGATGAAACCACCGTAGCTATAGTGAATACCCTATACGTACGCATCCTCCAAGTTAGGTACTTTTAGCACATTACAAGATCAAAAGCATGTCAACAGTTTTGTGGGATTGTCCAATAGTTAAAGGGCTAGTCTGGCTTAGACTTCAGTAAACTGTTGATCACTACTATACGTCTATACTAGTATTTTTTTTAGCAAGTACGTCTATACTAGTCTACTACTCAAAGTTAAGGGTTTCAAATAGTAATCCGGTTAGAATTCGTTGGCTTTCCATGCAACTATGCTGAATGTTTTTACTATATTTGACATTTTAGTTTACTCATGTCATAATGTTGAGGTGTAAAAGTAACCAAAGCTAAAAAGAAAGAATGGGGGTGGTCGACTTTACCCAAAAGTAACCAAAGCAAATTGTCAAATAAAAAGGTTGCAGAAAAAAAAGTTGAAAGAAAGCGAAAGCCCCATGATGTAATAACCCCATTACCATACACTTGTCTACCCACTTTTTCTAGCTCTTTTTTACTACGGTTTTTCAAGGTTTGATTCAATACAAGGACATTAATAATCGAGATTCGAGAACTAGTTATAGCTGTATTGACGTGTGTTAGATTCAATTTAAAATGCAATAAAATCGTAATGAACTTTCATACAATATTCATCCAGAAATCAAATATAAAAATACATACGGTTTTTGTAACAAAACCCTTTTCTAACATAAAGATAAGTAAAAGAAGTTTATACTTTATAGGACTACTCGTACAATCAACTGAAATTTTATACAAACAAATGTTATCTACCACACGTGTTGTCGCACTAATTTTACACTCGGGGATTATAATACAATAAATATGAGTATGAATATACGTCATCAATTCATCGATTATCTTAGACTAAACGTAATAAGACCAAACGGTTTGGTTGGTTTACTCAAACCGGACGCGTCTCCCTTACTACGGAGACCATATGGCACGCATCCTTCAGACCATTTCATTTGTTTAGTCTGCTGTTGGACTGAATGAATTGTTTGATTCGTGTGTGCGCTTTTTGTTTTTATTTAATTTTATGAGGTATATTTTTTATTATGAGTGCGATCCTCTTACTACAAGTGTTTGGTCTAGGAGAAAGAAAGTTGAAAAATTGACGCTGATATGACGAGGTTATTTGTAGTCTTGATGGGGTATTATTACTATCAGTCTTATTAATTGTCTAATAAGATGAGGTAAAACAAACAATAAAACGATATAATATTAGTGACTACTTTCTATTTCTATCACATCTTAGTGACTAACAATATTTTTCAGTATTGTGTTTATTTTATATTTCGTTCGAGTGAATTCCTGTTATCTTTTTTTGGAACTTAAAGTTGTTAAAGTTCGCTTAATTAATTTTTGTTCTTTTAAACGTGATGCAACTATTTTTCAAATGTCGTAACTCGGATAATGTGTAACTAGGGATGAGCATTTAGACCCGAATCTTGGTATCGAACCGGAACCGTACCAGTACCGTATCGAAACGGTATCGATTCCGAATACTCGGTACGGGACCGGTACCATGAATCGGACAAAAAAAAATTCGGGAGTACTAAAACGGAATCGGTACCAAACCGGAATAGTGCCGAAAAAATCCCGGAATTTGAGTAGTCTATATTTTTTTATGTATTTGCTTATCCAAACACCTATTTGTTCGGTGCAAAACAACAATAACATACGGCTGGAAAACCAAAAGTCCTAAAAAACCCCTACTGTTAATTGATTGTCTACCTGTTGCAATGCAAGTTTCATTTTTAATTGTCTACCTGTTGCAAGTTTCTTTATTTTGCCTATTTTATCTTTTTCTTTTTGCTACAAAATGTTAGTTAAAGAGATGGCACTGGTTATAAATGTGATCTTCATTAATTTGGCATCTATGTACATAAGTGAAAACCAATAGGAACATTAAACATATACAACATCATATATCAAAAATCAATATGAATTACATCATAGAGCCATAAATTATTTAATAATCTAACGATATGATTTTTTTTTTTTTTTTTTTTTTTTTTTTTTTTTTTTTTAACAAAGTTATTTCAACATGGTTTAACAAAAAAATGGGAATAACCCGATAAGTACCGCTTTCCCGGTACCGGTACCGAAATCCCGTTCGGTACGGTATCGATACACCTCTATCATGCTCGGGAAAAAAACGGGATCATCAATTCGGTACGGGTTCGGGACGGGATTGGTACCAAGCTCATCCCTATGTTTCGCATGATCTGATAAGATTGGGATCAATTCAAGGAACTATTTGACAAAAGGCATTTCATTTCCCGGCCTCGAAGAGCACTTGGTGTAGTGAATAGCGAAAACTACTCATTTGGGTCCCACGGGGTGCCACGTCACCGTGACAAACCCCCTTATACAGCCCCTCTTATCACAACTTACTTATTTGGGTCCCACCACTTCACATTTTATTTTTTTTATTCAATTTATCAAATAACATAAAATTCATTCATTAAAATTAAAAATACAAATACAACATGTTCAAAACATAAAGATACAACATATTCAAAGTACGAGCGAAAGGATTCAAAATTCAAATTCAAATTCAAAAAATTTGCCAGTATATACCCATTCACTGATTTGTTTCTCACACACACAAAACTTCTTAGCACATATTCTCAACAATGTCTCAACAAAACTTCTCACAACAATTTCCCGACGTTCAAGACTTCTCACAACAATTTCCCAACGTTCAAAACTTCTCCCAACGATATGGTTAACACTCCACCAAAAGATTTCTTTCCGGCATTCCCAACGGAAGAGGAACCGGTTGAGGAACACGAAGCCAATCCGTTTCAATTAACTGAGGAACAGCTACGACTACTTCAGCAGGATGAAGAAGTATTGAGAGAGGTTGAAGAAAACGAAGCACGAGAGGAAGCTACTCGTAGGGAACAGGAAGAAAGGGAAGCAGAATATCGCAGGAACAACTTGTTTGACATTTTGGAACGAGAGTATGAAGGGGGCAGGTTTGCGGATGCAAAATCTCCTTACGACGAGTGTTATAACACAGACTTTTCATTGTAATTTGTATTTTCATTTTCATTTCCGTATCGTAGTTTGTATTAGTAATTTGTATTTTCAATTCAATGTTTAATGTATTTTCAGTTCCGTATCAAAATAAGTTTATATTCATTTAAAGTATTGAAACAAAAAAACAAAAAACAAAGAAAAAGGGGGAGGGGGGGGGAATATATATATATATATATATATATATATATATATATATATATATATATATATATATATATATATATATATATATATATATATATATAAAGTCAAGAAAACTAAAATTAAAACGTTTGATATTAATTTGGGCCCCACTTGTCAGCTCATTTGCTTCGCCGTCTGGGCGAGGAGGTGGTATTCGGCGAGCAATGGCGAGTTGGGATGGTGTGGTGGCTCGCCGTGGCGAGGCTTCCACGTCAAGGTGGCGAGCCAACGAGTAGCCCACACCTTGTGCTCTAAAACCATTTGGATTGAACGAAAGGTACCTGAATGCTAGCTCAAAAGTTGATGCATGTGTTGTTTGATCTTGAGATCTCCACCGACGAATCTCGATTCTCAAACCCAACTAATTTTCAGACCAGTTTTTGTAATTATTTCTTTTTCATTTGTGTCATGTATGTAGCGGTTGTCAATCGTCATTTTTCATGGAGGAGTTTGCACTTTTGTTTTTTAAGAGTATATGTGTAGTATCTTATTGATATATTTTAGTGATCACAATTCACAATAAAAAATACGAGTATTACATAACAAAAGAAAAGTCATAAGTACATAACAAAAGAAAAGTCATAAGGAAGAAGAAAATGTAAACGCTTGCGACAATGATAAGGCTAATAGTAATAATACGCGTCCCCCCATTTGATCTGCCCAATTTGTTTGGTCTCCCATTCGGTCCCCACTACGAGAACCAAACCCAACGCGTTTCTCCCCGCTTTTTTTGATTCATTTGGTCCGGTTGTGGATCGAATGAAATGGTTTGCTTTGTGTATGTGTATTTTGTATATATTTAATTTTGTGGGGTATGTTTTTGTTGGAATTTTAATATCATGGCAAACATAAATTAAACATAAAATATCAAGAGCCACAACGGAAGCTAAGAATCAAAATACTTGTAATTAGTTAACCGAAACATAAAGTGATGCGTACCTTTTAGCAAATCCAAGCAATTCAATAATCAAGAACGAAGAACCCTAAAATTTAGGGCTTAGTAAATTCAACTTCACCAAAAGTCGACCAAGGAAAAATCAAACACAAAAGGTGTTTGCTCTACATTCTTGTACACACGTATTACTAATGATTCGATGCGAAAAGCTAGGTTCCTTGAATTACAATAACTAACCAATTACTTTGGTTTCGTTCCTAATCAAACGCACAATCCTTTGGGGATTTCTGTAATTCGTCGATTAGGACAAAAGAGGGAGAAGAGAAGAGAAAATTGGCTAACTATGGAGATCAAAGATTACAAACAATGAATACAAAGCCTTGTATTTATAGTTATGTAAACTTGGTGTCCAAGTTAGGGTAGGATTCCCTTATGGGAAGTCCTAGCCGATCGGTTATAGAAGCCCAAAAGGGTTCTTGAACCTTCTCTCCATTTGTTTCCTTTTATTCGTCTCCCATCACTATTTAACGATCGTTAGTCAATTTTCGTTAAGTACTAACGTCCGTTAAGTAAATATTGTGATTAATAATTAAATATAACATTTTATATTAATTATTTGAACGTAGACTCTCATATGTAAAGTGTGCAATCCCATAGGCTCGTGTTCGAATCCGGTCATACGTATAGTAATTATATCCATAACTTTTCAGCTCCCACTTGGATATACCTTAATATAGTAATGACATTGGTTAGCGTCTAGCATAACACCCCAATGCCCCCAGAACGACCCTGAGTGTGGTTTTCTGGAAAACCTTTTAATGATTTATCATTATACTTATCCTTTTGTTACTAATACCATGTTAACTATGGATATGGATCAAAGTCATTCCATAAGTTAACTATTATGTTTCTCGTTATATCTGCTTGAGCAAGATTACCAAATCATCTGAACGTATTCCAGATAGATCTTGGGCATGGCCATGCAAACATCTTGTCAACCTTACGAGAGGCCCAGCAGTATTATACTTTGAAACAAATTCGAATGAACAAATTCTCTATTGACTACAAGCAAACCCATGAACTTTACAACACTTCAGAAAACAGCCCTTATAACTACCAATTACGGATAGCGTTAGACTATTTTACAGAAAATGTGCTACATCCATGACAATTTTCTGGTATCTCAAGTCTGAGGATAAATAATCATGATTTACTTAATGACATAGATCCATAAAGTACAATCATGCAGTTGGGATCTGTCCTATGTTCAATTCATTGAATATCATGTGAATTTGGCATGTCCACGCATCAATATACATAAGTATATTCTACCAAAACTCATATTTGTCTTAATTCAATGATATTCCCATATCATTGATTGACAACGGACTATTTAGAATAATATAAGTTATTCACGGATTAAACATGCAAATATAGGATACAATATTATAAATAAAAAAAATAAACATAACAAATATTTTATTTCATTAAAATAATAATTGTTCATAACATCCTTTATCCAAATACATAACTACAGATTTACATGAAACTACTAGCTAAACGAAGTCCAATGCTATTGGCATGTTGAGTAAGCTTTTCCTTAGGTAAAGCCTTCGTGAAGGGGTCAGCTAAATTGTCATCTGTGTGAACTTTGAGTAGATTAATTTTACCTATTTCAACTTGTTGTCGAACATAGTGATATTTTCATTGGAAATGTTTGGCGCCCTTCATGACTCCAGGTTCATTGGCGAATGTGATCGCAGCAGAATTGTCACAATATATATTTATAGGCAATTCAATTGAAGGCATAACTCCGAGCCCTGAAATGAATTTCCTAATCCAAACAGCTTCCATCGTAGCTTCTGAAGCAGCTATGTACTCAGCTTCTATTGCAGACATCGCAATTGTACTTAGCTTCTTACTCTTCCAGTCTACTGCTCCTCCATTAATGACAAAGACATATCCCGTCTGAGACTTTGTATCATCTTTATCATTTTGCCAGGACACATCGCAGAAACCCGTAACATCAAGTTTTGCATATGGATTTCCCCCATACACTAGAAACATATCTCGAGTAGCCCTTAAGTACTTGAGAATGTTCTTAACAGCATGCCAGTGAAGTCCACCTGGGTTCTGTTGATATCGACTGGTGATATTTTGTGCGAATGCCACATCTGGCCTTGTGCATCTTACTGCATACATGATAGATCCCACAGCAGAAGCATAAGGGACTCTACTCATGTGTGCCACCTCTACATGTGTTGAAGCACACAGTTCGTGATGTGCTTTTTTCCATCCTATTTTAAATTTATAAACTTAGAGATACTAGGACTAACACATACTAACGGGCAGTGTACCCGGTCATGTGAAGTATAGCCTAGGTAAATCCGAGTGTCGTCCCAAGAGCTGTTGGTCTGGCGAAATAAGGTATTAAACTCAAGTAGATATAATTGAATAAAAGTTGTTTAATAAATAGTAAATTCTAATTTAACAGAATCAAAATGTAAGGATAGAAAAGACAATGGTATGACTAATCAAGACTTAATGGTTAAGTAATGTCTTCCTTCCTTTAATCCATATAGTGGGTGAATGTCACTAGACTCAGTTGGTCAATTCGCCTAGCCTATTTTCCATAGCGTACTATTCCGTAACCGAATGATTACAAGAGTTCGTGGGTTTACCCTATGGAAGAGTCATTAAGTACCATGTTTAATAGACTTGTTCAAACGAAACCTGGCTTTCAGAACTTAGGTTCCCTCTAACTTCTTAAGCTTCTCCAATTGATAAGTGTTCATTTGGTCTAATTCGCACACAAGGAAATGAAAGTACTATGGCCAATTCCTATCAATCCTCGCAACCTGCTCGTCTAGGGTCCTATGGTCAATTCTCCTAGCTTCCTAGATACTATCAAGCTTTAAATCTACCGAAACAAGAGTGTCCACAAACAAGCAAATAAAACGTCTATATAGAGGAACAAAGATAATATACTAAACCAAAGCTTAATTTAACAAAATGAATTCATCGGACGATTAATAGAAAAGCATAAGAGAATTCAAACTTGAAATAGACTAGAATTAATCCTAGCTACATAAAACGTCATTCCTTCAATCTTTTAATCCTCCATTAATCTTCTGGTTCGCTCTCCCCAAACCCTAGTAAAGGATTTTGGAAAGGGGAGATATCTCAAATGCAGAATTTCGTCGGGTATATATAGTGCTCTTCATTGTTACGGCGTAACCTTATAAATGGTTACGCCGTAACCCTTCTTTAAAGCTGATCTTCAATTTGAGTTTATCCATAATTACGACGTAACTGCATCACAAGTTACGCCGTAACATTACTCCTTGGTCAACACGTTTAGTCAACTTACGGCGTAACCCAAGAGTGAGTTACGAACGTAGAACTCTCGTTAACACTATTACGCCATAACCCTATGACTAGTTATGGCGTAACCTTCTTCAAGAAAAAGTTTGGCTGAGTCATAAAATATTTACGGCATAACTTCAATGACAAGTTACGCCGTAACCTTGTGTCTTCGTCTTTAATCACTACTTTAGCTTATATCAGTCAATATTCGTATCAAATCCATTCAAATGCTATTCTTTGTCCTGAAAAGAAATATGAAGAAATGAGAGCATAAACGAATGTAAGTATGCATAATTTGTTACCAAAATGGGGGAAATTGACACTTAGAATATCAGGACTATTTGATGTTATCAGTTCGCTACTTAAGCCATGTTCTACTTGCATTTTGAGATACCCCTTTTTATAATTCTCCATCCTGAATCTTTTAAAGATTTTATCAATGTAAGCACTTTGACTTAATCCAATTAAGCGCTTAGATCTATCTATGTAGATCTTGATTGCTAGGATGTATGTTGCTTCTCCTAAATCCTTCATAGAAAAGCCCTTTCCAAGATAAGACTTAACATCTTGTAAACTTGGAATGTCTTTTCCTATGATCAATATGTCATCGACATACAGGATAAGGAAAGTAACATTACTCCCACTAGCCTTATGGTATACACATGGCTCATCAAGATTCTGAGTGAAACCAAATTCCTTGATTTTCTCGTCAAATCTCTTATTCCATTGCCTTGATGCTTGCTTCAATCCAGAAATGGATCTTTGAAGTTTGTATACACGGTTTGGAAATTGTGGATTCACAAACCCCTCAGGCTGCGCCAAATAGATATCCTCATCTAGGCGACCATTTAAGAAGGCGTTTTTGACATCCATTTGCCAAATCTCATAGTCATAGTACGCTGCTATAGCTAAGAGAATCCTAATAGCTCTAATGTCTATTACAGGAGAAAATGTCTCCTCGTAGTCAATCCCATAGGTTTGAGTAAAGCCTTTAGCTACCAGACGAGCCTTATAGGTATGTACATTACCATCCATGTCAGTTTTCTTCTTAAAGAGCCACTTACTTCCAACGACTTTAGCATTGGGAGGAAGGTCTACTTCAATCCAAACATCGTTATCTTTCATGGATTGCATTTCCCCATTCATTGCAACTTCCCATTTGTCCTTTTCAGGATCAGCCATGGCAGCCTTATAGTTTGCAGGTTCTCCAATATCCCCTAACATATTTTCCTCAACTTCTACATTTAAACATAGACGTTCAGGAGCACGTGTAGTCCTTACAGACCTACGAATGGGAATAACTTCAGGTGGAGGACCCAGACTTTCAGGTTCCACATGAAGTTGGCTACTGTTTTCAGAAGGTGATGTATCTTCTTAATCATCTTCCAGATCATAAATTCTCCCACTGAATTCTTGAGATATAAGATCCCTTTTAAGGAAATCTCCATACTTAGCAACAATTACTTTGTTTTCAGGTGGGAAGTAAAAGTAGTAACCCATCGTTTCCTTTGAGTATCCTACAAAGATACACTTAACATATCTCTGTTGGAGTTTATCTGGTGAGTCACGTTTAACAAACGCCTCACAACCCCAGACCTTTAAATAAGACAAGTTGGGAGCTGGACCATGCCATATCTCATATGGTGTCTTATCAACCTTCTTGATCGGAACCATATTTAGAATGCAAACAGCTGTTTCTAAAGCATAATCCCAAAAGGATAAGGAAAGAGTTGTAAGATTAAACATTGATCGCACCATGTCTAACAATGTATGATTTCTTCTCTCAGATACACCATTTTGTTGTGGTGTATAAGGAGATGTGAGCTGCTGGACAATACCACACTCAGCAAGATAATCTTTAAACTCTTGGCTAATATATTCACCACCTCTATCGGATTGAAGAGCTTTAATCTTCTTTCCTAGTTGCAATTCTACTTCACTCTTGAAAACCTTAAATAATTCAATCATAAAGAAGTTACTTGAAGTATTGGCGACATGCCTAGCCATCTTCATCTTCTTCACTCGCAACTCTTCAAGGTAGAGAGGACAGTTCATCTTCCAGTGTCCTACCTCGCGGCAGTGGTGGCAAACCTGATCCTTCTTAGGATTCTCTTTCTTCTTGGGAGGGTTTTTCTTAGGCTCAGGTTGGTAAGCCATAACTTGTTTACCATTAGCTTTGCCTTTGCCCTTTCCCTCTTTCGCTTGCGGTTTTAGCTTTTGAATCCTACCACCTTGAATAGAATGTACTTGAGGTGTAGGAGCCTTTTTCGGTAATCCCTTTTCATAGTCAATGAGCATTGCATGTAACTCAGTAACTGTCTTCCTCGTGCAATGCATGTTGAAATTACGCACAAAACCACCAAACTCCTTGCTAAGGGATCTGTTGATTAGGATAATGCATACATCTTGTGGGTAATGATAGTGAAGATGCTCAATTTCGTCCATGTAACCTTTCATTTCCAAAACAAGAGCACTCACGGGTTTACCGTCCTCCTGTTTGCAACTGTGTAGAGCATCAATAAAATCATACAATTCTACAGTTGCAGGTTTCTCAAACATATGTCTGAGTTCATTGAGCATATCATAAGGAAAAAAAATTCTAAAATTGCTTTTGCAAAGTGGGAATCATACTTCCAAGCATAAGACACGCAACATCATTGTGTCTATCATACTCAAGTTGCCATGCTGCTTTTTCATCAGCAGATGCGTCAACAGCTGGTTTAGGAGGACAAGGCTTAGTCAAATAATCTGATCTTTTAACCACTGGCAAGACAATCTTTAGTGATCTGTACCAATCATTAAAATTTGCGCCAGTCAATTTTTCCCTATCAAACATCTGTTTGAAAGCGGAACCTAGTGTATTGTTGTCGGGTTGAGCCATTTTGATTGTATAAAAAGATGCACATACCAGGCCATCAATGGTGATTGACGGAATTAGGGGTGATGGTGGTGATGTCGAGTGCAAGATAACCTGAAAATAAGAAATATAAGACACTATGTTAGACAGAGCGCGGGGGGAAGCCCCCGCGAACCGCCTCCGGTGTGAGAATCAGTCATGGTGATTATGTCATGAAAGTATTGAGGTGGAGAAGATGATATCTCCTGGGTTCTGTTAGGTTGCATACCTCTATGATGACTTCCTTATTTATAGGCATAATAATCTGACAAAGCAGTTACAGAGGATGTGTGGAGGCAGTTACAGAGGTCATGGCAGTTACAGAGATCATGGCTGAAATCATGGCTATTGACCAGATCTTCTTTGACCAGTTCTGTTTGACCAGTTATGTTTGACCTTTAGGCTTCAACCTTGTCGGAGGTGAGTCTCCGAACAGTGACGGAGGCCAGGCTCCGAACAGTGATGGAGGCCAGGCTTCGAACCGTGACGGAGGCCAGGTTCTGAACCTTGACAGAGGATAGACACTATGAGTGCTTTGGGTAAAGATTGGCGGATTCCCTTGCGGTAGCCATTGTGAATGACTTTACGCCAACATTATGTATAGGAAGAAGGCGTAGGCTTCGTCCTTTAGGAGGGTACATCATCACCCTTTGTACAAATGGTAAGCTACGTACCAGAGTGACGGTAATGCTTGTTAGTAGAGCGGAGGGTTCGTCATCAAGCCCCCCAGTCTATTGTTATGTATGCAAAGAGTGCATGGCTTTAGACTTATCATTGCTTTGTTAAAAAAGACTTGGTAACAATTTCTACTACTTTTGTTTCGTCAAATCCAATATAAAAGTAGCTATACTAGTTTTTAATAGCCCATATTTGACTCCATCATGGTGGATACCCCATTAAGCCCCCCCCCAGTCTAATGTTATGACTTCGTAGGAGGCGTGAGATTAGACTTAAGTTGTCCTGAAACCCCTTGTTATATAAGGAGCGTGTGTATTAGGTTTTGCCATATAACTTTCACTTTTAGTTCTAAGCGAGTTTTGTCGGAATCCATTTGTACACACGCTGAGTTGTCGAAAGGTACTAAGGTTTGTGTATAAACTTGGCTTTGTTTTATAATGCTTACGCCATAATGGCATATTATCGCATATATTAGGCTCCCGCACCTGGTTCGAGGATCATGGGCGTATCCCATGATTTTAGGTAACCGCTTGGTTAATGTCCCACGATCCCTATCTTGTCGGGGAAACCTTGATAGGGTTGTGAGCGTGGGTTTGACTTGGTCTTATGAAACCTTTGTGTTAGTATCTTCGAAGAGCATACCCCAAAGGGCTTAAGGCTTCGATTGGCGAGTTCCCAACTGGTAACCATATCATAGATGAATGGTTTGGCGCCAAAGTAGATTTTTGGAGGTTTGCCAAGTGTATCGGAATGTAGTATCTGAAGTGAGTATGAAGGGGAGACCTTCAAACTGAACGGAGGGTATATCATCAAGCCCCTCTGTCGAAAGTGATGCATACACTTCAGATGTATTGCATTCGACTGAAGTAATATAAACCTCAAAGGCTGTATATTTTGTATTTGTACGAAGCCTATGGCTTTAGTTGAGCAAGGTAGTAATCCTTGGACAATTTACTTACTTTCTTTTGCTAGGCTATGGCCTTTATGCATGTCAAAATAATATCCCTTGTTTAGGATTTTAAGTATCGTAGGTGGGGAGTGATTTCCCTCACCTTTTATGTTTATGCTCTCTGGGCTTTAGCCCGTCTTTGAACAATTTTTGTTTACTTTTTTTGGGCTTCGGCCCTATGCTACGCATGCTAGCATAATTAATATCTACTGGTGAGGGATGGTATCCCGCTTTTGTTATCATGCTTCTCTTCTCTTACGTTATTTGTCAACATTATTATACAACCTAAGGCTATAGTAGATAGATAGCCTTATTGTGTGTATTTTGAACCAAGATTTTAGCAATCATATAATTTAATTGCTGACAGAGGGTTGCGACCCACTCCGTCTTTGCCCTTAAGGTACATAAGGCTTGGAATACCCTAAGACCTTTAGGAAAGTTGATGTGAATTGTAATGGATGTTGTTATTATACAAGACTTATGTGTCTTGAATCATCCTTCGACATTGAAACTTGTAAATTACTTAGCTGAACAAATCTTTGTTGTATAGAACGAAACAAGAGATTTGAGGAAAATGCGTTTTATCATTAATTGGGTAGGGAGGATTACATCATTTAAAGAAATGAAAACTAAGACGCCTACCATTAATGCTTCTTTCCCCAAATAAGAAGAATGCAATACATGAATTGAAAATAGATAAAAGTAAGTTTTACAACTATGTAGATGGAATCAGGTTACGTAATTATACTGGCAGTTTTGAGGCTCTGTAATTGTGTCTACATAGACACATATAAATCATGTGAACAGAGGCTACACTCTGTAGTTGTGCTGACAGAGACTTATGTCAGCATATGTGATGCTCTTTAGTCATATAGACAAAGGCTTATGTCACCATATGTGAGGCTCTGTCATCTTAAAATATGAGATAATAGTATATAAGTTCCACGATAAAGTTTGTTACCATCTAATGCACAAATGTGAGTCTCTGTTATCTCGACAGAGCGTGTATGAAATACCTTGTCAAAAGAGGCTTTTTCTACAATGGACTTATCGTCACGGGTGACACGGTAAAGCATGGTAGAAAGTTACTTAAGGCTTATTCACGGACATCATGTATTCAATATGCATGGATTGTGTTTTACGCTAAAGGCAACATGAAAGCTCTGACAGAGGTTCTAGGAACATAAGTTATCCTATGTCAATGTTGTACGATCTCCCATGATCATTGTGTCATATGCAGAGATTCATTTAAAGATGGTTTAAGGTGTTCTTAATAAACATCAATAGCTTCATATGTAGATAATATGCGTTGCAGTAAAACAGAGGCAATATAGCGTATTAGTTTCATAGGAGACATACCAGATTGGCAAAGGGTATCCTCTGTAGTTAATGTACGGTCTTTGTTCACCTTGTGGTAAACATTTAGTGAAGGAAGGTTCTGGCCGGACTTGAGTGTACCATTATGTGTCCCAATTCCTTAAATAAACCTTTACGAAGGTTACAACGGAGGTTGCCACGGAGACTGGAACAGAGGGCTGCTGATTTCGAGCCTTCTTCTTAGGAAAACCCCTGACAGAGACTACGATAGAGACTTCTTCTTATGATAAACCCGAATAGAGGTTACGAATGAGGCTGTTGCGGATGCTGCAGCAGAGGTTACAAAGATTCCACAGAGGCTACGATTTCAGCCATTCTTCTTAAAACGAACCCCAACAGAGGCTCATACGAAGGTTATTGAGTTTGAAACTTCTTCGTAAAATGAACCCAAACAGAGGCCCATATGAAGGTTGTTGAATTTTAACCTTCATCATAAAACAAACCCAAAACAGAGGCTCCTACGATGGTTATTGAATTTGAACCTTCTTCGTAAAATAAACCCAAACAGAGGCTGATGATGTACCCTCCGAACGGGTCGAAGGACTCCCCTTCGAGCCTGTAGAAAGCCCTCCCTTCGGAGGCCCAGGTTAATCTCCTAACACGTTTCATTGGCGTAAAACCATTCGCCTGCGAACTGGTTACCATGTGGGAATCCGCCAATCGAAGGCTTAAGCCCTTCGGGGTATCTCCTACGAAGGAACTAGCACGAAGGACGATCCTGACCTGGTCAAACCCACGTCTCCTCTTCCCTTGGCTTTCCCGCCAAAACAGAGATCGTGGGCTACAAAGCCCTAGCGGTTACCACAAATCATGGGACGCCCCCATGATCTCCGAAACATGTGCAAACCGCCCCACTAAGGCCTATTTCTCCCCTATAAATAGCTTAGTCGGGCATGAACAATGTAAGTTAACTTCATTCTTGTCATTTACAACCTACATTACCCTTACACATACTTACTCGCACGCCGGAGGTGGTTCGCAGGGCCCAACCCCTGCGCAATCACTTAACGTAATGTCTTCGTATTTCTTATTTCAGGTTAAGAACAAGCTTGGCGCAATCTCAACACCCCATTATTCCTTTGATCACCATCGAAGGCTTGGTTGTGCAATTATTTGTTCGATCAGTGGCGCCATCCGTGGGACCACTACAATTGGTCTCGTTATTTCCAAGCTTATAACCAACCAACTACTTTCACTATTATTCCGGCATGGATCAAGGGAGAGAAGATACTCCCCCACCGGGTTTCTCTACCTTAGCACCAATACCAATCAACGACTCTAACAACCTTCCCCTAATAACCGCTTCCACGTTCACAACGCGTTCTCACCCAAAAACAACACCCAACCATCACGCTTCGACATCAGCCAATCCGGAGCCTATTATTAGCCCAGCCTTTGTCGAAGCCAACCACGAAGTGTTGGAATCCCTCCTAAGGGCTCGTAAGAGGCAAGTCAGGAATGCTGAGATGCGAAGGGAGTTGGAATACTCAAGTGATGAGTATGATGAAGAAATGGAGATGGAACCAAGGCCTCCGACTCAAGGAGCAACTTTATCGGCCTTAAGGATTGGGTCTCCAGTCAGTCGAAGGCTAAGCAGAAGGTCCGTTGGTTTCGAAGGAGTTCCCGAGAGGGCTCCGACAAGAAGAGAAGGGGCGGTTACCGAAGGCTCTAACGGTAGGAGCCAACGAAGGGAAGAAGTGGGGGTGACTTTACCTCCATTGCTAGCAGCTCATCTTGGAAGGACTGAAGCTGGGGTTCCGTTGCAGCCTTCTCACGTAGCAGGCGTAGAAGGCAATCCGCCTACAATTAATATGGGAGGAAATCTTCCTCCCAATGGTATTTACCCCTCGTTCCAAACTCAGTCTTATCCTCAGAATTTATATCCTCCAGTAAATGGACAGCCTAATAACCCAAGCCTCCCTCAAACTTATGGGAGCAAACCCTTCGGGCATCCTATGGCGTACCCTCCGTATGCCATGGGAAACGGTTATCCGTTTGCCATGAATACGCCTTATCATTTCTACCCAAGTCAAACTCCTATGGGAATGCCCCAAAGCAACAATCCCTATAATCCTGTTCCCATGTATGCACCACCTTACAATTGTCTATACTCAGACCCTATGGGTTCAGCTACACCTTTCGTTAGGTGGATAGAAGATTACCCATTGTCTGATGGGTTGAAAATGCCTTCGCACATTGGGACTTATGATGGGAAGGGGGATCCGGACAATTTCTTACACTTGTTTGAGGGGGCTATCAAAATGCAAAAATGGGTTATGCCGGTGGCCTGTCATATGTTTACATACACCCTACAGGATTCTGCTCGTATTTGATGGAATGGGCAAAAGCCCGGTAGCATCGTCAATCTTGATGATCTTAAGGATAAGTTCCGGTCACACTTTAGTCAGCAAAAGAAGTTCACAAGGACTCATTTAACGGTGCACAACATCAAACAAAAGGAAAACGAAAGCACAAGGGCCTTCGTTACAAGGTACACCGATGAGACTTTGCAGATTTTGGGTCTCCATGAAGATCAGCGTATTTCGGGTTTCGTACACGGTCTTCGAAATCGGAGTTTGGTGGAATTCTTGTCCACCAACCTTCCGACAACTTACAAAGGGTTAATGGAAAAGACGTATACTTGGATCGAAGCGAAAGAGGTATCCACTAATGGGGCTCCGATAGACAGAGACAGCAACAACAAGTTTTCGAAGCATTCTTCATAGGAAGGGTCAAAGAACAAGAACAAGAACAGAGACAGGTTTTATCCGTACAACAAAGGTCCCAACCATGGTTTGTTAAACAATCTAACCAAGTCTCCAAAGGAAATACTTGCTACGGAGAGGGCTGCTAAGGCTTTCGAAGCACCCCCTCGTATGGCAAGTAAGGGCAAAGGCAGGGATACCAGCAAGTATTGTCACTTTCATGAAGATTATGGTCATGATACGAACAGTTGTAGAGAGTTAAAGAAACAGATAGAAGAAGCTGTGAAGTCTGGCCAATTGGCACACTTGGTGAAGGGTATAAAGAAGGGAAAGGAAAAGATGACCGACACTCAATTGGCTAAAGATACTACTCCTCTCGAAGCCCCAATACTTATGGTTCGTTGGGGCGAAGCCCGCTTGAAAAGAAAGGTAACGGAGCAGGAGGGTAATGCAATAGGGGAAGTAACTTTTCCTCCTCTCACAGGCCAAGTCCCTTCAAATGATCCAGTAGTCATCAAAGTCCTCATTTCCAACCGAGAAGTGAATAGAGCCTATATGGACTGTGGAAGCTCCTGCGAAATCATTTATGAGCATTGTTTTCTCAAGCTCAAGCCTTCGATCAGGTCGCAGCGGGTTGATTCGAAGATACCTTTGGTGGGATTTTCTGGTGAGCATTCGTGGCCTCTGGGAGGCAAGCTCGCAAGGACAGAAACCCTCATGTTCGCTATTGTAAGGTCCAACTCTCCTTACAACTTGCTGATAGGAAGGACCGCCATGCAAAAGATGGGTATCGTAGTTTCCACTATACATGCAGCGGTAAAGTTCCATACACCTTATGGGATAGGAACCGTGTTCTCCAGTTACAGTCAAGGGCAAGTGGGAGACAGTGGCAAAAAGATTAGAGAAAGTCCGGAGGAGCCTCCGAAGGCTATCCTTAGTTGTACGGATGCCGAAGAACGTATTGTAATAAATGAGCTCTATCCAGAGCAAACGGTGGTAGTCGAAAAGCAACTCCCTGCTAACTTCAAAGCAGACCTGGAGAAGCTACTAAAGGCCAACAAAGATGTGTTCGCATGGACATATTCAGACATGACAGGAGTTCCCAGGACTCTTATGATCGATGGCAAGCCCTTCGGCACAGAACATAAGCTTAACGAGTTCAAACACATTGAACCAATTAAGCAGAAGCGACGAAGCCTGGCACTAGAAAGAAATGCAGCTGCTTGCAAAGAGGTGGATGAGCTTGTGCGAGCAGGAATTCTCAGGGAAGTGAAATACCAAACTTGGGTCGCCAACCCAGTCATGGTAAAGAAAAGTGACGGAGGGTGGCGTATGTGTGTTGATTTCACTGACATCAATAAAGCTTGCCTGAAGGACTGCTACCCTCTACCAGAAATCGATTGAAAGGTCGAAACTCTCTCTGGGTTCCGTCTGAAATGTTTTCTGGACGCCTACAAAGGGTATCACCAAATACAAATGGCGGAGGAAGATGAAGAAAAGACAGCCTTCTACACAGGAAAGGGTGTCTATTGCTACAAGAAAATGCCCTTCGGTCTGAAGAACGCAGGGGCAACTTACCAACGGTTAGTAGATAAAGCCTTCCACAAGCAAATCGGGAGGAACTTGGAGGCCTACGTTGATGACATGATAATAGAAAGCAGAACCGAAGAGGACCTCCTCTCCGAAATCCAAGAGACCTTCGATCAATTACGGGCAATCAATATGAAGCTTAACCCCAAGAAGTGTTCCTTCGGCGTAGAGGAAGGACAATTCTTGGGGCACCTGATCACTAAAGGGATTAAAGCCAACCCTTCGAAGGTAAAAGCCGTCACTGATCTTCAAGCTCCGAAGTCACTAAAAGAAGTTCAAAGCCTCAATGGGAAGCTTGCGGCACTTAGCAGGTTCCTGTCGAAAGGGGCAGATCGGTCTTTACCATTTTTCAAAACACTCAAGGGGTGTACAGATAAAAAGACTTTCCAATGGAGTTGTGAGGCGGAAGCAGCCTTCAAAAAGCTAAAGGAATTTATGGAAATCTTACCAACACTTACGGCCCCAATCAAAGGCGAAGTGTTGTTCATGTACATTGCGGCATCATTCGAAAGCATCAGTGCGGTGCTCCTAGCCGAAAGGGAGAAGAAACAAGTCCCTATATACTTCGTTAGTAGGGTCCTACAAGGAGCTGAATTAAACTATCTGGAGTTGGAAAAGCTAATCCTAGCCTTGGTTTATGCTGCAAGACGCCTTCGAAGATACTTTCAAGCTCATCCCATCACGGTATTGACTGACAAGCCTATCAGGCAGATACTGTCGAAGCCTGAGAAATCAGGAAGGGTAGCTAAATGGGCTATCGAATTGGGAGAACATGAGATAGAGTACAAGGGTCGAAACTTCGTCAAAGGTCAGATACTTACAGACTTTCTCGCTGAAACACCCTCCGGACCTAGCCAAGATAAAGAAATTCCTAGGGAGAAGCCCCAAGAGACGAAGGAGGGGTGGAAATTGTACACAGACGGAGCATCAAGTTCTGATGGTTCAGGAGCAGGTTTAATGCTAGTTAGTCCGGAAGGAAGGGAATACACTTACGCATTGCGTTTTGAGTTCGAAGCTACCAATAATGAAGCCGAGTATGAAGCTTTGTTAGCCGGTCTTCGACTTGCAAAGGACATGGAGGTTCGTAACCTCTCCATTTTTGTAGACTCGCAGTTAGTCGCCAACCAAATTAAAGGCTCCTACGAAGCAAGGCAACCCACCATCAAGCAATATTTGGAAAATGCTAAAGAACTCCTTCAGGGCTTCGAAACATATGATATAGCACATGTTCGCAGAAATCAAAACAAAAAAGCAGACGCCTTAAGAAAGTTGGCTTCAATGGCATTTGCTCATTTAACGAAGGAAGTTTTGGTAGAAGTATTGACTGATAGGTCAATTAAACGAGGCGAAGTTTCTGACGTCATACTCGAGGAAGGCACCAATTGGATGACTCCGATTAGGGAGTATTTGATCAGTGGTATTCTGCCGGAGGATCCTAAGCTTGCTCGAAAGGTGAGGATCAAAGCTCCCTAATATAGGCTCATTGGGGATAACCTTTATAGGAGATCCTTCCTATCTCCATAGCTTCGTTGTGTGGGACCGAAACAAGCTTCGAACATCATCTATGAGGTTCACGAAGGATCTTGCGGGTTGCATGCAGGCCCTCGCTCCGTTGTTTCAAAAGTAATGAAGCTAGGAAATTATTGGCCATCTATGCATAGAGACGCAATAGAGATAATACAAAAATGCAAAGCTTGTCAAATCTACTCCAAAGTTCCAAGAATGCCTAAGCAAGACATGACATCTGTTACCTCAGCATGGCCCTTCTGCCAATGGGGAATCGATATAGTCGGACCCCTACCAGTAGCTCCGGGAGGGGTAAAGTTCTTGGTCGTTGCCATAGACTACTTCACCAAGTGGGTCGAGGCCAAACCTTTAGCGTCAGTAACAGGAAGGCATATGGAAAAGTTTGTATGGGAACACATAATCTGCCGATTTGGTGTTCCACACATTATCATCTCCGACAACGGGAAGCAATTCGCCGAAGGAATATTCCCAAATTTTTGTGAAGGCCTAAAAATCAAACAATCGTTCACTTCCGTATACCATCCTCAGGGCAATGGACAAGTTGAAGTCACGAACAGGGACATAATTGATGGTATCGAAAAGAGACTCGGACGAAGTCATCATGGGTGGGTAGATGAGTTACCCCAAGTTCTGTGGGCACATAGGACACACCCCAAGTCAAGCCATGGGTAAACTCCTTTTAGCCTGGTCTATGGAACGGAAGCTGTCATACCCTCCGAAATTTGCATCGAAATAGAACGCATTGTGAACTTTGAAGAAAAAACAAATGACGAAAGGCTTCGTGAAAACCTCGACCTCCTGGAAGAAAGGAGAGAAATAGCTTCGATCAGAGAGGCTATCTATAAACAGAAGTTTGAAAAGTACTATAATAACCGAGTTCAACCCTCCACGTTCAAACCAGGTGAATATGTCCTTCATTTAAACAGCGCAAGCAAGGCTGAATACGAAGGAAAACTAGGGCCAACATGGGAAGGACCTTACGTTATATTGGAAGCCTACGGCAATGGTGCTTACAAGCTCGCAACGCTTAAAGGGGAGGCCATGGAAAGGACTTGGAATGGTACCAATATTTGTAAGTTTTACATATAAAACTTACTACATTTAAAACAATCAGTTTGTTTTTCAATTTCATGTAACGCATTCTTCTCATTTGGGAAAAAAGCATTAATGGTAGGCGTCTAAGTGTTCATTTTTTAGAATGATGTAATCCTCCCTACCCACTTAATGATATAAATTATTTCCCTCAAAATCTCTTGTTTCGTTATTTACAACAAAGATTTGCTCAGCCAAGTACTTTACAAGTTTCAATGTCGAAGGATGAAGCAAGACACATGTCTTATATACAAATAACATCCAAAGCAATTCACATTAACTTTTCCTATATAGTCTTAGGGTATTCTAAGCCCTTCGTACCTTTAGGATAAAGACGGAGTGGGTCGCAACCCTCTGTCGCAGTCAAATTATACGATTGCGGAAAATCTTGGTTCAAAATACACACAATAAGGTTATAACCTTAGGTTGTATATGTATGTTTATAATAAGCGTACGAGAAGAAGAGCATGGCATTCATAGCGGATTATTATCCCTACTTAACATTGATAACGCCAACAATGGTCAAAGCAAAAACAGTTTAAACAATTGTCTAACGCATGGGTCGAAGCCCATACAGCAACAAAGATAAATTATCTTAAACAAATGAACATTAAACACGTTGGAGCATTATGCATAGAGACCCTTTCAAGGCAGAACAGAAACAGATTTCTTTGTTGAAGACGGAGGATGGACTTTCATCGGCTTCTTTGCCAAAAGTTCTTCTATGGGAGCCAACGGATCTTTGGTTACCTCGGCTAGGAAAGGGTACTCTGTTGACGTAAACGCATCGCCAGCCTCATCAAATTCTTTCTCAGAATCAGAGCGATAGTATGGTACCTCCGACAAAACCACAGGCTTCTTTGTCTGGGCAATTTCTTCCAAAGCGGTACAGGTACCATAAATGATGGCTGCGTTCACTAGTTTCCCAATAACTTCCCCCACCTCATCGCTACGATGCAATTCCATTGCCACATGAGGAACAACCTTCGAAACTACCTCAGCTCAGTCTTTCTTCAAGCTTCGACACTGGAATTTCAGACTATCGACTTCCTCGCAAAGCTTGGCCTCCTGCTCAATCAGCCTAGATCTTTCAGCTTCCAGACTTGTACATTTGGATTCGAGCATTTCAATTTGGGCTCTATAGATGGACACCTTAGACTCCTCAACCTTCAACCTATCACACCTTGCTTGGGATTCCTTCAATTGCCCCTCGAGTCTGTCAATCTTGGCTCGAATATCTTGTACAAAAGGATTCTCCTCAAAGTTCTCCAATACTTCTTTGCACTTAGCCTCCAATTTATCATATTCATGATCCCTAGCTTTTTCTTTGGCTAAGATAGCATCCATTTTCACTCTCACATTCAACACCGTTTGCACCGATTCCCTTGTCCTAGAATTAAGATGATTATCCAAAACCGCCTGCCTAGCATAACTTTTGGAATGAAAGTTGCAAAGCTCTTCCATAGACATGTTATCCAAGATTCCCTTCCATTTAGCAGGTGTCATTTTTTCAACCGAGTGGCGACACGCAGTTGAATTGGGTAGTTCATCAACATCGGGAAGACCTGCGAAAAACAGAAGCACAAGTTATATAAGGAAAGACACTTATTACGCATGCATTATAACTTACTAGGAGTATCATCTTCAGGAATCGTCAGAGGAGTAGGTATAAAGGTTTTAGAATGAGAGCCTTTGGGCTTCACCATTCTTGTCGGAGGGGTAGGAAGGGATAATTTCCTCTTCGGAGGAGTCTTCACAGACATAGCAGCTTTTGCTTTCTTACTTTTCTTCTTATCTGAAAGACCGGAGGACCTTACGAGCCTTGTTTGAAATTCCTTGATAAGGGGATCATCGGAATCTGCTACAGTCTCCACAAAATGCGGAGTCTCGTCATTATTAATTGATGTCGATGGAGAACCTACTTCATGGTTCACATTATTTGGCTCTTTGGGGACAAAACTAGGCTCTCTAGTACCACGGGCTACAACGAAGTTTCTGAAGGCCATCCCTACAGAAAAAAGAAATGAGATAAATACCATCAGATAAGCCTGTTCTCATAAGGTACACTTTTGTTGCCTAATGGTTCTTTTTGCCGCCATACTCATCTTGTATTCGAAATAATGAGACTAAGGAGGGATAATTACCTTTAATCTTAGCAGAAGCACGAAACACAAGTACTATGTATGTGTACTTTGGGGCAAAGAGAAACAGTACGATCAGGTGGAATAATAAAGGGTTTATGTATATTTTTAGTTGTTTCATCCTAGCCATCCACGTGTAGTCATAATATGAGTTTGACACGGATTCCAATTTGCTTTCGAATTTTGAAAATAAGTTTGTGGTTACCGAAATCCTAGCTGATGTAGCTAGGGTATGGTAGTTGCATATTTATTAGCCACATTTATTGCGCAAGGTTGTTTAAGCATTTATCCCCTACTCGTACGACTTTGTGACGGAAGGACTAACATGTAGTTTGTTTTTTGAGTCGAATGCAATTTATACTCGTACGTATATATCACTTTCGACTGGGGGGCTTGATGATGTACCCTCCGAACGGGTCGAAGGACTCCCCTTCGAGCCTGTAGAAAGCCCTCCCTTCGGAGGCCCAGGTTAATCTCCTAACACGTTTCATTGGCGTAAAACCATTCGCCTGCGAACTGGTTACCATGTGGGAATCCGCCAATCGAAGCCTTAAGCCCTTCGGGGTATCTCCTACGAAGGAACTAGCACGAAGGACGATCCTGACCTGGTCAAACCCACGTCTCCTCTTCCCTTGGCTTTCCCGCAAAATAGAGATCGTGGGCTACAAAGCCCTAGCGGTTACCACAAATCATGGGACGCCCCCATGATCTCCGAAACATGTGCAAACCGCCCACTAAGGCCTATTTCTCCCCTATAAATAGCTTAGTCGGGCATGAACAATGTAAGTTAACTTCATTCTTGTCATTTACAACCTACATTACCCTTACACATACTTACTCGCACGCCGGAGGTGGTTCGCAGGGCCCAACCCCTGCGCAATCACTTAACGTAGTGTGTTCGTATTTCTTATTTCAGGTTAAGAACAAGCTTGGCGCAATCTCAACACCCCATTATTCCTTTGATCACCATCGAAGGTTTGGTTGTGCAATTATTTGTTCAATCAGAGGCCCATATGAAGGTTGTTGAATTTAAACCCTCTTCATAAAACGAACCCAAAACAGAGGCTCCTACAAAGGTTTTTGAACCTTCTCTCCAAAACAGGCCATAACAGAGGTCACAACAGAGGCTATTGTGTTTAAACCCGACAGAGGGTGTTAAAATGGTAAACATAAAGTTTGTGGTTGGAGGAAAATCTCGTGATTAGAGATAAAAGTTAAGATTTCAGTGGTGTTTCCATGTGGTAACAAGGATGTAGGGAATTCAGTTGAATTCGACCGTTATTTATGGAAAATGGTTATTTGACTCGGAAAAACGAGACTTATTGTTGCGGGTCCCACGGATGGCGCCACTGATTGTACAAAAAGATGCACATACCAGGCCGTCAATGGTGATTAACGGAATTAGGGGTGATGGTGGTGATGCTGAGTGCAAGATAACCTGAAAATAAGAAATAGAAGACACTACGTTAGACAGAGCGCGGGGGGGGGGGGCGGGGGGAGCCCCCGCGAACCGCCTCCGGTGTGAGAATCAGTCATGGTGATTATGTCATGAAAGTATTGAGGTGGAGAAGATGATATCTCTTAGGTAAAGTTAGGTTGCATACCTCTATGATGACTTCCTTATTTATAGGCATAATAATCTGACAGAGCATTTATAGAGGATGTGTGGAGGCAGTTACAGAGGTCATGGCAGTTACAGAGATCATGGCTGAAATCATGGTTGTTGACCAGATCTTCTTTGACCAGTTCTATTTGATCAATTATGTTTGACCTTTAGGCTTCAACCTTGTCGGAGGTGAGGCTCTGAACAGTGACGGAGGCCAGGCTCTGAACCGTGATGGAGGACAGGTTCTGAACCTCGACAGAGGTTAGACACTATGAGTGCTTTGGGTGAAGATTGGCGGATTCCCTTGCGGTAGCTACTGTGAATTATTTTACGCCAACATTATGTGTAGTACGAAGGCGTAGGTGATGAACTCAAATAAGTACATTTTATTATCATCATTTATCCTATTTATTTGACTTGTTTTATTATATTATACATGAGGATCGATACATTAATGTTTACTTTAGTAATTCTCAGGTAAAAACAAGCATTATGTGAAACTTGGCGATTTTGGATTAATTATGGAGCAAAACAAGCAAGATGTCAAAAGCCTACTGAAATCCAGATAATCAAGCTCGTTCTACTCCAGATACGCCACAATATACTTCTAACATACGGCATATCACTATCAAGATTTCACAAGTTACAATCCAAGTACATGCGCCGCATACAAAGATCAAGATACGCCGCATCTAAAGACGGTGTACGAATATTCCTGAATATATTAATCTTGGACCCCACGCGAAGTTAATTCAATGCGCCGCATCTAACAACTCTATGCGCCGCATCGATCCCTTAGACGCAAACTATAAATACCCCAAGGCCAGACGAATTTCGACACTAATCTTTCGAAGACTCAAAGACTTTTTGCATAACCCTAGAGCCGAATTCAGACGACCAAGCAGCACAAGACACACCTAAACGAAGATACAAGAGCTGTAAGAAGGTCCTGCATGTATTCAATTCATTAAGTAGTTTTGTTTTATTGTGTTAGTACGCTTTAATTCATCAGGATTGATGGGCTTGTGTCATGTGACTACGGAAGATCATGCACTCCCCTTAATATTGCTTTCCCATTAATTAAAGTTTATATGTTGATGTCTTTGGTGACTTTTATTAGTGCATTGATAACCTCTGTGTCAAGCTGAGTCTTGCTTGGGTCGCCATGCCCCTTCCTCGCCTATTTGTTTTAGCGTCACTTTAATAAATAGGATAGACATAAGTAATCATTAAGGGTTTACTCGCCGATAAGATTAGAGCCAACGAGAAAGGTTTAATTACATACACTTCATATAAAACTAGCAATAAAACAAGTGACAAGCTATTTAATTATCAGGACAGGTCTTCTTATTGTCTCGAGTATCTATCTGTGTATGTGTGTGCTAATCGCTGATTCGTGCTCATTAGTTTAGTTTACTATTTAATCATAACCAAACCGTGCCAGTCTCTCAGGCTGAAACCCCCTTGCGTTAGATTAGGTTGTATAGCTAACTTAGGATATTAAAATACTGATTAGAATAACTAGATAATACGTTCCACTCTTAGTGATCGACACTCTACTTACCATTATATTCATACTGACCGGGTACACTGCTCGTTAAGTGTGTGTGTTATTGATAAGTCGGCTAAATATAAATTTAAAACTTGAGTAGGCATTAATACTGCTAAACCGCAACAACACACGCGCGCACCAAGTTTTTGGCGCCGTTGCCGGGGAGTGAATTGTTATTATCTGTTAATTTGATTATGTATTTTAATTAGGTTTTTCTTTTTATTTTTTTTTAGATTCTAACCACTAACCCTGTTATATATTGGATAGATTGCATTCATTGTATAATTTGCATATTTTCTGTTTTTGTTTGTTTTCTGTAATTTTTGTTTCTTTTTGTTTGATTTTATTTTTGTTTTTCTTTTTTCTATTTTTCCGCATTCTGCTATCGTTGTATTGTGCTAATACAAACGATACGGCGCATCTGTTTTCACAGATACGGCGTATTGCGTTTAATTTTTATAAAATACAACGCGTTTAATAAATTCGAGTACGACGCATCTTTCCCCAAGATACGGCGTATTATGTTTTTAATAAGAAATTTTTCTAAACCCTAACGCCATACGACGCATCTGTTTTAACAGATACGGCGTATTTTCTATTTAAATTAAAAACAGTTTTTCGAATTATTAAACAAAAGCGACGCATCGATCTTTATCGATACGGCGCATCTACTAAATCAAAAATCTTGTATTTTGAAACGTAACGAAAATACGGCGCATTAGCTTTTGTTAATACGACGCAATTAATTTAATAAATATAATTGATTTTTGATATTCACTTTGATCGTTTCACTACTCTCGTGCACAAGTTAGTTTACTTACAGAATAAATGATGGCTTAAGCATCACTATGGAAGATTACATTCTGAACCTTACCAAGAGATGCTAGCTGGAGTGATCAAACTTTCGATGACTGGAAGGTTGTAATAAGACGACATGAGTTGAGGAAAACTCAGTACTGGTAACATTGAGTATCTTAAATTCTTGAAATAGAATTCCAGGTATCCTTTACAATAATTCACCTAGCCTTAAGGAGAGTTCTTTACGAAACCTCTCCCGAATATAATCTCAATTTTGTAAGCTTAAAACGATATTTGCTCCTAACCTTGGAGTAAATCATTATCCACTAAACAATAAGATTATAATCATTAATAAAACGGATATGCTCATTGTCCTTATCTTGAATTTATTTATATCATATGGTATATCGTTTTACCCCAAATTTGATGTATAAGGAAACGCGTTGCGGAGGCCAAGGTACGTTCCTTATTTAAATTTTGTTCACTGGCACAACAATACGGCGGATCTTAGTATTCTAAGTGCCGTATCTCTGACTAATTAAAACTTATTGACCAGTCAACGAATTTAGATAAATACGGCGCATGACAATTATGCGATACGGCGCATCGTATTTTCCCTATAAATATGAAAGAGATGCGCCGGATTTCCACGTTTTACCCAATTTACACACAGTTAAAACGCACACCACTTGACCGAATCAAACCCTTTAATCTAAGTTCTTTTCTCAAATCAAACCTTCTAATTCTCGACCGAATCCTAATCGCGACATAAGGTAATAATCGTATTTAATTTTGTTTAAATTTAAAAATTAGGGTTTATGCTATATATCGAATATGATGGAAAATTTAGAGGATTTGATTAGAACTTGGACTAGGTGATTTCCCCTATATTAGTTTTGGATAGATCATTGAATTTCAAACCGATTTGATTTGAATAAAAATTAGGGTTCGGGGAGATTATTTTTGAACTTTGGAGGGAAAATGGAATGTTGTGGTAATTGGAACTTTTAGATGTTGATATATGAGTAAATGGAACCGTGATGTTAAGTGGGAGTTTACGTCACAGGGCCGGATTCTTGGAAAACGTGCCTGACCCCCTTTCTTTTATACTAATACATTGCTAGATGCGGCGCATCTAAGTTATTTGATACGGCGTAACAACCTATTTTTAATTTAAATATTTCCACCATTGTTGCGACGTATTACTTAATTTAGATACGACGCATCCTCCATACGCCGTATTATATTGCATACTCCGCATCTCTTTTATACAACTTAGATACGCCGCATTGATTCCTCAAGGATGCGCCGTATCGACCATATTTCAGAACTGTTCTCTAACCTTAAAATTTATTTCAGATGGCATTACCAGACGTTGAACACAGGCATATGTGGCTCCGTTTTGAGACCATGGGACTTACACCTGATACTGAGGCTGATTATGTACGAAGACTTAGGGCGATTTTCTTCCGGAAAATCTTTAGGGTTCCGGTTTTGGACTTTGAGGGTGTTGGTTTGATTGACGGAGGGAATGCCGCTGGTGGTCTTCATGATAGGTTGGAGATGGTAGTGAGGGATGATGATGATGATGATGATGTGGTGTTTAGGTCATATGCATGGGAGAGGTTGTTCAGTACTGATGAGCCTCTGATTAGGGAGCTCATGCTAGAGTTCTTTAGTACAGTTCATTACAGGGAGACCGATATGGAGATTGATACGGCTGACACTCTGGTATTCAGGTTAGGTTGGGTGCACAGGCAGATGTCGATGCGGCATTTCATTTTGGCCATGGGATTACACACTGAGGCGGAGATTGGATCCGCTGGGTTTGCCAGATACTGGGCTGAGAGCTTACGGGCAGTTCCAGATAGGATGTTGCTCGGTGATTACTGGGAGAGGATATCCTCTGGGGGTAATTCCACCACTGCCACCCCATCCTACACACTCATCAAGGAGCCTAAGAGGAGATTGTGCCACCGGATGATTGCATTGACTATTGCTGGGAGAGGCCAGTCACCTGAAAAGGTGACCACTCTTGATCTCTTCCTTCTCAGGAGCATGGATGAGGGATTGGTGGTGAACATCCCTCACTTTTTGGCACATTTCCTTCATAGAGGAGCCTTAGGGAGAGATAGGAGGAGCCAGATGACCGGGGGGCATTTTGTGTCTAGATTGGCCCGACATTTTGTTGTGATTGGTGATGAGATCCCTGTTGGTTTAGAGATTGAGGTGACTAGTTTGCCGGTTATTGGGCAGGATTATTTGGTCAGGTTGGGGATTTGCGAGATGATCATGGGGGGATGCTATTGGGTGGCATTGGGCCCCGTGAGACCAGCAGAGGATGAGCCGGAGCCGGGAGATCCCCAAGGAGCTCCAGCTACTGCTCCAGCTCAAGAGGAGCCTCAGGTACCCCCACCACCAGTTGCACGTTCTGTGGGTCAGAGAGTAGAGAGAGTTGAGGGGGAGGTGAGAGCTTTGAGGGGCGTAGTTGACGGTATGAGGGCTGACCTCACTGTAGTCAGGAGGGATTTAGGTTGGCTAGTTGGGAGTGTGAGTCGGATTTTGGAGCATCAGGGCACGAGCCATACTCGCCCTGATGGCACTTACGTTAGAGGCATGATCACATACTCCCGGCTCCCCTCACACAGAGTCCGACCTAGGACCGATGATGCTAGCACCTCAGGGACTCACTCAGCTGCAGGAGACGACTCCCCACATCCTTGATCTCATATGTTTGAGTTTATTGACATTGTTCCTCATACATTTTTATTCTTCTTGGGATTGTAATGAATTCTATTATCGTGTATTTATTTAATGTTTCAGTTTATGCTTCTTATTATGTTTGATGAAGACTGGCATTAAGTTCAGCATGAGTGAACGAGAGAACCCGAGAGGTAAACCGTGAAACGTACCCATTTTACAACAGACTGTTAACAGTCTGTTTGCTAAATACATGCGCCGCATCTAGTAAAACAGATGCGACGCATCCTATCCTTTATTTTATTTTATTTCATATTTATTCCAGGCTCGATACGGCGTATCTTCTTCCATAGGATACGGCGTATCGACTGACCTGATGATTTACAGTTTAATTTTTTAGGTTTTATTTTTACTAACTACTAATGTGTTATGCAAGTTTGAACCTTCTTAACTCAGGTGTGTTAAAGTCTAAATGGTATTATAGATTCCTGCATTTTTTTTTTTTTTGTGGATACATCATCTATGAAGCTTAAACGTTCTCATCCACAAGAAAGTTGATTTTTGCTCTTATACGAATAATGGAGGATCATACCGAGCAAATCTCGGGGGAGTTTTTCTGTTCTAATTCTTTTATTTTCCAGTTTTTAACCTTTGACACAAACAACGAGGACGTTGTTTAACTTAAGTGGGGGGATGGAGAATTAGAACACTTACTTGTCCTAAACTTTTTCAAAATATGCTTAAAATGTGCTTAATATATCAAAATTTAAAATTTTTTAGCATGTTTTTGTTTAAAGTCTAAATTACATAACCGCACACATAACTCTATTCTTTCAAAAATATTAAAACTTTAGTGTGCTGGTGACTTGTAAACTTTAGAACTTGGCTTGTATACTATTCGAGACCACCATAATAAGTATTATCTATATAATTGGAGTGACTTGTCTAAATTGGTAAATTTCTAGGATTATACCCAAATAGCCTTTATCTGTTATGTGATATTAACTAACTATACTGGTTAGTTAACCCCCGTATAAACCCTTTGTTACTCTCACTTTTAGAGTAAGATACCCCTAGAAAAACCCTCAGAGCCATTCCTTTCGTTTCTTACACCTTTGTTATAATGTTTCGATACACCCTTACACCTTAGCCTACCCTGTAGATTAAAATCCGTGGTTAATTGCTTTAGGCAAAGTGTGTTTCCTTACATTACCTGTGTTCGCGTGCGTAATTCATTATCTTTGGTTAGGTCGGGAAATTGCACAATGCAATTAGTATGAAAGTAAATATTGTATAACTTTTAGTTTATTTTTCGTGTGTTTGCTACTTTCGCTATTACAGTTATTTCTGAAAGTATGAAGAGTATGGAAAAATTATCCGGAAAAATAGTGATAGAAAAGTTGTGAAATTTTACACATATTTGTTGATGTCAAAAAAAAAAAAAAAAAAAAAAAAAAAATCGAAAAAATAGAAAAGGAAAAGTTGGAAGTTTGTTTTAACCAACTTATGTAAAGTTTTGTATTAAGTGGGAGATATCACCACTATTTGTTGTATATTATATTTATGGATTGAATGGGAGTTGGCCGTTATGGGAACGCCAACTAAGGTTATTCTTTGATTGAGATTTTGTTGAGTATAATTCGTGTCTACCTAAAGCGTGTGTTTCAAGTGTTAAAGCGTGAGTTATTCAATGATATGAGTCTTATTCATGGGATGGTTGGGAAAGTAATTTACCACATTTAGGATTTTAATTTATCTGTTTTGTTTATTTTTTATTTTACACCAATTTGTATCTTAAATATTATCCATACCCTATATCATTCTTCATCCAAACCTTTGATTTATTGAGATTAGGGATTTGAGCAATCTTAAGTATCGTAGTCGTGGATTCAGCTATGTATTTATGATTTTGTCGCCCTTTTTGATATAATATTATTGGTGAAGATTACTTTGTCCTATCTTTAGCCCATTCGAGTTAAGGATTTGAGCAATTGCAAGTATCGTGGTCGTGGATTCGATCATGTATTTGTAATTTTGTAGCCTTTTCTGGAATATGAGATCGATAGAGATTAAAAAGGATGATTAACCCTTAACCAACAAACCCTTTTTACCGCTTTAGACTTGTTTCTCCTTGGCTTTAGCGGGGGAGATGCGTATACTTGCCAAGCCTATGATAGAATATTCGTCACGACTAAGCAACTAAACGATTTAGAATTGTTTTACTTTAAAAATTATTTTGGTTTCTACTTCGTTATGTGTTTGGTTGTGTGATTATGACAAAACGAATACGTGCTTAAATATAAAAATAAATCCTAATATCTTTTAGGATACATTTTCATTTGATTAATTCTAAGGTTTACTTGGGGACAAGTAAAGTTCAAGTGGGGGGATATTTGATGAACTCAAATAAGTACATTTTATTATCATCATTTATCCTATTTATTTGACTTGTTTTATTATATTATACATGAGAATCGATACATTAATGTTTACTTTAGTAATTCTCAGGTAAAAACAAGCATTATGTGAAAGTTGGCGATTTTGGATTAATTAAGGAGCAAAAAAAGCAAGATGTCAAAAGCCTACTGAAATCCAGAAGATCAAGCTCGTTCTACTCCAGATACGCCGTAATATACTTCTAACATACGGCGTATCACTATCAAGATTTCACAAGTTACAATCCAAGTACATGCGCCGCATACAAAGATCAAGATACGCCGCATCTGAAGACGGTGTACGAATATTCCTGAATATATTAATCTTGGACCCCACGCGAAGTTAAGTCAATGCGCCGCATCTAACAACTCTATGCGCCGCATCGATCCCTCAGACATAAACTATAAATACCCCAAGGCCAGACGAATTTCGACACTAAGCTTTCGAAGACTCGAAGACTCAAAGACTTTTTGCATAACCCTAGAGCCGAATTCAGACGAACAAGCAACACAAGACACACCTAAACGAAGATACAAGAGCTGTAAGAAGGTCCTTGTTGATATAAATAATGCCTAAACACGTTATTAATATTTTTCGATATCTCTACGTTTTGATAATCACAAAATGTAAAATCATTAATCGGAAAATTATGACGTAAACAAGTATTTAGTTGTAAATATCTATTTCTACAACTCAAATCACTTAAGGTATAAATGAACTAATGCTTAATGCATTATATGATCAAAGGAACATTTTCTTAAAAACTAGATGTTTTATAAAACATCAAAAACATTTTATATATTTTTGAAAAACATTTTTGGCATTAAATAAAAATGTTTAATCTTTTATAAAAATATGAATTCAAATTTTTAACCAAAATCAGCTAAAATGTTCCAGAAAAACCTTCCCCACAAAAGGACAAAATTGGCCAACGTTCAGTAGGGGCGGCTCCCTTAATTTTACTAGGCGGCCCCCTTAATAATTAAGGGGACCGCCCCCTATTTAAGGGGACCGCCCCCGCTCCAGTAGGCTCCAGCTGTCCAGTTTTTCTCCTATAAATACCAGCCTTCTCCTGGATTTTTACTCAACCCTTTTGCACTAAAACTTTCTGTTGTAGATCTCATTTCATATCATAAAAAAACCTTTGATCATGTAATCTTAAGTATTGGTTTCCAAGTGATCCAAGCTTCCACCATCAAAGTGCAAAAGAAGAATACTTCTATCAATCAAGATTAGAAGTATTACAACTTAGTATCATCTTGTTACTTAAGTTGTGTGTTTAACAAAGTTTGTAAATCATTCATTCATTTGTATGTAAGGTGTGTGTTGTAGATTAGTATTGTGTGTAAGTAGTGAAGATGTTGTATAAGTAGTTGTGGTATAGAAGTTGTGAGGTCAAAGTGTAGAAGTCGTGAAGCCGTTGTGTAGAAGTCGTGAACCCGTGGTGTTGAAGTCGTGAAGCCGTAGCATAGAAGCTGTGAAGCGGTCGTGTTAAAGTTGTGAAGTCCTAGTCGTGAAGTCCTTGTGTTGATGTCGTGAAGCCATAGCATAGAAGCTGTGTAGCGGTCGTGTTGAAGCAATGAAGTCCTAGTCGTGAAGTCCTAGTGTTGAAGTCGTGAAGCCGTAGCATAGAAGTGGTGTAGCGGTCGTGTTGAAGCCGTGAAGTCCTAGTCTTGAAGTCCTAGTGTTGAAGTCGTGAAGCCGTAGCATAGAGGTTGTGTAGCGGTCATGTTGAAGTCGTGAAGTCTTAGTCATGAAGACATAGTGTTGAAGTCGTGAAGCCGCATCATAGAGGTTGTGTAGCGGTCGTGTTGAAGTCGTGAAGAAGTCGTGAAGAAGTCGTGAAGCAGTCGTGAAGCCGTTGTGAAGTAGTCGTGAATAAGTTGTGAAGAAGTTGTGTTGTGAAGTTGTGAGATTGGTTCTAGCTACGATTAGAACTCGACATTTAGCTTTGTGTCGTTAAACCCGTGTAAGCCAAAGTTGTGTACAGTTTTCTCCGCCATAAGGGAGCTTATTGAAGTTGTGAAGAAAACTCTCGAGCAAGGTGTGGTCGGGGAGTGGAGTAGGGCAAGGAAGGTGTCCTTGTAGCCGAACCACTATAAATCTCTCGTGTCTCGGTTAGATCTTTCCATACCTTATTTATTTCTTTACTTGCATCGTCATTACTTTCATACACATAGGCTTATATAATTGCTAGTATTAATTAGATGTCGACTTCACATAAAGATCAAATTGAAAATCCATTCAAGAAACCAAAACTTTTACAATCAATTTAAAAGAATACATATATAACTAATAATAAGGTTCAAGTTTTATTTTTCATACAAACTTGAATCTAAGTGTTTTAAAAATAAACAAAGGTTTTCATAATAAAATTAAAAAGACATAAAACTATTCAACCCCCCCTTCTAGTTTTCCACAATTGGTATCAAGAGCCACGTCAATCAAGATCTTTAAAATATACTGTATTTTAAAACTTGAATCGATCTATGGAATTCAAAAAATATCTAGAAGGGGAATCTTTGCTAAAAACCACCACTATTTGAAAACTATACTTTTCTTGAATGGAAAAATAAATTTGAAACTTTTGTGAAATTAATTGATCTAGATCTTTGGCATGTCATTTCGATTGGTGATTTTGAAAGTCAAACAAAAACATATTTTGAAAGTCAAACAAAAACTGATTTTGAAAATCAAACAAAAACGGATTTTGAAAGACAAACAAAAACGGATTTTGAAAGTCAAATTGATTATTTGAAAACAAATAATGAAATAAATAATAAAGCTAAAATAATTATTTATAAAACCTTGCCAAAAGTTGAATATGAAAGAATATTCTTCTGTAAAACGGCAAATGATATTTGGAAAAATTTCTTAAACTTTCATCAAGAAAAATGTCAAGCCAAAGATGAGGATTTTGATCTTGTACATGAATTAGTTATCTTAGAAAATTTAATAGATAAACATTTAGATAAAATAGATACATGTGCTACTAGTTCAAATGTTGTTAATGAAGGTGTTAGCGACGAAGACTACATGAATCAACTCCAAAGTGAACTCAATCCAAGATCATGGAGTGACACAGACGAAGGAGAAGATCATCATCCGACTCACCTATCATTCACACGTCGATCATCATCTGAGACATTACGAAGAAAAGCTAGGACGTGAGGTAAGTTCTCTTTTTAAATTTCATAAGTAATTACTTCATGCATATAATCTTATTAATGCCTTAGGATACGCTTAGTCTGATAGGTTGCTTTGCCTTTACACTTTAGTTATATTCGTTCTGTGGCTTAATGAACTAGAAACTCTTTAGTTAGCCCCCCTAAGTATTAGTAAACCAAGCAATCTTCATATTTGGTACTCTTCGATAGGTAAATTTAGGAACTTAATTTCTTCTGAAAAGAGAATGACTACTGGAGAATCTATTGACTAGAAACTCAATTTGACCTAACGGTTGAATTGCTTCTATGCGAGAAGTTGGGTGTGTGTAACCCGTAAAAACGGTCGTGTTTAGCCTGAATTGAGCACCACTAGTAATAGTCTCATACTCATTCTCCAACTTGAATACATTAGTCTTCCTAAATATACCCAACGATAGTTTACTGTTATGAACTTTGCTTTTCACTAGAGCTTTTCATTCCTAGATGTATGTCATCCTGCATATATAAAATTTCTAGATGTTTACTTGCTCCTATGTGATTTGACTGCATGCCTTCGTAATTATTTGTTTAGTTGAATGCATTGTCATTATAATAACTTTTGTTTTTCTCTAACTACTCTGACATGATGTATTTTTGTATTTAGTCATAATACATGCGTAAATGTCGTAGGATATGTAGAAAGAGGTAGCATGTGACAATAGACTTGAGCATGAGATCTTTTATAAACCATTATTTTTTTAAACCTATAATTAATGGGACTTATTTTTAAATTTGCAAAAACTTCACATTTTGGAAAAATAATTTTTCAAAAGATTATGACACATTTCTATTTTACATATTTCACCATCCTACCTTTCTTCCAAACTTGTGTCCATAATTACGTGTTTATCAAAACCAAAGATTGGAAAAATATGTTTTCTTTCCTCATAAAAACATTTTGAAATAAAACCAAAACTATTTCATTAAAATATTTTTCACATACAAACCCACTTTCAAACATTGTTGAATAATGCCAAAAACATTTCTTTAAATCATGCATGGTGATCTCATATCTGTCATCTATATTTATGTATGTGACATTTATAAGTGAACTAAATTTGAAAATAACCATAATTTATTCACTAAGACCTCACTTGGTACAAGTCTAGAAGTCCATGCTATCACAACTCTACATTCCCATGCACATAGATATTCATTAGGATTATTTAACTAGCTTATTAATCTTCCTAAATATAATACTATGAATTACTTGGTGATATGTAGTGTTTTCTTGTCTAACATATATATGTTACATGCTAAATGAGTTGTTTGCATGCTAGATAATAATGTCTAATGAATATGCTTAGCATACATAAGTTATTAAATCCTAAAATACCTCAAAAGAAGTTGGACTTGCTTGAAACTAAACCCAAAAACACAACCCTTTCAACAATTTTCTGCCAAAAACCCATTTCCAATAACCTGGAAATCAGCAGATGGGCGGCCCCCTTAATTCATTAGACGGCCCCCTTAATATTTAAGGGGACTGGCCCCTTAATTAAGGGGACCGACCATCTGATGGTCGAAGGTGCTGCTCCCTTTTTCTATTTTTCAGCCCATTTTATCCTATACTTCCCAAAATTCACAAACACATTTTGTCACAAACCACCCTCCAAAATTTACCTTCCACAATCACATCATCACTACACCATAAATACCCATTTGGAGGAGGAAGTTTGACATTTGCCATAACCCAACAAATGATGTTGTTCAAACTCAACCAACACCTAAACCTCATCCTAATGAACCCTTTCACACACATAACCAATCATCCATATGTCCACCTTCATTCACTCATAATTACCCAAGTTCACAAATGTCTCCACCACCAAAAGTGTCACCACCACTTCCACCAAATAACAACCACTCTCCATCATCATCACCTTCCACTCAACACTTGAAGTTCATTCAAGAACTCAAGGAAGCCCATGAGCTTAATGCTCTCCTTGCTTTGCACCTTGCTCAAAGCAACTTAAACCCATCACCATCCATATCACCATCATTACCATCATCACCACATCACTTGAGTCAAATTGAGAAACATGTCAACAATTGTCCTTGTTGCATCTTTCTCCAAAATCAAACCATCATTACCATCATCACCATCCATCTCACCATCATCACCACATCACTTGAGTCAAATTGAGAAACATGTCAACAATAGTCCTTGTTGCATCTTTCTCCAAAATCAAACCATCACCTTAAATGAGCGTCTCACTTGGATTAAGTATCTTCTCACTAGATCTAATCCAACACCACCACTTGAACAACATCAAAACCCTCATTCAACATGGTCACGTCCAAGCTCTCCACCTCCAATTCCTCTATCAACACTCTCTCCAACATCCATACACCCAAACTTACAACCTCATTAATCCAACATTTTTTACCCCCTCTTTACCATCATCCATCCAAAATAATCCAAGTTTTCATGTCTCAAGAAAGTCCAATGGATCTCTTAGGCAATTTAAAATTTTCTATTTATTGCATGCTATAAGCAAAATATGTGTTGTATCAATAATTATGTTTTTAACATAATTATTTTCAACTAATGAATGCTTTATTTCTTGTCTATAATATATGATTGTTATGCTTATTGCTTGTATACTTGATATCATGATATATATACATGCTTGATGATTAATAACATGCTTATTCCATAATATGTTTTAAATGTATACATGCGTATTTAACATGTTTATGCCACTATTTAATCATTCTTGATGTACATGATTCAAATGGAGCTTGCTGCAAAAACACCCTAAAAATGACCCTTTTCTGGAAATTTTTCAAATTTGGTCGCCTGGGAAAACACCAGATGGGCGGCCCCCTTAATTCCCTAGGCGGTCCCTTTAATTTTAAGGGGGCCGGCCTACAATTAAGGGGACAGACCATCTGGGCAGTAAAATTTACTGTTTTCTTTTGCATCTTGCGACCCCTTTTATCTAGCCCAAACCTTACCTAAATCAACCATCACCTCCATCAAACACCCATTTTTATTCACCCTGCTATCACCAAAATCATCTCTAAGACACCAAAACTCCATCACCACCACCTCAATGTTAATCCCCAAGTGCACCAAATGCACCATCAAAAACACCCTTCACTCTTGGCACAACATCTTCATCCATACCTTCCACTTCATCCATCAATAACTACATCAACTCACACCTTTCATCACCACCATCAAGAGCATCAACTCCACCTCCTACTCAAAAACCTCCATTCACCCAACTTGTCATTTCAATATCACCAATAACACCTCTTGATGCTCATTTCTCATCATCACCAATACCACCACATCCACAATCAAACCATCATCTTTGGTCTTAGAGATGAGATACACTACATGTTTTCATCCCTTGAACACATGCTTAACAACCAACCTCCACCACAACCTCCATCATTTTCACCCACTACACTACCACCACCTTCATTCTCACCAAATTAAGCATATGCAATGCTTAATCAAAAAAATTTCAAACCATTTTGTGTGCAAGCCCCATGGAAGATCATGTACTCCTAGAATGATTATGTAGATTGCATTACTTACTAGCTAATGTAGGATTGAATATAATCTTGGATGGTTGTGTATTGATACACAACATTTTTAATGAATGTCTTTATATGCATGCTTATTTTTGCTATATATATGCTTGTGCTTCTAATATTTTTCTTGCAAGTATTCCATATATCGATTCCTTGGTGCCCCCAAACGAGGGGGAGTACACATCAAGGGGGAGTTCTCGTCCCGACAAATTTGATCTAAAACTTGTCGGCTTAACCTTTTTGATTCTACAAAAAGGGGGAGAAATAGATGTAAACTCACTAAATACTTGTCTAAAAACTAATTTTTAGATTTAATGAGTTTAGATTTTGTAATCATCAAAAAGGGGGAGATTGTTGATATAAATAATGCCTAAACACGTTATTAATATTTTTCGATATATCTACGTTTTGATAATCATAAAATGTAAAATCATTAATCGGAAAATTATGACGTAAACAAGTATTTAGTTGTAAATATCTATTTCTACAACTCAAATCACTTAAGGTATGAATGAACTAATACTTAATGCATTATATGATCAAAAGAACATTTTCTTAAAAACTAGATTTTTTATAAAACATCAAAAACATTTTATATATTTTTGAAAAACATTTTTGGCATTAAATAAAAATGTTTAATCTTTTATAAAAATATGAATTCAAATTTTAAACCAAAATCAGTTAAAATGTTCCAGAAAAACCTTCCCCACAAAAGGACAAAATTGGCCAACGTTCAGTAAGGGCGGCCCCCTTAATTTTACTAGGCGGCCCCCTTAATAATTAAGGGGACCGCCCCCGCTCCAGTAGGCTCCAGCTGTCCATTTTTTCTCCTATAAATACCAGCCTTCTCCTGGATTTTTACTCAACCCTTTTGCACTAAAACTTTCTGTTGTAGATCTCATTTCATTTCATAAAAAAACCCTTTGATCATGTAATCTTAAGTATTGGTTTCCAAGTGATCCAAGCTTCCACCATCCAAGTGCAAAAGAAGAATACTTCTATCAATCAAGATTAGAAGTATTACAACTTAGTATCATCTTGTTACTTAAGTTGTGTGTTTAACAAAGTTTGTAAATCATTCATTCATTTGTATGTAAGGTGTGTGTTGTAGATTAGTATTGTGTGTAAGTAGTGAAGATGTTGTATAAGTAGTTGTGGTATAGAAGTTGTGAGGTCAAAGTGTAGAAGTCGTGAAGCCGTTGTGTAGAAGTCGTGAACCCGTGGTGTTGAAGTCGTGAAGCCATAGCATAGAAGCTGTGAAGCGGTCGTGTTAAAGTTGTGAAGTCCTAGTCGTGAAGTCCTTGTGTTGAAGTCGTGAAGCCATAGCATAGAAGCTGTGTAGCGGTCGTGTTGAAGCAATGAAGTCCTAGTCGTGAAGTCCTAGTGTTGAAGTCGTGAAACCGTAGCATAGAAGTGGTGTAGCGGTCGTGTTGAAGCCGTGAAGTCCTAGTCTTGAAGTCCTAGTGTTGAAGTCGTGAAGCCGTAGCATAGAGGTTGTGTAGCGGTCATGTTGAAGTCGTGAAGTCTTAGTCATGAAGACATAGTGTTGAAGCCGAGAAGCCGCATCATAGAGGTTGTGTAGCGGTCGTGTTGAAGTCGTGAAGAAGTCGTGAAGAAGTCGTGAAGCAGTCGTGAAGCCGTTGTGAAGTAGTCGTGAATAAGTTGTGAAGAAGTTGTGTTGTGAAGTTGTGAGATTGGTTCTAGCTACGATTAGAACTCGACATTTAGCTTTGTGTCGTTAAACCCGTGTAAGCCAAAGTTGTGTACGGTTTTCTCCGCCATAAGGGAGCTTATTGAAGTTGTGAAGAAAACTCTCGAGCAAGGTGTGCTCGGGGAGTGGAGTAGGGCAAGGAAGGTGTCCTTGTAGCCGAACCACTATAAATCTCTCGTGTCTCGGTTAGATCTTTCCATACCTTATTTATTTCTTTACTTGCATCGTCATTACTTTCATACACATAGGCTTATATAATTACTAGTATTAATTAGAGGTCGACTTCACATAAAGATCAAATTGAAAATCCATTCAAGAAACCAAAACTTTTACAATCAATTTAAAAGAATACATATATAACTAATAATAAGGTTCAAGTTTTATTTTTCATACAAACTTGAATCTAAGTGTTTTAAAAATAAACAAAGGTTTTCATAATAAAATTAAAAAGTCATAAAACTATTCAATCCCCCCTTCTAGTTTTCCACAGTCCTGCATGTATTCAATTCATTAAGTAGTTTTGTTTTATTGTATTAGTACACTTTAATTCATCAGGATTGATGGGCTTGTGTCATGTGACTACGGAAGATCATGCACTCCCCTTAATATTGCTTTCCCATTAATTAAAGTTTATATGTTGATGTCTTTGGTGACTTTTATTAGTGCATTGAAAACCTCTGTGTCTAGCTGAGTCTTGCTTGGGTCGCCATGCCCCTTCCTCGCCTATTTGTTTTAGCGTCTCTTGAATAAATAGGATAGACATAAGTAATCATTAAGGGTTTACTCGCAGATAAGATTAGAGCCAACGAGAAAGGTTTAATTACATACACTTCATATAAAACTAGCAATAAAAAAAGTGACAAGCTATTTAATTATCAGGACAGGTCTTCTTATTGTCTCGAGTATCTATCTGTGTACGTGTGTGCTAATCGCTGATTCGTGCTCATTAGTTTAGTTTACTATTTAATCATAACCAAACCGTGCCAGTCTCTCAGGCTGAAACCCCCTTGCGTTAGATTAGGTTGTATAGCTAACTTAGGATATTAAAATATTGATTAGAATAACTAGATAATACGTTCCACTCTTAGTGATCGACACTCTACTTACTATTATATTCATACTGACCGGGTACACTGCTCGTTAAGTGTGTGTGTTATTGATAAGTCGGCTAAATATAAATTTAAAACTTGAGTAGGCATTAATACTGCTAAACCGCAACGACACACGCGCGCATCAGTAGGCTTCGTCCTTTAGGAGGGTACTGTAACACCCCTTGACCAAACACGACTAAAAACGTAAAAAAATTTCGCAAAAAGTACACCCCAAACTGACATTCTGTCACTCTTTTATGAACTGACAAAAATCTATAAACATTCGTACCTTTAGACTATTTTTAACTGAGACTAGACTCAATTACCTTTGAAACGAAGGGTAGCACGACCCGTGACGGCTTACGGATTAAAAGTTACTCAATTTTTAAACAGACACTAATACCATAGGTATTAGTCTAAAATGCACCCATTTGCATCTAAAATACACACTTTTTCCCTTCACTTTAAAACTGGGGGTATTAGTCTAATTTACCCCCTTTTTACCCCCAAAATACCCCCTTTTTCCTTTCCTTCTAAAACTGGGGGTGTTAGTCTAATTTACCCCCTTTTTACCCCTAAAATACCCCCTTTTTCCTTTCCTTTTAAAACTAGGGGTATTAGTCTAATTTACCCCCTTTTTACCCCTAAAATACCCCCTTTTTCATTTTCTTTTAAAACTGGGGGTATTAGTCTAATTTACCCCCTTTTTACCCCTAAAATACCCCCTTTTTTCTTTCCTTTTAAAACTGGGGGTATTAGTCTAATTTACCCCATTTTTCATCTAAAATACCCATTTTCCGAAAAACGACTTCTATGACCCGACAATTAACGAAACTTTCCCGATTTCATTAGTATGTCAATGGGCTCATTCCCATATAAAAACATCTACCATATGACTTCCCGAAGGGTACTTACAAAATAGACGGGTTATGCAAATAACCCGTTTTGACCCATTTTCACTACAAACAACCCATACGACTTCCGTTTTACACCAAACTTGACTAACTTCATTTATTTAACATATCAAACACGTTCCAACAACACTTGACCCGTTCACTACCCCAAATGGGTATATTTACAACTAAACCAAACGCCCCTTTAACTTTATACATAAACTACACTTTGACTCATAGTTAGACTCCCAAACTTTACGACGACCTCGACACACATTATACAAACCAAAAGAAAGACTCTCGGGGGTACAACCTTGTCTCGAGCTCGGTATTCTACCTAGCTCCTACTACTTATTATCTTCCGAATTCACTTCCAAATCCTTATGCTATAATCCATGAAACTTCCTTCCGTCGCGCATAAGCCTACAAAACATTGACAACTAAAAGAATAAGCTTACGCTTAGTAAGTAACCAAACATAAAACATATATCATACACATACTTTCACATAAGCATCATAACCATCATAAAGGCTTCTAATCTACAACATCCAAACCATATCCCACATATTCTCATATCATAACCATAATCAATCACAACAACCATAACCAACTACATACCTTAAATAGTCCAAATCCAACAAGCTATATACCCTTAGCCACAAACCACTAGCCATCCATACTTAGCTTATAACCTTTCTAAGTCCAACTCCTATATTCTTACACAACCACAATACATACATGATAAATACACATATAATACAAGTTTTTGGGAGAGTTACTTACCTCATATCCAAGCTAATTACCATTCTAATATCACCATCATCATCCACATCCTTATCATCATTATCATCATCCTCTTCACTAGCATCCTAAGTTACAATCACCATAAACATAAACACTTAATAACTCAAAACCATATAACTATAACAACTATCACACCTTTAAACATATTTGGTCATCATATGATCATACTTTGATCATATGATGGACACCCTTTAAATACTCACTAAACCCATTACATAATCATCATTTCCATTTAATTGTACTTAAAACACCATTTACCCAATTTCCCCAAATTGGGTACATAAACCCTAACTCTTAAATTAGCCAATTAAACACTAATTAGAGATTACTTACTTGCAAAAATTATTGCCAGGCTTAGACTCTTGATCTTGGACTTAATCTCTACACTTTGATCATCAATACTTGCATTTTTCCCTCTTCTTTTTCTCCTCCAAGAACCGGACTTCAACCCACCCTTTATAATAATAGAATTGTCTAGAATTTGCTAGTTTATACTAGTTAGATTGCATCTTTGACAAAATGACATAACTAGTCCCTTAAGTCCCATTTTTCCTACTTGGCCCCAACTAACTTATAACATATAATTAACACTTGGCAAACTAGGTCCCTTTAGTTCATACATCATACCTTATATAACCACATTAGTCATACTTTGACTACTAGTTTGACCATCGGGTTTGACTTCAACGTAACTTTGTTGACCAACCAATCACATTAGGTCTTTATCCATTTTCAACCAGGGTGGGGTCCCAACACCTGGGAAACGGGTGTTACAGGTACATCATCACCCTTTGTACAAATGGTAAGCTACGTACCAGAGTGACGGTAATGCTCGTTAGTAGACCGGAGGATACGTCATCACATTTCTATAGAAAAAAGTTCAAAAGTTAGTACTTTCGATAATTCAACCTTTTAAGAAAATTAAATACCCTTGGTAAATATTCATATTAACCATATAATTTCCTTAAAACTAGGACCCGAACTGTCATAGTTCCATTACATCAGTTGATCTGCTAGTAATGAAAGTATTCAACAAGGTAATTTTCGAACAATAATTGACAAACATTTTTCAATTCATAGATCATTATGGGATTTACAATTGCCAAAAATCTATTTGCAATGTAAGCATGTTTCATCCCATCTTATGCCTTAAGTTATAGATCTCACTAAATAACTCAATTAAGTTGTCTAATTTAGAAACTGTAAACTTTTTCAGATACGGTCTCACGTAACATGGAGATTTACCCTGTTGTTGCAATCTAGCTAAGATCTCACATAACTAAATTGCAACACCAAGTGTTCCTTGAATTAGATGGCATAAACTTAAATTTAAAGGGTACTCATTTGATGTGTGAAATCAAAATATGTACGAAGAAGCATGCATACATCTTCGTATCATAGGTTTTTCATAAAAAATTGCTCATTTGTTTTCTATCACTAAGATTAAATCAATAAAGTTTTAATTGAGGTTGTTAGTGCAAATATTACGATATTTAAGCTAAACGGTTTCTTCGGTTTTAATAATGACAAACATATAACATGTAATGCATAACGTAAAATGCGCAAGTTACTTATAAATACAAATCATCAACGCATAATTACATCAACATCTCTCAACGTATCAAGTATGCCTCAACAGAGTCGTAGATTTTCATCCCGACGTAAATCACTCAAGGTATGAACAAACAAATTTAAACTTGACGGATAATCAAAGAAATAAATTTTTTGTTCTAAACTTCACATTTTTAATGTGACAAAACATTTTTTCAAAAATACATTTTACAAATTATTTTTGAATTAAAAAAAAATATTTTATTTTGAAAAATAAGTTTAAAAATCCCAACAGCTATTTTCCCCCACAAAACAGCTCCAAACATCCCCAAATAAACCTTCCCCACTAAAAACAAAAAGAGGAGCGTTTTTGTCTGGGACGGTACCACTAAATTTAACGGTACCGTCTGACAATTAGTGGTACCGTTTGAACTTTAGTGGTACCGTCCGTACGTAACGGCTAGTTCTTTCTTTCCTGATAAATAGTGGACAATTTTACACTTCCAACTTAATTTTTCCAGTTAGTTTTCTCTGGTCTAATCCCTTCTTATTTAGATCACTTTCTTTGATCATTTTGGGAGTCTTAGTTTGTTTAAGAGTGATCCTTTCATCCAACTAAGAGATCACCTTAATTTCTCTACTAGTGCAAGAGAAGAACACATAGTATCACAAAGATACAAAGTGTTATAGTGTTAGTCTAGTGCACTCGTAACACTTGTTACGCGCTAGTTGTATCCTAGCATACGCCAAGTTGATTTTCTTTTGAGTAGTTTGTGAGAGTAGATAATTGTGATCTTGTTGAGATCTTGGAGATCTCTTGTAGCTTGTGGGCTTGTGTGTTGATCAAGTGGATCAAGGGTAGATCAGGTAGATCGAGTCAAGTGAGAGTAGATCATTGTGATCTTGTTGAGATCTTGGAGATCTCTTGTAGCTTGTGGGCTTGTGTGTTGATCAAGTGGATCAAGGGTAGATCGGGTAGATCGAGTCAAGTGAGAGTAGATCATTGTGATCTTGTTGAGATCTTGGAGATTTCTTGTAGCTTGTGGGCTTGTATGTTGATCAAGTGGGTCAAGGGTAGATCGGGTAGATCGAGTCAAGTGTGTTGATTAGTAAAGTAACTCTCGAGTTGGGTACTCGGAGAGTGGAGTAAGGCGAAGAGGAGCTTCGTGACCGAACCACTATAAATCATCGTATCTGGTTTGCGCCTTCTTTACTTATCTCTTTACTTTTATTTTAGTCTTTATCTCTTTATATTTATATTTGCATTGCATTTATGTTTGTGTGGTTTGTTGCTTATATTATGTTGATAATGTTTGTGTTATGGTTTGATTGTGTTTGTGTAGCAACCTGTAAAATTCCCTAGTGATTTGTAAACATTAATCAAGTATTAATTATCATTTACAGTTCAGTTAACCTTTTTTACGAGCAAAATTTAAAATTTTTGTTTATTACATTTCTATTCAAACATTGTTATGTTATTTATAATACGTTGGAACGAGCTCACACACGGACCATAAGTAACCCAACACATTCATTATAAACCAAATGGATCCTATCACTATTCATTAGCCCAATATTTGGCCTGTTACTATTCATTTAGCCCAACCCATTATCTTCTAATTAATTTCTTTCTTAATTCCAGTCGACTAGAACCCTTAAGCTTTGCCTCGTTTATTTTCGAATTCGACACATAAACTATCCCAATTTTTATACCACTCATTTCCTCACCAACCAAATAAGTAGTATGTCGAATCCCATTTCTTAACTCAAACGTTTAATCATTGAACGAGACCTAAAGTAAACCTCACTCGGGCACGTATACTATATAACCTATACAACTTTCATTTTATTAAATTTTACTATATGTATACATTCCTACGTACAACATTTTTCATGCAAATATAATCCATCCACTTGATATTGTATCCATAATATTCGATCTATATTCCGTAGAAATCTCGAAATCCTTATCCTATCTCTATCTCTGACAATCGAATATCACAAGTCCTACTTGCCTATATCTTACATTATATAATCCAACATGCATGCATGCACTTTCCATCTACATATATACGTTTAAGACCCATACATGAAAACCCACTTTCACTTAAAACATTCCAAGCAAACTTGTCGATTAATAAAACTAGAAGCATTTTTCGAGCCAAGTCCTAGTTGGTTACTCTCTCACTCGATAACTTGTCGATTGCTCTAACGAAAGAAGTACCTCTTGATCAATTTTCTATATCGTTTCGAACATAAACTCCACCATTTAAGGTGTAGTGAGTCTCCTAAACCTTTCTCAATTCATTCTTATCGAATTATAATCAATCATGCATCATACATTTTTATTTCGAACGTCTAATGTTTTTATACATTTATACGCATTACATTTATTTTTTTTTCGTATCATACATAGATCCTCCTTCATGGAATGGCTAGGAATGCATTGTACACATTCATTTCGTTTCATATCTAGCTCGTTTCTATTTATTTCAAATCCTATCTCATTTATTTCAAACGTATATATATTTCATTTCATTTCATTTATGTTTTCATTTATTTATTTTTATATAGAGCCTCCTTCATGGAATGGATAGGACACGTTTTACACTTTATATTTCCATTACAAATTCATTTCATTCCTTTTCGAATTCATTTTATTTTACGTACATTGAATTTTATTTCATTTTCATATTTATCGAACATGTGTACTCGACATAGAATAGACCACGTAAAAATCTAATTCTTAAACGCGACCCATCATTTTTATTGACCAACCCGTTTCTTCATAAGCTAACTAATCAAAATCGTGTTTTGAGATTCCTCTCATAAGCCTTTAAAAGCTCTTTAAAACCCTCAAACCTTTCGCTATTTGAAACTGTCGCAACCTTTTTCATTTTAACGCATGGGCTAATAAGCCCAATAAGCTCTTTTTGGCTTATTCGTATAAGCTGTCAACCTAAGCCTTTTTTTAACGTTTTTATAAACCTAAAATAGGCCCAAAACCAAGCCCAAATATTTCTAAAAAACCACGAATCGTTTTGTGTTAATGGGCCGTGTTTTCAAACGTTAAAAGCCCATTAAACTCTAAATTAAGCAATTTGTAAATTAAGCAGTCGAAAGGCTGTTAATTAAGCATTATTAACTTATAGAAACTCTCGGATAAATTTTCCAAAACTTTTTGTACAATTTGGACTTATTTTGCAAAGCGTATTTACTATTAGGGGTAAAAAGTGTAACTTTTGGAAAAATGGGGAACAAATTGTCAATTCAGTAACTTATGGGTATAAAAGATTAAAATAATAACTAGAAGGTTTAAAATGTATTATATGACCTTTTTGGACTAAATGTGTAACCAGGGACTAACGGTGCAAATGTTACACCGTTAGGGTTAAAAATGTAGAATTTGTATAAGTTCAAGGACCAACAACAACTTTATTTTATTTTCATTTCCAATTCATATTTTACGTTTCTCATTTCATTCACGTGCATTTTATTACGTTTCATTCACTATTTGACTTATAACGTTTATATTTATATAAAACGAGTTTTAACGATTAACTTAACGTTTTATTCAAACCACTTTTGAGGAAACGATATTTATGATTTAAATAACATAAAAACAAGATAATATAATATATAATATTATTTTTGAACTTTAAGCATTTTAAACATATCATTCACACTCACCACAAACCACTTCGTCATCCGATACATTTCCACTCATTATTCGTATTAGGCCAAAACCGTCAAAATCTCAGACTTCCTTATTATTATCCAGGTCGTGTTTTGAAGTCGTTCCCTTTATTCATTTGATTTCGCTTTTCACTTTTGCCAGTTACATTCCAGGTAATTCATAGCCCCACTTTTATTATTATTACTTGCTTTGTAAAACATTTGGGTTGAGAAACATGCAAAACATATTTTTCAGGACCAACATTATACTCATGTTTTATTAAACTATTACGCAAGGATTAGCCTAAGAATTGTATCCCCATCATGCCCAAATTCATGAACCGTCAATTCCACTTGGGAAGCGCGAATGCTATAAATAGATCTATTGAAGTTGACTCCCCCGTTCGGTTTGGTCAGGTTGACCAAATGGTGGCGTATAACATGTCGAATCACGAGTGTCTCGGGATAGACACTTACAAGGGCCTTTATTTAACGTGCTTCTAGAGCATGCATATTGTCAAGCTTCGGTTGTATGAACTTAGTGCTAGCGTAATTAGACATTTATATTTGATGTGTCATCATATTTGTTGTGATGGTCACATGCTTTCAATTATGGTCCAACTTTACTGCTTTATTATAAACCTATGAACTCACCAACCTTTGTGTTAACACTTTTAGGCATGTTTTTTCTCAGGTAATTAACGGAGCATTCAAGGCACGGAGTGGGCATTTAACGGATGGTTTTGGTGTCAAATAAATTTCTGTCATTCATAACAAAATTACTTTATCGTTTGTGGAATATTAAACGTTGAAATCCCTGTTTATATCTGAATTTCTAAATGAATGACAAATGACTTTCAAAACGTCTCTTTTGAGTCATTTTCTATAATTATGACTGTGATCCTACCAGTAATACCCCTATTAGTCTTCCGCTGTTAACTCAAAATTTACGGGGTGTTACAGATTGGCATCAGAGATATAGTTATAGAAAACCAAATGTTCTTGAAACATTGGACTATAACTACATTTTCAAAACGGACCACTTTACACCATACCACGTTACGCCCTCCGTGCCTGCAGATTTTATAACATCATGTTTACAGTATTGCTTATCAGGATTATTGCATATTAACTTTTATATAATTGATGCTATTCATTACTTACAATTACATTTTACGGGGTTATTACAGTACCATGCCTACAGTATCACACCCTAGTACCTCATCATCGGACATGGAGTCCGAGGATACCTTATCATCCATTACCTCACCCGTAGTTCCTAGCACGTCGACCTCGCAATAGGGTACGACTACCCATAGTTCTGATTATATTACCATCACCAAACCTCGCTGATAGGGTTACCGTAGAGTCTGATCAGGATTCAGACGTAGATGATTGAGATACGTGATGAGTGTCTAAATACTCATCATTTCTTTCACATTTTGACTGCAAAAAACATTTAAAAACATGCAGTTATGCTTTAAAATTCAGAAAATATCATTGTATTGTGTTTTTATATGTTTCAAATGCAAAATGATTAAAAACAGATAAAAAATGAATAAAGTTTGCAAAAATGTCAAGTCTAGTCCCTCGAGTTTCAAAAAATGGCAAAAATAGTCCTTGGAAGTTTAAAATGGAAAATAATCAATTGTGGACCTTGTACTATTGAAACTTGTCATGAATAACCCTTGGAAATATTTTCAGAATGTTGCACAGTTGGTCCCTGGAATTTCAGAATTGGCAACCTTAGTCCCTTAAAGTTAAAACAAATCCAATTCTAATCCTACCCAACCCTTATCCAATAAACCCTAAACTAAACCCACTAAATCCTAATCCTAACCCATCACCACACAACCCAATCCATTAAAAGCCCAATACCACATTAACCCTTACCCCGTATACCCTTAGCTAAAAACCCAAGTCAAACCATCGGTCAACTTCTTCTTCCAAAACCACCAACCCGCCAAAACAAAACCATGTCCTCTCCCCTGACACAAACCCACACCCTCACCATTCCTCAATTCCTGTCACACGCTACCCTCTTACACTTAGCTACTCACTCCCACTATCCCACATGGCTCAGAAAAAGCAAAACCCACTTGTTTTAGTTTTCCCGCCAAAAGGGCAAATCAACGATAGAGATTAATTCTAACCAATCTACGGTGGGGATATGTTCAAGAGGTCAGAGGAAGCTTATTGGAGTGATATTTAAGAAGATAGAAGACTCAGAAAAATCTGTCACTGTATTTAGACCTTTTTCGTAGTGTAGAGTTCTTGTTGCTTAATTTTAGTTAAATCTCAATTCCAATTTGTAATTCAAGTTCGTTTATGCTTATTTATTTCAATCTGTATCAGAAATTGTTCTAAGTCTTTAGTTTAATGAAAGTTTGATTTTTCATGTTTTACTGGTATTCGAATAAAAATTATTGTTGTTAAAAGTTTGATAACAGGCTCTCATTTAAGCTTCAATAAGCTCATAAGAGCTTATTAAAGCTTTTGTTTTAATTAATTTCGTGTCAACTCAGCTTTAATTTCCAAAGTCAAGAAAAGTCACCCTTTAGTTAAAAAAAAAGTCAAAAACTGCTTATTGCTTAATCCTAGTGCTATTTAGGGGTGTTTAGTGCTTTTTCAGGTTCTATCATGGCTAGTTAATCATTTGTCTTTCATGTTTGAGCTTATTTTGGTCTGTGGTAGTGTGAATATCCATATCAGTTTCCTTAAAGGAGTGTTTGGATGAAAGTCAAAATGGTTCATTTGGTGGCCTACTGTTCATATGCACATCTGGTATGTTTTTCTTATGGTTAAATTAGCTTAGATCAGTTGCTAGAATATAGTTTTTAGCTGTTAGGGAAGATTTGTAAGTTAACAGTAGAATAGTGAAGATTTAGAATCTCATTTGCTTATCACTGTACTTGGATCTTGTAGTGCTTAAGTTAGTGTTTTTGATTCCCTTTTAGTGCATTAGAGTTAACTTAGAGAGTTTGATCTAATTCAGTAGGCTTGGGTATACTTTGGTAAAAATCTGCACATTTTCTTAATCTGCCTTTTCAGCCCTTTTGTATCTTAAATTTAAGCTAGTAGCAGTAGGATTGATCTTCTAATTTTTGTGTTTATCAGTAGTTTGCTAGCTAATCCTTATCTGTTTCAACTTTATTCTGCATTTAGAGCTTATTTGTTAGCTTATTCATGGCCTGCAAGTACCCCATTTGCCCTGTTCTGCCCTGCACATAGCTTATTCAGGTTTCATGCACCTGATCTTTGGCTTAATTAGGGTTCAATTGGGTTGATTGTGATGGGGCTTTTTGCATTTTAGTATACCCTGATATACTAGGTAGCTTTTTCCCCCAATAGGTTGCCTTCAAGCAGCTTATTGAGTGCTTAATTGAGCCTGCTAGTTGGGGGATTTTCTGCATAAGTTTTGATACTGTCCTTGTGCTTAAAGTGCTTTTCCAGAGTGCTTATTTTAGCTTTTTCAGTTGTTTCATGCTTCTATTAGTATAATTATCCAGTTTCTATCTTTTGGTAATTTTCCTAGCTTTTTAGCTTATTTTTGGCTTATAGGCAAACTGCTTATTAGCCCAAATCTGCTTATCAGGCTTAGATAACTTCCACTTTTATTTTTCCTAGCTTTCTAATATTAATTTAGATTTACTCAGAATTTTTCATAATTTTCCTAAGTCATTTAATATTTTTAATCTTTTTAATTAGTTTCTATTAGTAATTAAATCATAATAAATAGAATAATAATCAGAAAAATATAATTTTAATTTTCATAATTTTCTTTTGTCATTTATAATCCAGGAAAAATATAATAATATTTTTAGACCTTAAGAAAACCAAAAATAGAAAAATAGTGATAGCTTCTATTTAATAGAATTTATTTTTTTTAAATTTTAATTAAGTAATTTTCATTTTTATAATTTTCTTAGCTTCTTTTCATCTTATAATATTTTTAGAAAAAGTTTTAGATTTTTCTTTGTTAATTTAGTATTTATTATAAATTTAAATAGTTTAAAAAGTTATTAAATAATAAATAATTAATAATAATTAGATAAAAAGTTTAAAAAAATATATAATTTAAGTTTTTAAATAAGTTTTAAGTCATTTTACATTTTTAGGTTTTAATTTTATAGATTTCAGTTTTTGTCCCATTTTAGATTTCCTGTTGCGCGTTTTAGTTTATTTTTAGTCGCGTTTAGATTTCTTGTGCATAATTGTTTATCATTTGTTAAATATCAAAAAGCAAAATCCAAAATATCTAAATCATCAATCACTCTAATCCAAAGCTTTCCACAGTTGCCCATTCACACCTCGTTGGGAAACGATTCGGGTAATTACTTACCTGACTTCACACTACACACGAACGTGAGTTTTTGCAAGTATCCTTTTTCACAAAGGGGTAATTTGTAATTATTCACGAGCATCCGCTGTCTGCATTTATTTATAGGTGTATTCAGCACGGATCAAATTTTGGCGCCGCTGCCGGGGAGGTGTGCTGCGACTATTGTGTTAAGTTTAAGCGATTAGTGATTTGAGACCCTTCTTCCAGAAGTTCCTATTTCCCATAAACCATATAAAAAACAAAAATATTTTTTTCTTTTCTTTTCTATATATATTATCATATAAAAATTAAAAACCCAAAAACATCATCCGTTTTCTTTGTTTAAATAATAACAAATAAAATTTACCATCGAGAACCAAGACAGAGTACTACCTAACTGGGGGTACGACCATAATAAGTTCCCAAACCAAAGATAAAAACTTGACTTTGTGTCGCTTGCGAATTCGGCTCACCTTTGATTGATAAACAAACTCTAACGGAGGTTCTAGGAGGTCTTGACATTAAATTGCAGACCGAAAGAAGCGGGTTTTTAAGGAGCATTTATTGCCCACCTTTGCTTCTCCGCCACTCTGTGCATTTTTCAGTCAGAGAGCTACCGTACGCTGGTTGATTTAAGGTTTAAGTTCCTTGTGTTTTGCTTCGATCTTGTTTTAATTTTTGAAAAAAAAAATAATAAAAAAAAAAAAAAAAATTGAAAAACCAAAAATATTCATCTTTACCCTCTCGCCCTTTTTGATTCTTTATCCCTTTACCCTCTATCCGTTTGATTCTAACTTCTTCTATATTCTTATGGCATCTCTCGACGACGATTTCTTTGAACTTAGGGCCCTTGAAAACAACATTGAAAAACTTCAAGCCTTGTCAAAAATGTCGAGATGTCGTGTTGATTATGATGGACCATCGATTCCTATTCCCTCTCCGGTAAGGGAAATGGAACAAGAAACCGGGGTGACAAAGGACCCGGTACTTCTCTCTGACAATGGAAGTGCTAAATACGTCCAACCTACGGTTGTCCAAAAATCTAAGCTCACAATTACTCCCAAACCGTCAAGAATCGATCCTAACCTTTCACGATTTACGGTTAAAAGTTTGTCAAGCAAACGTACAGAGCTTAGAACGGTGACTAAAAAGAATGACTTGCCTAATCTTCACATTTATCAAGAACAAGAACCAGAGAACATAACGGAAGTGGTGGAAATTCCCAGCTCTCAGAGCACACCACTTGTCCCACCTCCGGATTTTATTCCTTGTGTCGGTTGTGGTGAGCCGCTTTTCGGTTTGCCATGTCGTTGGTGTACATGTGAACAATGTGGTAATGATATTCGAGACGGAAGTTGTTTGTTTTGTGGTTCTAGGAATTCATTTGCTTATGATCCTAATCCGAACTCATTCAACGACTCTTCAAAATTTTCCAACTACCCATCACATTCATACGAGCAAGAATCATATAATCCAAATTTCAATGATGCTTCGTATCAAAATGCACCAAGTTTTTGTTGTGAGTTTTGTGGAGGTCCTCATCAAGGATTTGAGTGTCAAACCGGGAACACGTTTGTCTATGAACAGTTTTCTGGTAACACTCAGGACTTTGGAAACGACCAAATTCCACATTATTCACTAAGTCAGTCACAACAATCATTTTGTTGTGAGTACTGTGGAGGTCCACACTTCAGTTACGATTTTCAAACAAGGAATCCATTTCCTTGTAACAATTATGACTATTCATATCATGACCAACCTTTACAGTACCAAATGAATGAGGATGTCTCTGAGTGTGTTCCTGATGACAATTCTAACAAAGATATTCCTCAAAACATTCTCCTTGCTCTTCTGGATTTATTAAAAAATTTAAAGGAAGATAAATGTGCCCAAGAAAATCCTCATGCTGATAATCAATGTCAACCTTTCGGTTTTCACACATCAGCCGAACTACGAGCAGCTAAAGCACGTGCCAATTTCCGCAATGCTGCTTTTATCGATGACGATGATGACAGTGATGATGAAGATATCGTTGATATTCTTCAAAAAGATTCATCAAGTTCATCAGTTGAGATTCCTTTCGTGGAAATACAGGGAGAAAAGTCTATGGAGGAACTGCTAGCAAAAGAACAAATGGAATTTATAAAACCTTTGTATGCTAGCACTTCTCAACTCTCTGAGTCTGCTGTTATCACACCCGAAGTTCCCACTAACTCTCTTAACATGGGGGACGAGCGTCTTGACACAATTCCTGAAAAGGAATCGGACGAATTCATAAAGTCTTGTGTTGAGAACCTTGTCTCAATCCCAAGTGAGTCACGGGGAACTTTTGATCAAATGTGTGATATTCCTCCTCCTCTTGATTTTTCAAAAGATCATATTGAGATGTTCTCCGATTCCACTAATGATGATACTTTATCATGTGGAGACATCATGTATATGGAGGAATTTCCTTCTGAGCCAGTCAGCTTAGAAGAAGAGAATGATGAAGAAATAATCAAATACGAAACTCTTCGTGAAACATTATTAAATGTTAATCTTCTCATTTCTAAAATCGAGGCTTTCAAAGAAAAACCCATTTCATCTCCTATCCCCATAAAGGATAGTGACATATTTTCCGATGATTCTATTCCGGAAATGGAAGCCTTCTGTTTTGATCAGATGGGAGAGAAAATTAGTAGCAATACCACTTCTCATTCTCATAATTCTCCCCCCGATTATGATTCATTCACCTTTGAGGAGTTCCCCAGTGAACTCACTCATATCATATCTCCACCGGAGTATGATAACTTTTACTTTGATCTTGACAAAGAAAATCTTTATGTCCCGGTGGGAAATGTTCTCAACACTGAGAATTTGATTAATATCAAAATTCCATCCCTCCCGCCCAGAATATGTCTTGATCAGCCGAGCTTAAATGATGAGAATCATGATACTGAAATCATGAATTCTCCTTCTGATGATGATGAGTTAGTCATGATTTTTATCATGACTTTCTTTCTTTTCTTCACCTACACGGTGACTTCTCCTGTTCTTTACTCCTTCGGGAATGAAGACACTATCTTTGATCCCGGCATTTTCATTTATCATTTGTGAGCCGGATCTGTGTATATCTCATCGGTGTGGAACTTTCATGAAATTCAATGTTTATCCAAACCACATTGAATGAAAGTCCGATGGAGATTGTTTCTTCCACTTGCTTCCCCATGAACCAATTAATTCGGGGTCGAGTCAAGCTAAGTGACTCGGTGATCAAAAACTCAAGCACACCATATGGGTTTTCACCCATATTTCTGACTTCTTTCACTTTTCTAACACCTAACGGTGGGGGAGATGCCCCACATGTTGTATATATGTACATTTCAAAAAAAAAAAAAAAAAAAAAAAAAAAAAAAAAAGTGTGTGTTTATATAAAATATGGCTATTAGTAATGTTTCCTTTTTACGTTTTAAGTGTCGGCATAATAGCCGGTACTTTGAATATTGAGGGCAATATTCAGTTCTAAGTGTGGGGGGGAATTCTAGCGAATTTAATCAAATGTACCATCTAGTACCCCCATTTTAGCCAAAAAATTTAAAATTTTTTCTCACTTAGAACGCAATAAATGGTTATCAGTCCGCCATGTCTAACCCACATAAGGATTGGCTAATCCAGGAGCAAACGGCTCTTGGTAAAGATGTCTCAAATCCGTTGATGGCTTACAATTTGCCGAAAATTGTATGGTATTCAACTCGCCATATCTTTAAAAGTGAAGAGTTGGCTAGCCTGCAAGGTTATGGCTTGTGGTAAAGGCAGTGAAAAACCATGATTGGTAATCAGCTCACCAAAGATAATAACTGTATTTTATCTAAGAGTTGGCTAGTCCAGAAGCAAACGGCTTCTGGTAAAGACAAATCAAAACCGTTGACAGTTGATGGTTTGCTCAAAATCATTTGGTTATCATTGTACCAAAGTATCACATACTAAAACATTGGCTACTCCAGAAGTAATGGCTTTTGGTAAAGAGAAAAATCCATTAAATCTTCATAAATAATTGCTAGGGACTAGCAATAATTTAGTGTGGGGGATTGATGAGTGTCTAAATACTCATCATTTCTTTCACATTTTGACTGCAAAAAACTTTTAAAAACATGCAGTTATGCTTTAAAATTCAGAAAATATCATTGTATTGTGTTTTTATATGTTTCAAATGCAAAATGATTAAAAACAGATAAAAAATGAATAAAGTTTGCAAAAATGTCAAGTCTAGTCCCTCGAGTTTCAAAAAATGGCAAAAATAGTCCTTGGAAGTTTAAAATGGAAAATAATCAATTGTGGACCTTATACTATTGAAACATGTCATGAATAACCCTTGGAAATATTTTCAGAATGTTGCACAGTTGGTCCCTGGAATTTCAGAATTGGCAACCTTAGTCCCTTAAAGTTAAAACAAATCCAATTCTAATCCTACCCAACCCTTATCCAATAAACCCTAAACTAAACCCACTAAATCCTAATCCTAACCCATCACCACACAACCCAATCCATTAAAAGCCCAATACCACATTAACCCTTACCCCGTATACCCTTAGCTAAAAACCCAAGTCAAACCATCGGTCAACTTCTTCTTCCAAAACCACCAACCCGCCAAAACAAAACCATGTCCTCTCCCCTGACACAAACCCACACCCTCACCATTCCTCAATTCCTGTCACACGCTACCCTCTTACACTTAGCTACTCACTCCCACTATCCCACATGGCTCAGAAAAAGCAAAACCCACTTGTTTTAGTTTTCCCGCCAAAAGGGCAAATCAACGATAGAGATTAATTCTAACCAATCTACGGTGGGGATATGTTCAAGAGGTCAGAGGAAGCTTATTGGAGTGATATTTAAGAAGATAGAAGACTCAGAAAAATCTGTCACTGTATTTAGACCTTTTTCGTAGTGTAGAGTTCTTGTTGCTTAATTTTAGTTAAATCTCAATTCCAATTTGTAATTCAAGTTCGTTTATGCTTATTTATTTCAATCTGTATCAGAAATTGTTCTAAGTCTTTAGTTTAATGAAAGTTTGATTTTTCATGTTTTACTGGTATTCGAATAAAAATTATTGTTGTTAAAAGTTTGATAACAGGCTCTCATTTAAGCTTCAATAAGCTCATAAGAGCTTATTAAAGCTTTTGTTTTAATTAATTTCGTGTCAACTCAGCTTTAATTTCCAAAGTCAAGAAAAGTCACCCTTTAGTTAAAAAAAAAAAAGTCAAAAACTGCTTATTGCTTAATCCTAGTGCTATTTAGGGGTGTTTAGTGCTTTTTCAGGTTCTATCATGGCTAGTTAATCATTTGTCTTTCATGTTTGAGCTTATTTTGGTCTGTGGTAGTGTGAATATCCATATCAATTTCCTTAAAGGAGTGTTTGGATGAAAGTCAAAATGGGTCATTTGGTGGCCTACTGTTCATATGCACATCTGGTATGTTTTTCTTATGGTTAAATTAGCTTAGATCAGTTGCTAGAATATAGTTTTTAGCTGTTAGGGAAGATTTGTAAGTTAACAGTAGAATAGTGAAGATTTAGAATCTCATTTGCTTATCACTGTACTTGGATCTTGTAGTGCTTAAGTTAGTGTTTTTGATTCCCTTTTAGTGCATTAGAGTTAACTTAGAGAGTTTGATCTAATTCAGTAGGCTTGGGTATACTTTGGTAAAAATCTGCACATTTTCTTAATCTGCCTTTTCAGCCCTTTTGTATCTTAAATTTAAGCTAGTAGCAGTAGGATTGATCTTCTAATTTTTGTGTTTATCAGTAGTTTGCTAGCTAATCCTTATCTGTTTCAACTTTATTCTGCATTTAGAGCTTATTTGTTAGCTTATTCATGGCCTGCAAGTACCCCATTTGCCCTGTTCTGCCCTGCACATAGCTTATTCAGGTTTCATGCACCTGATCTTTGGCTTAATTAGGGTTCAATTGGGTTGATTGTGATGGGGCTTTTTGCATTTTAGTATACCCTGATATACTAGGTAGCTTTTGCCCCCAGTAGGTTGCCTTCAAGCAGCTTATTGAGTGCTTAATTGAGCCTGCTAGTTGGGGGATTTTCTGCATAAGTTTTGATACTGTCCTTGTGCTTAAAGTGCTTTTCCAGAGTGCTTATTTTAGCTTTTTCAGTTGTTTCATGATTCTATTAGTATAATTATCCAGTTTCTATCTTTTGGTAATTTTCCTAGCTTTTTAGCTTATTTTTGGCTTATAGACAAACTGCTTATTAGCCCAAATCTGCTTATCAGGCTTAGATAACTTCCACTTTTATTTTTCCTAGCTTTCTAATATTAATTTAGATTTACTCAGAATTTTTCATAATTTTCCTAAGTCATTTAATATTTTTAATCTTTTTAATTAGTTTCTATTAGTAATTAAATCATAATAAATAGAATAATAATCAGAAAAATATAATTTTAATTTTTATAATTTTCTTTTGTCATTTATAATCCAGGAAAAATATAATAATATTTTTAGACCTTAAGAAAACCAAAAATAGAAAAATAGTGATAGCTTCTATTTAATAGAATTTATTTTTTTTAAATTTTAATTAAGTAATTTTCATTTTTATAATTTTCTTAGCTTCTTTTCATCTTATAATATTTTTAGAAAAAGTTTTAGATTTTTCTTTGTTAATTTAGTATTTATTATAAATTTAAATAGTTTAAAAAGTTATTAAATAATAAATAATTAATAATAATTAGATAAAAAGTTAAAAAAATATATAATTTAAGTTTTTAAATAAGTTTTAAGTCATTTTACATTTTTAGGTTTTAATTTTATAGATTTCAGTTTTTGTCCCATTTTAGATTTCCTGTTGCGCGTTTTAGTTTATTTTTAGTCGCGTTTAGATTTCTTGTGCATAATTGTTTATCATTTGTTAAATATCAAAAAGAAAAATCCAAAATATCTAAATCATCAATCACTCTAATCCAAAGCTTTCCACAGTTGCCCATTCACACCTCGTTGGGAAACGATTCGGGTAATTACTTACCTGACTTCACACTACACACGAACGTGAGTTTTTGCAAGTATCCTTTTTCACAAAGGGGTAATTTGTAATTATTCACGAGCATCCGCTGTCTGCATTTATTTATAGGTGTATTCAGCACGGATCAATACGCTCTCAGAGGACGTTTCTTTTAGGGATAGATAGAAGAAAATTTACCAGCACGCTACTAGGTTATTATACTAGAAGGCCACATGGAAGACCCGACAACTTGTTTAACCCACTTACCCATTCCTACCCGTAGGCCAGTAGAAGAGAATGGAAACTCGTTAAGATCTCAACAACGTCAAGGGACAACAACAATGTTTAAACAGAAGAAGAAGTTTCCGCTATACTAATAAACCATAGTTCAAGCCCTTTAGAGTTGTATTTCCTTTTGTACTTTACCTTAGGTATATGACGTAACCTGAGTGAAATAAATACTTTTCTATATTATGAATCTCTATCTTTTAACATTTCCATGATAATCGCAATCTCTATCTATTACATTATCTATTCCGTTTACCCTACCCATAACCATTTCGTAACCACACACTGCTACCCCATTAGGAATTCGGTTATTTTCCTTCCTGACCAGATAGTAGACTATTACCATTCTATAAGATTTCTTCACGAAACCTAGAATTCATTTCAGACTAACCTACTACCGCCCCATAAGATTTTAATCTATCACCGATGTGCAACCCGATTTCTCTTGTTACCTTGAAAACTTATTTAGGTTGTCATTTTTCAAAACAACCCGTTGAACACCATCTAAAACTTCTAGGAAACATAAGACCACTTTGACTGAACCAAGCATTACATCATTTGTCCTCAATTATACATAGCCTGATCAACTATGTCTAATTCAGGAAGAATCATGTCATGAAGAAAACAGTCATCTTTTCAAAATTCCTAATAACAATCTTTATTCAAAAGCAAGTTTTAGGACAAGATAAACCGTTCATAACCATCCCTGTAGCTAACACTCAATAGGTACCTACACCTTTTACCCAACATCCAAATGAAAGTAATCCAACTGGGTGACAACTAGTATTAACGAAAGAATCAGTGAAAATAATGGACAGAGAGGTGAAATAGCTAAAACAAAACCATATCCCAATAAGTCAATATTCGAGGGAACTCTAATCGAGGACCAGAGTATACATAGGAACATGAGGACGAGATTCACGAAAAGTACCCACATTTATCTCCATAGGCAACCCTAGCAACTATCTTAGACTTTAAATTCCGGGACGGAATTCTGTTTGACTGGTGGGTACTTGATGAGTGCCTATTTACTCATCATTTTATGCCCATATAATACATAAAAAATGCTAAAAACAGCCAAATATGCCAATTTATATTATAGATATCCTTGGATTGTGTTTTTATGTATTTCAGGTACAAAGGATTGAAAATAGAGCGAAAACAGACATTTTTGGATCGTCTCGACAATATTTGTGCATCTGATCAAGTGAAGACGAAGTCAAAGTCAAACTCGGGATTTAGCCTTGGAATGAGCATGGAGAAACAAACCCAAAACCATTTTTCATGGGCCAACCCGACCCAATTTAGTGGGCCAAGTCAACCCATTTAAATTACACTAAATCAAACCTTTTTATCCCAAATCTAAAAAAAATAACAAACCCAATTCTAATCCTAAAACAGGCCCAGCCCAATCAATAAACCCAACAAACCCGGATCCAGCCCCTTTTATTAAAATAACCCAGGGTCAGATAGTCAACCCCTTTCCCCCTTTTACCTTTTTGCTGCCAAAAGCAAAAACCCAAACCTGCAACCTCTCCTTTTCCTGCTCCAACCCACCCTATTTACCCCCCATGCGCAACAACTCACAAAGTCAACCATGCCAAGTTGGCAATCCAGGTACAATTTGGCGCCAAATCTCAAATGGAGGGCTGTGATGAGCTAAAAGATAATCCAAATGCTGAAATTGAAACTGAGAAAGCACAAGGGTCCAAATGAAGCACAAAGACAGAAGAACCCTAGCTTAGTATAAATATGATCATTGTAAGCCAAATAAGGCTAGTTAGTTAGTTAGCAGTTAGTCCTTAGTTAGTAGTAGATGTAGTTTAGTTTTAAGTTAGATTTTAATTCAAAGTTGTAATTTATTTTTCAGTTTAAAAATTGTATTCAAGCATTGTAATCTTTTAAAGTTTTAATTCAAATTCAGTTTTCATTTAATTACTTGCACAATTTACTTTCAAGCTTCAATTAAAAGTTCTTTTCTGGTTCATTTAGTTTCATAAGCTTTTTCTTTCTATTCCAATAAGCTTATATAAGCTTCTTATAGCTTTTGTGAGCTTATCCTTGTTTAATTATGTTTTAATCATAAGTTTCCAAAAAAGTCAAGAAAAGTCAACATTTTGGTCAAATAAGCCAAGGGATGATAAGCCAGAAAAGGATGGGCTTATTGCTGTCACCAGCTTGTCATTTGACAAGCTGGAGCTGTTGAGTAGCTCCTCGAGCAATTTTTGCCATGTTTTGAGCAAGGGCTTGGTTAGTTTTTTTTGCTTTAAATAAAATTTTAGCTTAATTTACTGTTCATTAGCTTATTTCTGTCTACTCAGTGCTTATTTGACTATTTTTAGCTTAATTAATCTTATTTGTGGTTAATTTGTTAGTTGTTATTTGCTTAATCTCATTTGTTCTTAAAAGCTTAAAAAATCCAAAAATAGTCAATATAGGGCATAGCTTATTCCAGTGCTTATTTACATTGGAAAATTGTTCATTAGGGTTAAATTAAGTTAGTTAATCAGTGTTATTTCAGAATCAAAGCTTAAATTGGACATATCTAGTGTTAATTAGCAAAACAGCCTAGATAAAGGGGTGTTTGGCACAAGACCCAAAATGGGTCAATTTTGATGTTACTGTTCATGTGCACCCTTGTGAAGTTTGATCTAGCATATAGTAGCTTAAATCAGTAGATATTAGGTTATTGTGACTTGATTTGGCGGATTTTACAGATTTAAGTTTGATAGTGTAGGTTTGATAGTAGAATCTGATCTCATCTGCTTATCATAGGATTTGGATCATTTGGTGCTTATTTTTGGTATTTATAGGTTCAATATAGTGCATTAAGTAGATCTTCAAGTGTTGGTAGAATTTCATTAGCTTTTGAAGTGTTTTTGGCCAAATTAGTACAAGTTCTGTCTCAGAACCATAAACAGTCTGCATATCAATTTGCTAAAACAACTGGTGTTTTTGATTTATCATAAGTTCATTATAAGCTCATTTGTTCTGAAATTTGGTATTTTTACTATTTGGTAGCTTATCTACTTGTTCCATATTTTTCAGATTTTTTATATTAGTTTTTATATAGCTTTTCAGTAGCTTAAAATGACCCAGTTGGACTGTTCTTGTTCTATGAAACCAGCCCCCTTTAGCTTGTTCGATTCAAGTTCAGTGCTTATGTGCTTACTTTGTGGCTTATTCTGTTTGCCTTGTTTCATTTCTAGCTTATTCTTAGTCATTTACCTTATTTTAGTTTTAATTTAGCTTATTTCAGTTTTAATTTAGCTCAAAAATTAGCTTAACAGCTTATTAGATATTTGCCTTAGCTTCATTCCCTTTTAAGCCTACTGTTCTCATTTCAATAGCTTATTCTGTGCTTATTTTAGCTTTTCAGAAATTGTTTTAGTTATAAAATTAGCTTATTTAGTTGTACTTATTAAGATTTTAAAAAGAAAAATATTAAAAAAAAAAAAAAAAAAAAGAAAAAAAAATCCAAAAAGAAATCCAGGGATTCGAACCCTGGACCTCCTGCACACAAAGCCTCAACAAACCACACTCTTACCAGACGCGCCCTTGGGACTTTTCTGTTCTTCTTCCTTTCTTTATTTCTTTTAACCTTTATTTCATTTTTATAGCTTATTTTTCTTTTCAGCTTATTCCAGCTTATCTGGATAAGCTGGCACCCTATGTTTATTTTTCCTAGATTCAGCATATCTTTTAGGACTTTTCTGTAATTTCTTATAATTTTCCATTTTCATTTAGTATTTTTAATTTATTTTTCTTTTAAATTTAGTTTTTAATTCATAATAAAAAATATAAAAGTCAAAAAAATATAATTCTTTTTTATTTTTTAGAACTTAGGAAAAATAGTTTTGCATACCTAGGGTTAATATTTCATAGTTTTCACCTTTTAGGTTCGGGATTAGCCCGAGCGTGCTCGTTTTTAGATTTCTTTTACGTTTTTGCTTACGTGTGCTTTAGATTATCGTTTTCCTTGCTTATTTAGTTGATTTTAGTTTATTTTTATAATTTTTAGCATAAAAATCCAAATTCTCTCTTATCTCACTATTCACGACACAAATCACAACTCGAATTCACAAAATTCCATTCATTCCTTCGTTGGGAAAACGACTCGGGGTTACATAATTTCCTGTGTAATCCTTGGGAAATATTTATATATTGATTTCGACTCTATCAATTTTTGGCGCCGCTGCCGGGGAAGGTTTGAAGTGAATTTTTTATTCCCGTTCGATGATGAGTGTTTTGAAGATCCTTCCCTGTGAAGTTATCATTTTCTCTTGTAAATATTTTCTTATAAAAACCCAAAAATATTTTCCTTTTTAAATTTTGTTTTTCTTCTATCTTAGTTTGTTTTTCCATTATAAAAATCCATAAAAAAAATCTTCGCTATCCTCTTAAATGTTTAATTCTTATCTCTTTACTCTCTCATCGTTTAATTCTTCACAATGATCGATTTGTCACCATCTCATCCCCATGATCTTTGGACCACGGAGGATTTCTATCGTCCGTCACTTATCGGTAGAGGAGGACCGATCACTCCAACATCCGTTCCGGGAACCGATTTTGAATTGAAAAATTATATGGTTCGACTGCTTAGACAAAATTGCCAATTCTACGGATTTCGAGATGAAGATGCAAACGAGCACCTAAACAAGTTCATATCTATCACTCAATCCATGAAGCAGAAAGGAGTTTCTCATGATAGCATTCGTTTGAATCTTTTTCCATTCTCTTTATCCCACAACGCTGAATCTTGGTTTTATACTCTTAAAACCCACTCAATTCATACTTGGGAAGAGATGTTCCTCAAGTTTCTTTCAAAATACTTTCCACATTTGCAGCTTAGGAAAGACATTATGAATTTCCGGCAATTGCCCATGGAGTCAGTATTTGAAGCTTGGGAACGATTCAAATCTTTGTTACGGAAATGTCCTGATCACAAAATTTTGCTTCTTGATCAAATCCTAACCTTTTATCATGGTATAACTCCGATTGATCGAGACAAAATCATATTGGCTGCCGGAGGCAATCTCATGCGGAAAACTCCTCAAGAAGCTTATGATTTGTTCGAGAATATGACACATCATCATTATCAGTGGGACGCTGAAGTTCAGTATGACTCTATCACTGTGATGAGTGATCATTATTCCGATTACATTCCCGCTGAGATTGCACAAATTGGGGTCCTTGGCAATCACAAAAGTTATACAAATCAATATTGTCAGCAAGGACCAGGTCCTCATAACACTATCCACTTTTCATACTCCGATGAAAGTGATGAGGATGATCCTTTTGATGAAGAGAAATCAGATGAGGACCCTTCAGATACCTTTTTCATAGGGGACAAGGAAGTCGAAATCAATCCTCTTAAGGAAATTGATGACCTTGTTCCAATCCCAAGGGTATCTGAGGAACCTTTCGATCTTCCTGATTCTACTTCCCAAACATTCGATATGACTATCACAAATCCTTTGTTTGATTTTGATTCTGAATTTACTCAAATTTCAGACAATTAAATTTTTTATATTCATAACAAGGAAAGTGATGAGTCAGATACGGAGACAATAATGGACGAGGTGCAAACTTCTAGCATACAATGTACAGCACATGTCCCACCTCCGTATATCCTTCCAGAGCCCAAGCTCAAAGACGTACTTCATAAGAGTGATTATCTTCTCGAGGAGTTCACCGATGAACTCACTCGCATCGATCCAATCCCACCGGGGGATGAAGATAAAAACTTCGATTTTGAATTAGATCGGAGAGAATTGGAATTTTTGCTAAGTAATGATCCGTCAACTAATTGTGCCTCTAGCCTGGGGGAGTTCGCCGATGAACTCTCTCACATCATATCTCCGCCGGAGTATGATTACTCTAAGGACTCGGAGGGAGACGTAATCTATAGTGAGCAGTTGCTTATTAAAGACACTATCCCAAATCTCCCTCCTGAGGTGCTTTTAGATCATGACCTTAAGAGCTTAAACGACAAACTTGATATTGATGGAGATTTTCTCCCAATTACTATTAGGATCTTTCTTCCCTTCATCACATATGTTGTGACTTCTCCTCTCCTTCACTCCTTTGGGAGTGAGGATACTATCTTTGACCCCGGTATCACCGTTTATGGTTGCTATTCCTTTGAACCATGTGTATCTCATCGATGTGGAACTTTCATTAAAATTCAATGATTATCCAAACATCTTGAATGAAAGTCCGATGAAGATTTTCTCTTCCAGTTGCTTCCCCATGGACGAATGAATTCGGGGTCGAGTCAAGCTAATGACTCGGTTAACAAAAACATTAGCGCTTCGTGGGTGACAACCCATGTTTCTGTCTTCTTTCTATTTTCTAACACTAAGTGTGGGGGAATTCCTCTACTGTGCTTTGTTTTTGTGTGTTGTTTGCTCTTATTTTCAGGTTTCCTTTAGATCGTGATGATTGATGCGCCTGTTTTCAATCCAACCGCCCAATATCCGATCTTTTTGCTAACGATTATCCAGGGATATCTTATTAATCATGTTTGTGAAAAAAAGATTTCTTTCCCACACTTGGCTAGTAGTATTACCTTTTTACGTTCTAAGTGTCGGCATAATAGCCGGTACTTTGAATATTGAGGGCAATATTCAATTCTAAGTGGGGGGGGGGGGGGGAATTCTAGCGAATTTGATCACATGTGTACCTTCTAGTGCCCTAGTACCCCCGTTTTGACCAAAATTTTTAAATTTTTTCCGTTTTTAAATAAGAAAATGCATGAAAAAGAAGTGCTTTGCACCCAAAAAAGTGTTTAGTCTTGATTAGGTTAAAACAAGGGAATCCCGACTCTGCCAGAGTATTGATCTGGCTGCTTCCTTAACGATTAGAATAAGGTTTTACAAATTGTGCAAATGAAAATGCTAAGCGTGGAGTAGTCGGTTCTCTTTAAAGCTTATATAAGTAATCTATGGCTTTTCCTCCCAGGAGCTCTTAATATGACTAAATAAATGATGTTTTCGAACTTTTGAACGTTAAAATCATGTTGTGATGCAAAACAAATTTTTATACAATTTTGATATAGAGTCCGAGTTCAACTTTTTATTTAAATTTTGGAGAAAGCAAAGATGTAAGTATGACATAAAAAAGAGAGAAAAAAAAATATATACATATATATATATATATATATATATATATATATATATATATATATATATATATATATGTTGTTTATATGAATAAATGTAGGAAACTTGTTTTTTCTTAAATTTAAATCGGGAGTTGAACTAGTATTCGTCAATTTTGTCATAAAGGTTAAACGGTAATTTGGTAGATTGTTGATTTCAAAGGTCCCGAAAGCTCCGGTACTATTCTCTGTGAGGTGTCAAAAGCCTGGTCACCTAAAACCAACTGGTTTGGGATGTGCCGAGAAGAAAGTCGTTACATGGAGTGATCTCTCCTTTGAGTCTCTAATCTCTAAATGATCGTTTGTTGCTCTTTATTTAAGTATTTAATACTAACTTAGTGGGAATATCTAAAATCTTTGAAATCGAAATCCCGCTGATTTCGGTACTATTCTCTGTGGGGTGTCAAAAGCCTGGTCACCTAAAACCAACTGGTTTGGGATGTGCCGAGAAGAAAGCGGCTACATGAAAAAGGCCCTTTTTGATCCTTAGATTTTTGAGGTTCTCGGTAAATTAGTATTTGACTTAAACAAGTAACATAGCATAATAAACATCGATTTTTGCGGTCAAAAATTTGAAAATGAGCACATTCACCTAACTTGAATAATTGTGGGAGTGAAAAGTTAAGTTTCGGCTTACATAGATTACTAGTATAAGTAGTGTTAGCATTTTACAAAAAACATTTGCACATTGAGTTTAAGCTTAGTTGGGTGTAATAGAAAGAGGATGACGATTACAATTCTCTGGAGACACCCATTTTGTGTGAATCCCGTTCCATGATGCCATTTTTGAAAATCAAGCATGTTATCTATTTTTGTTCTAGTTTAAATTTCTTGCATTGAATAAAAAGTCAAAACGGGGTATCCTTGGTATTCTTTTGATCCTTTCATTACTTTATATGATCGGATTGCTAGGGACTAGCAATTGATAGTGTGGGGGGATGATGAGTGCCTATTTACTCATCATTTTATGCCCATATAATACATAAAAAATGCTAAAAACAGCCAAATATGCCAATTTGTATTACAGATATCATTGGATTGTGTTTTTATGTATTTCAGGTACAAAGGATTGAAAATAGAGTAAAATCAGATATTTTTGGATCGTCTCGACAATATTTGTGCATTTGATCAAGTGAAGACGAAGTCAAAGTCAACCCCGGGATTTAGCCTTGGAATGAGCATGGAGAAACAAACCCAAAACCATTTTTCATGGGCCAACCCGACCCAATTTAGTGGGCCAAGTCAGCCCATTTAAATTACACTAAATCAAACCTTTTTATCCCAAATCCAAAACAAATAACAAACCCAATTCTAATCCTAAAAGAGGCCCAGCCCAATCAATAAACCCAACAAACCTGGATCCAACCCCTTTTATTAAAATAACCCAGGGTCAGATAGTCAACCCCTTTCCCCCTTTTACCTTTTTGCCGCCAAAAGCAAAAACTCAGACCTGCAACCTCTCCTTTTCCTGCTCCAAGCCACCCTATTTCCCCCCCATGCGCAACAACTCACAAAGTCAACCATGCCAAGTTGGCAATCCAGGTACAATTTGGCGCCAAATCTCAAATGGAGGGCTGTGATGAGCTAAAAGATAATCCAAAGGCTGAAATTGAAGTTGAGCTAGCACAAGGGTCCAAATGAAGCACAAAGACAGAAGAACCCTAGCTTAGTATAAATAGGATCATTGTAAGCCAAATAAGGCTAGTAAGTTAGTTAGTAGTTAGTCCTTAGTTAGTAGTAGATGTAGTTTAGTTTTAAGTTAGATTTTAATTCAAAGTTTTAATTTATTTTTCAGTTTAAAATTTGTATTCAAGCATTGTAATCTTTTAAAGTTTTAATTCAAATTCAGTTTTCATTTAATTACTTGCGCAATTTACTTTCAAGCTTCAATTAAAAGTTCTTTTCTGGTTCATTTAGTTTCATAAGCTTTTTCTTACTGTTCCAATAAGCTTATATAAGCTTCTTATAGATTTGTCAACTTATTCTTGTTTAATTTTGTTTCAATCTTAAGTTTCCAAAAAAGTCAAGAAAAGTCAACATTTTGGTCAAATAAGCTAAGGGATGATAAGCCAGAAAAGGATGGGTTTATTGCTGTCACCAACTTGTCATTTGACAAGCTGGAGCTGTTGAGTAGCTCCTCTAGCAATTTTTGCCCTGTTTTGAGCAAGGGCTTGGTTAGTTTTTTTTGCTTTAAATTCAAATTTTAGCTTAATTTACTGTTCATTAGCTTATTTCTGTCTACTCAGTGCTTATTTGACTATTTTTAGCTTAATTAATCTTATTTGTGGTTAATTTGTTAGTTGTTATTTGCTTAATCTCATTTGTTCTTAAAAGCTTAAAAAATCCAAAAATAGTCAATATAGGGCATAGCTTATTCCAGTGCTTATTTACATTGGAAAATTGTTCATTAGGGTTAAATTAAGTTAGTTAATCAGTGTTATTTCAGAATCAAAGCTTAAATTGGACATATCTAGTGTTAATTAGCAAAACAGCCTAGATAAAGGGGTGTTTGGCACAAGACCCAAAATGGGTCAATTTTGATGTTACTGTTCATGTGCACCCTTGTGAAGTTTGATCTAGCATATAGTAGCTTAAATCAGTAGATATTAGGTTATTGTGACTTGATTTGGCGGATTTTACAGATTTAAGTTTGATAGTGTAGGTTTGATAGTAGAATCTGATCTCATCTGCTTATCATAGGATTTGGATCATTTGGTGCTTATTTTTGGTATTTATAGGTTCAATATAGTGCATTAAGTAGATCTTCAAGTGTTGGTAGAATTTCATTAGCTTTTGAAGTGTTTTTGGCCAAATTAGTACAAGTTCTGTCTCAGAACCATAAACAGTCTGCATATCAATTTGCTAAAACAACTGGTGTTTTTGATTTATCATAAGTTCATTATAAGCTCATTTGTTCTGAAATTTGGTATTTTTACTATTTGGTAGCTTATCTACTTGTTCCATATTTTTCAGATTTTTTATATTAGTTTTTATATAGCTTTTCAGTAGCTTAAAATGACCCCAGTTGGACTGTTCTTGTTCTATGAAACCAGCCCCCTTTAGCTTGTTCGATTTAAGTCCAGTGCTTATGTGCTTACTTTGTGGCTTATTCAGTTTGCCTTGTTTCCTTTCTAGCTTATTCTTAGTCATTTACCTTATTTCAGTTTTAATTTAGCTCAAAAATTAGCTTAACAACTTATTAGATATTTGCCTTAGCTTCATTCCCTTTTAAGCCTACTGTTCTCATTTCAATAGCTTATTCTGTACTTATTTTAGCTTTTTAGAAATTGTTGTAGTTATAAAATTAGCTTATTTAGTTGTACTTATTAAAATTTAAAAAAAAAAAAATCCAAAAAGAGATCGAGGGATTCGAACCCTGGACCTCCAGCACACAAAGCCTCAACACACCACACTCTTACCAGACGCGCCCTTGGGACTTTTTTGTCTTTCTTCCTTTCTTTATTTCTTTTAACCTTTATTTCATTTTTATAGCTTATTTTTCTTTTCAGCTTATTCCAGCTTATCTGGATAAGCTGGCACCCCATGTTTATTTTTCCTAGATTCAGCATATCTTTTAGGACTTTTCTGTAATTTCTTATAATTTTCCATTTTCATTTAGTATTTTTAATTTATTTTTCTTTTAAATTTAGTTTTTAATTCATAATAAAAAATATAAAAGTCAAAAAAATATAATTCTTTTTTTTTAATTCTCTTTTATTATTTAGAACTTAGGAAAAATAGTTTTGCATACCTAGGGTTAATATTTCATAGTTTTCACCTTTTAGGCTCGGGATTAGCCCGAGCGTGCTCGTTTTTAGATTTCTTTTACGTTTTTGCTTAAGTGTGCTTTAGATTATCGTTTTCCTTGCTTATTTAGTTTATTTTAGTTTATTATTATAAGTTTTAGCATAAAAATCCAAATTCTCTCTTATCTCACTATTCACGACACAAATCACAACTCGAATTCACAAAATTCCATTCATTCCTTCGTTGGGAAAACGACTCGGGTTTACATAATTTCCTGTGTAATCCTTGGGAAATATTTATAGATTGATTTCGACTCAATCAGTACTGTAGCAACCTTTAAAATTCCCCAGTGATTTGTAAACATTAATCAAGTATTAATTATCATTTACAGTTCAGTTAACCATTTTTACGAGCAAAATTTAAAATTTTTGTTTATAACATTTCTATTCAAACGTTGTTACGTTATTTATAATACGTTGGAACGAGCTCACACACGGACCACAAGTAACCCAACACATTCATTATAAACCAAACGGATCCTATCACTATTCATTAGCCCAATATTTGGCCTGTTACTATTCATTTAGCCCAACCCATTGACTTCTAATTAATTTCTTTCTTAATTCCAGTCGACTAGAACCCTTAAGCTTTGCCTCGTTTATTTTCGAATTCGACACATAAACTATCCCAATTTTTATACCACTCATTTCCTCACCAACCAAATAAGTAGTATGTCGAATCCCATTTCTTAACTCAAACGTTTAATCATTGAACGAGACCTAAAGTAAACCTCACTCGGGCACGTATACTATATAACCTATACAACTTTCATTTTATTAAATTTTACTGTATGTATACATTCCTAAGTACAACATTTTTCATGCAAATATAATACATCCACTTGATATTGTATCCATAATATTCGATCTATATTCCGTAGAAATCTTGAAATCCTTATCATATCTCTATCTCTGACAATCGAATATCACAAGTCCTACTTGCCTATATCTTACATTATATAATCCAACATGCATGCATGCACTTTCCATCTATATATATACATTTAAGACCCATACATGAAAACCCACTTTCACTTAAAACATTCCAAGCAAACTTCTCAATTCCTCACTGCCGAGAAGTATTAATAAAACTAGAAGCATTTTTCGAGCCAAGTCCTAGTTGGTTACTCTCTCACTCGATCACTTGTCGATTGCTCTAACGAAAGAAGTACCTCTTGATCAATTTTCTATATCGTTTCGAACGTAAACTCCACCATTTAAGGTGTAGTAAGTCTCCTAAACCTTTCTCAATTCATTCCTATCGAATTATAATCAATCATGCATCATACATTTTTATTTCGAACATCTAATGTTTTTATACATTTATACGCATTACATTTATTTATTTTTCATATCATACATAGAGCCTTCTTCATGGAATGGCTAGGAATTGATTGTACACATTCCTTTCATTTCATATCTAGCTCGTTTCTATTTATTTCAAATCCTATCTCATTTATTTCGAACGTATATATATTTCATTTCATTTCATTTATGTTTTCATTTATTTATTTTTATATAGAGCCACCTTCATGGAATGGCTAGGACACATTTTACACTTTATATTTCCATTACAAATTCATTTCATTCCTTTTAAAATTCATTTTATTTTACGTACATTGAATTTTATTACATTTTCATATTTATCGAACATGTGTACTCGACATAGAATAGACCACGTAAAAATCAAATTCTTAAATGCGACCCATCATTTTTATTGACCAACCCGTTTCTTCATAAGCTAACTAATCAAAATTGTGTTTTGAGATTCCTCTCATAAGCCTTTAAAAGCTCTTTAAAACCCTCAAACCTTTCGCTATTTGAAACTGTCGCAACCTTTTTCATTTTAACGCATGGGCTAATAAGCCCAATAAGCTCTTTTTGGCTTATTCGTATAAGCTTTCAACCTAAGCCTTTTTGTAACGTTTTTATAAACCTAAAATAGGCCCAAAACCAAGCCCAAATATTTCTAAAAACCCACGAATCGTTTTTTGTTAATGGGCCGTGTTTTCAAACGTTAAAAGCCCATTAAGCTCTAAATTAAGCAGTCGAAAAGCAGTTAATTAAGCATTATTAACTTATAGAAACTCTCAGATAAATTTTCCAAACCTTTTTGTACAATTTGGACTTAATTTGCAAAGCGTATTTACTATTAGGGGTAAAAAGTGTAACTTTTGGAAAAATTGGGAACAAACTGTCAATTCAGTAACTTATGGGTATAAAAGGTTAAAATAATAACTAGAAGGTTTAAAATGTATTATATGACCTTTTTGGACTAAATGTGTAACCAGGGACTAACGGTGCAAATGTTACACCATTAGGGTTAAAAATGTAGAATTTGTATAAGTTCAAGGACCAACAGTAATTTTATTTTATTTTCATTTCCATTTCATATTTTACGTCTCTCATTTCATTCGCGTGCATTTTATTACGTTTCATTCACTATATGACTTATAACGTTTATATTAATATATAAAACGAGTTTTAACGATTAACTTAACGTTTTATTCAAACCACTTTCGAGGAAACGATATTTATGATTTAAATAACATAAAAACAAGATAATATAATATATAATATTATTTTTGAACTTTAAGCATTTTAAACATATCATTCACACTCACCACAAACCACTTCGTCATCCGATACATTTCCACTCATTATTCGTATTAGGCCAAAACCGTCAAAATCTCAGACTTCCTTATTATTATCCAGGTCGTGTGTTGAATCCATTCCCTTTATTCATTTGATTTCGCTTTTCACTTTTGCCAGTTACATTCCAGGTGAGTCATAACCCCACTTTTATTATTATTACTTGCTTTGTAAAACATTTGGGGTGAGAAACATGAAAAACATATTTTTCAGGACCAACATTATACTCATGTTTTATTAAACTATTACGCAAGGATTAGCCTAAGAATTGTATCCCCATCATGCCCAAATTCATGAACCGTCAATTCCACTTAGGAAGCGCGAATGCTATAAATAGATCTATTGGGGTTGACTCCCCCGTTCGGTTTGGTCAGGTTGACCAAATGGGAGCGTATAACATGTCGAATCACGAGTGTCTCGGGATTGACACTTACAAGGGCCTTTATTTAACGTGCTTCTAGAGCATGCATATTGTCAAGCTTTGGTTGTATGAACTTAGTGCTAGCGTAATTAGACATTTATATTTGATTTGTCATCATATTTGTTGTGATGGTCACATGCTTTCATTTATGGTCCAACTTTACTGCTTTATTATAAACCTATGAACTCACCAACCTTTGTGTTGACACTTTTAAGCATGTTTTTCTCAGGTAATTAACGGAGCATTCAAGGCACGGAGTGGGCATTTAACGGATGTTTTTGGTGTCAAATAAATTTCTGTCATTCATAACAAAATTACTTTATCGTTTGTGGAATATTAAACGTTGAAATCCTTGTTTATATCTGAATTTCTAAATGAATGACAAATGACTTTCAAAACATCTCTTTTGAGTCATTTTCTATAATTATGACTGTGATTCTACCAGTAATACCTCTATTAGTCTTTGATGTGCTGCGTGTGTCGTTGCGGTTTAGCAGTTTTAATGCCTACTCAAGTTTTAAATTTATATTTAGCCGACTTATCAATAACACACACACCTAACGAGCAGTGTACACGGTCAGTATGAAGATAATGGTAAGTAGAGTGTCGATCACTAAGAGTGGAACGTATTATCTCGTTATTCTAATCAGTATTTTAATATCCTAACGCAAGGGGGTTTCAGCCTGAGAGACTGGCACGGTTTGTTTGCAATTAAATAATAAAATAAACCAATAGGCACGAATCAGCAGGTAGCACACACGTACACAGATAGATACTTGAGACAATAAGAGGGCTGTCCTTATGATTAAGTAGTTTGTCACTTGTTTTATTGATAGCTTTATATGAAGTGTATATAGTTAACCCTTTCTCGTTGGTCCTATTCTTATCGGCGAGTAAACCCTTAATGATTACTTATGTCTAAAAGTTATTCCTAAGTGATCAATTTAGAAACAACCGTGGGAGCCACATTATGTCCCGCAGTCAAATGCCCGCAAGCCACTAATAAACACAGAGGTTATCAATGCACTAATAAGTAGTAACCAAAGACATCAACATATAAACTTTAATTAATGAGAAAGCAGTTTTAAGGGAGTGCAATCTTTCCGTTGCCACATTACACAAGCCACCAATCTTGATGAATTAAAGTTTGCTAACACAATAAAACAAAACTACTTAATGAATTAAATGCATGCAGCACCTTCTTACAGCTCTTGTATCTTTGATTTGGGTGTGTCTTGTGCTGCCTCCTTGACTGAATTCGTCCTTTTGTTCTTCTGTTCGAACTTCGGTTTTAGGGTTCGGAACTTGTAATTCGTCTGGTCTACGGGGTATTTATACTTTCTGTCTGAGGGAAGATGCGGCGCATCTACTAAGTAGATGCGGCGCATGTACTTAACTTCGCGTGGGGTCCAAGATTATAATATTCAGGAATATTCGTACACCGCCAGAAGATGCGGCGTAACTCCATGATCAGATGCGGCGCATGTCCTCTTGTATCTTGGATCGTATCTGGTGATATCTTGATAGAGATGCGGCGCATGTCGAGAGTGAGATGCGGCGCATCTGGAGCAGAATTAACTTGATCTTGTCCATGTCAGTAGACTTTCACTTTATGCACGTTTTGCTCCATTATTAGTCCAAAATCATTAAGTTTCACCAAACGCTTGTTTTTACCTGAGAATTACAAAAGTAAACGATTAAGTATCAATCCTCATACATAATATAGTAAAACAAGTCAAATTAATGGGATAAATGATAGTAATAAAATGTACTTATTTGAGTTCATCAAATATCCCCCCACTTGAACTTTACTTGTCCCCAAGTAAACCTTAGAATTTCTTTTATGAAAATGTATCCTAAAAGATGTTAGGATTTATTTTTATATTTAAGCATGTATTCGTTCATTTCATAATCACACAACTAAACACTTAACGAATTAGAAGTAAAATAAAATAAGTCGATAAAAGCAAATCTAATCGTTTAACTGTCCAGTCGCGACGAATATTCTATCATAAGCTTGGCAAGTATACACATCTCCACCACTAAAGCTAAGGAATAACAAGTCTAAAGCGGTAAAAAGGGTTTTTAGGCTTAAGGGTTAATTATTCTCTTTCACTATCGATCTCAAATTCCAGAAAAGGCGACAAAATCACAAATACATGATCGAATCCACGAACACGATACTTGCAATTGCTCAAATCCTTAACTCGAATAGGCTAAAGATAGGTCCAAACTTCACCAATAATAATATATCAAAAAGGGCGACAAAATCATAAATACATAGCCGAATCCACGACTACGATACTTAAGATTGCTCAAATCCCTAATCTCAATAAATCAAAGGTTTGGTTGGATAAAGAATAATAAAGGGCATGGATAACATTTGGGATATAAATTGGTGTAAAATGAAAAATAAACAAAACAAATAAATTAAAATCCTAAGTGTGGTTAATCACTATCCCAACCATCCCATGAATAAGACTCATATCATTGAATAACTCACGCTTTAACACTTGAAACACACGCTTTAGGTAGACACGAATTATACTCAATAAAATCTTAATCAAAGAATAAACCTTAATTGGCGTTCCCATAACTGCCAATTCCCATTCAATCCATAGATATAGTACAACAAATAGTGGTGATATCGACCACTTACATAACTTTACATAAGTTGGTTAAAACAAACATCCAACTTTTCTTTCTTTCTTTTTCTTTTCTTATTTTTTCGATTTTTTTTTTTTTTTTTTTTTTTTTTTTTTTTTTTAATGAGACATAAAGATGTGTAAAATTTCACCACATCACTAACTTTCTTTCCGGATAATTTTTCCATACTTTTCATGACTTCAGAAATAGTAGTAATAGTGAAAGTAGTAAACACACGAAAAATAAACTCCAAAATATACAATATTTACTTTCACTCCAATTGCATTGTGCAATTTCCCGACCTAACCATAGATAATGAATTACGCACGCGAACACAGGTAATGTAAGGAAACACACTCTGCCTATAGCAATTAACCAACCACGGATTCTAATCTACAGGGTAGGCTAAGGTGCAAGGGTATAACGAAACATTTTAAACATAGGTGTAAGAAACGAAAGGAATGGCTCTGAGTGTTTTTCTAGGGGTATCTTACTCTAAAAATGAGAGTAACAAAAGGGTTTATACGGGGGTTAACTAACCAGTGTAGTTAGCTAATAACACATAACATATAAAGCTATTTGGGTGTAATCCTAGAATTTTACCAAGTTAGACAAGTCACTCCAATTATATAAATAATACTCATTATGGTGGTCTCGAATAGTATACAAGCCAAGTTCTAAAGTTTACAAGTCACCGGCACACTCATAGATTTGTGAATTTTGGAAAATCACAATTTTTGAAAATAACGTCATGTGTGCAGCTATGCAACTTAGATCTTAAACAAAAACATGCTAAAAAAAAAAATTTAAGTTTGATATATTAAGCACATTTTAAGCATAATTTTTGAAAAAGTTTAGGACAAGTAATTGTTAAGTGTTCTAATTCTCCAATCCCCCCACTTAAGTTAAACAACGTCCTCGTTGTTTGTATAAAAGGTTAAAAACTGGAAAATAAAAGAATTAGAACAGAAAAACTCCCCTGAGATTTGCTCGGTATGATCCTCCATTAGTATAAGAGCAAAAATCAACTTCTTGTGGATTAGAACGTTAAAGCTTCATACTTGATGTATCCACAGGAAATCCAGGAAACTATAATACCACCAACACTTTAAAACACACCTAAGATAAGAAAGGTTCAAGCTTGCATAATACATTAGTAGTTAGGAAAAATAAAACTTAAAAATTAAAACTGAAAATCATCAGGTCAGTCGATGCGCCGTATCTTATTGAAGAAGATACGCCGTATCGAGCCTGGAATAAATACGGATCAGAATAAAGATGCGCCGCATCCTTAACCAGGGATGCGCCGCATTAAAATAAACTGATAAATAGTTTTAAAGTCGAAAATAAAAATGCAGAAAAATAAAATAAGATATGACCATTTGCAGGAGATGCGTCGCATCTCAGAGTTGAGATGCGCCGTATCCTCATGCGGCCTGGACTGACTCGACACAGAAAACAGAATAATAAAAGATAAATCCGGGTTGTCTCCCGGTAAGCACTTGTCTTTATTCCAGAGTCTTCAAGTTAGACTCACGTTCAGCTCTTTAGTATCTATCATTGATGGAGTCGGAAACATCACGCTCCTTCATCGCCAATTCAGTAATATTGAACACTCCTTGCTTGTCCTTAATTTCCACGCCGTTCCTCTTTAATATCTGTATAAACAAAGTCCTGTCCTTTTCGGGCAGAGATGACAAAATGATAGACGGGAAATTCTTATTATCATATAGGCACAAATAAGCAAGGTGGGGTGGTAGTTCAATAAACACATCATTGTTCAAATTCGTTTTCTCAACTACTCTCCTACGTTTATTAATTACTACACAATCATACCACTCATCATCAGAATCATTAACAACATTGCGTCTAAGTTCGGTAGGTACATTAAGGTCAATGAATTCCTCAAAGTTCTCATGATTAGGATTAGTTGAGTTGTTTTGGATCAATGTTTCTCCCATAAGTCTAGCTTCAAGATCGAAGTCCATACGCTCCCTTAATCCTAGCACATAAACACCTCTAATAATGCTTTTAATCGGATCTTGGCACTTATAGACTAGTTTATTATTCCCTACCCTTAATGAAATTTTTCTCTTAAACACATCAATCTTAGCATGGGCAGTAGACAAGAAAGGTCTTCCGAGGATTAAAGGAATCTTAACATCCTCGGGCATGTCTAGTATAATAAAGTCTACGGGAAAAATAAACTGCTCAATCTTAACTAGCACATTATTAGCAATCCCTTCAGGTCGTTTTACTGTTTTATCAGCCAATTCAATAAGTAACTTAGTTGGTGCTAATTTTCCTAGTCCTAGGGTAGCGAATGTCTTAAGAGGCATAACACTAACACTAGCTCCTAAGTCAGCCAACACATTATTGAAAGATATATTATTAATAGAACAAGGTAGAGTAAAACTTCCTGGGTCTCTTTCTTTATGAGGCAAGGCATTTGAATTGGTTGCAGGGCTCTCTTCTTTCATTGTTGCCTTGATCTCCTCTTCAATTTTTGTCTTCTCTTTTAGTAGTCTCCTTAAGCTGATTGAAGAGTTAAAGAAAAATTCGGGTCTTGCACCATCATTACCATTCATCGACCTTCTAGATATATTAGGAGTGACTTCTTCAGTGGTGCTTATTGCCTTGACATGATCTCTTGGATTTGTTTCAGTTGAGCTCGGTAAACTTCCATATCCCCTTTCTTGAAGAACTTTGCTCATTTGACCAATTTGCTGTTCCAATGCTTTGATCGAAGCTCCTTGATTTCTTGTAGTAGTGTCTGTTGAAGCTCGAATTTCCTTGATCATAGCAGTATTCTCCTCATGTCTTTTAGCAGCATCGGCCATAATTTGCTTTAAAGTATCATCTAAAGTCTGCCTCCTCTCTTGATAAGCGGGATTGAAGTTGTTCTTTTGATAGAATCCCGGACTAGCTTCCCTAAATCTTGCTGAAGGTCGGAACGGTTGTCCAAATTGGGTGTAATAAGCTTCTTCAAACGTCTCACTTTCATTCTTGTTCGGGCAATCTTTAGTGTAGTGAGGTCCTTCGCACTTTTCACATCCAACTTGGGCAGCATATGCTCTTTCATCTCGCTTCTTCATCTCTCTACTAATTTTATCCAATTGAGCTTGAATAGCAGCAATCCCGTCAAAATTAGTGCTGCTCTTAGATCTAGTAGAGGTCCCATCGTGCCATTTCTGAGAATGATCAGCAGCTTCTTGGATCGCTTTCCTAGCATTAGTTGCGCTCATCTGAGGTACAGCTCCCTTAGCATCCAAGATCTGTCTAGTTGGCACGTCCAGTCCCTGGTAAAACAATATTATCTCCTGCATAGGGGTTAGATAGTGTTGAGGACATTTTATCAATAAATCTTTAAATCGTTCCCAAGCTTGATAAAGGGTTTCATCAGGCTCTTGCTTGAAACTATTGATAGCCTCCATCTTCTTAGCAGTCTTAGCAGGTGGACAATATCTCTTCAGGAATTTGCTCTTCAAACCTTCCCACGTAGTGATTGAACTAGCAGGTTCATTCCTTAGCCACTTGTTAGCAGCTCCTTTTAGTGAGATTGGGAAGATTCTTAGCATGAGTTGATCGGTATTGACACTTTCTGTAGTAAACAAATCTGCAATCTCCAGGACCTTTTCAACATGCTCATTAGCATCCTCTTGTTCCGTCCCACTGAAAGCATTCTCTCTGAGCTCTTTGAGAAATTGACCCTTCAACTCAAATTTCGACTTGTCATCAAACTTAGGTCTAGCAACTCCTGAAGTGTAATCAGCACGGGTATTGTTCATGTATTCCTCCATAGTAGTGTTTTCGCCCATTGTTTCTGTTTCAACTTCCTCTTTTTCTTCAGAAAAGTAATCAAGCTCGAGTGAACTTAAAAGATCAAAGCTTCTTGTGTTGAAAAGCCTTTTAAGCGAATGCAGGGCTCGTTCAGGATCTTCGAAAGGTTGAATCAAGTTCTTCGTAGAACTCCTGGTCATGCACTTCCTGAAATCAACACAAAAATATCAGTAGAGTATGCTCGAGAAAGTAATATATCAGATAATTAATAACGAAAACGGAATACGAAAAATTAAAGTTACTGATATCTGCAGACGATACGCCGTATCCAAAAAGTTGGATACGCCGTATCTTAATACGTTAAAAATTAATCAGACTTTATTCAGAAAATAGATACGCCGCTTTAGAATTTAAGAATGCGCCGTATCGAATTAATCAATCAAAAATCAACTTATCTAATTAAAATTAAATGCGTCGTATTAACGAAAGTTAATGCGCCGTATTTTCGTTACGTTTAAAAATAAAAGATTTTTGATTCAGTAAGATGCGCCGTATCGACAGAGATCGATACGCCGTATCTGTTTAATAATTCGCAAACTGTTTTTAATTAAAATAATAGATACGCCGTATCTGCGAAAGCAGATGCGTCGTATGGCGTTAATGTTTTGGAAAAAAATTTTATTAAAAACAGATACGCCGTATCTGCAAAAGCAGATGCGTCGTATTACTTTATCGCTTAGAAAAATTTTCTTGTTAAAAACAGATACGCCGTATCTTGGGGAAAAGATGCGTCGTATCGAATTAATTAAACGCGTTGTATTTTTTTTTAAAAAAAAATTAAACGCAATACGCCGTATCTGAAAGATCAGATGCGCCGTATCGACAGATTTAGCACAGTACAACGATAGCAGAACAGAAAAATACGAAAAATAAAAACAAAAAATTAAACACACAAACAAAAATAAAACACACAAAAATAAAAGAAAACAATTAACACACAATACAACAAATATGCAAAATAGTACAATGATGCAATTAATCTAATAAAAAAGAAAAACCTAATTAAAATACTAATCAAATTAACAGATAATAACAATTCACTCCCCGGCAACGGCGCCAAAAACTTGATGTGCTGCGTGTGTCGTTGCGGTTTAGCAGTTTTAATGCCTACTCAAGTTTTAAATTTATATTTAGCCGACTTATCAATAACACACACACCTAACGAGCAGTGTACACGGTCAGTATGAAGATAATGGTAAGTAGAGTGTCGATCACTAAGAGTGGAACGTATTATCTCGTTATTCTAATCAGTATTTTAATATCCTAACGCAAGGGGGTTTCAGCCTGAGAGACTGGCACGGTTTGTTTGCAATTAAATAATAAAATAAACCAATAGGCACGAATCAGCAGGTAGCACACACGTACACAGATAGATACTTGAGACAATAAGAGGGCTGTCCTTATGATTAAGTAGTTTGTCACTTGTTTTATTGATAGCTTTATATGAAGTGTATATAGTTAACCCTTTCTCGTTGGTCCTATTCTTATCGGCGAGTAAACCCTTAATGATTACTTATGTCTAAAAGTTATTCCTAAGTGATCAATTTAGAAACAACCGTGGGAGCCACATTATGTCCCGCAGTCAAATGCCCGCAAGCCACTAATAAACACAGAGGTTATCAATGCACTAATAAGTAGTAACCAAAGACATCAACATATAAACTTTAATTAATGAGAAAGCAGTTTTAAGGGAGTGCAATCTTTCCGTTGCCACATTACACAAGCCACCAATCTTGATGAATTAAAGTTTGCTAACACAATAAAACAAAACTACTTAATGAATTAAATGCATGCAGCACCTTCTTACAGCTCTTGTATCTTTGATTTGGGTGTGTCTTGTGCTGCCTCCTTGACTGAATTCGTCCTTTTGTTCTTCTGTTCGAACTTCGGTTTTAGGGTTCGGAACTTGTAATTCGTCTGGTCTACGGGGTATTTATACTTTCTGTCTGAGGGAAGATGCGGCGCATCTACTAAGTAGATGCGGCGCATGTACTTAACTTCGCGTGGGGTCCAAGATTATAATATTCAGGAATATTCGTACACCGCCAGAAGATGCGGCGTAACTCCATGATCAGATGCGGCGCATGTCCTCTTGTATCTTGGATCGTATCTGGTGATATCTTGATAGAGATGCGGCGCATGTCGAGAGTGAGATGCGGCGCATCTGGAGCAGAATTAACTTGATCTTGTCCATGTCAGTAGACTTTCACTTTATGCACGTTTTGCTCCATTATTAGTCCAAAATCATTAAGTTTCACCAAACGCTTGTTTTTACCTGAGAATTACAAAAGTAAACGATTAAGTATCAATCCTCATACATAATATAGTAAAACAAGTCAAATTAATGGGATAAATGATAGTAATAAAATGTACTTATTTGAGTTCATCAGTCTTCCGCTGTTAACTCAAAATTTAGGGGGTGTTACAGTTTGTGGTGTAGTTTACTTGATATCATCTCTAGATGTTGTATGATCATTGTTGACATTTTTCATATTACGTCACACTTGATCGGGTGTTTGATACAAAAAGTTTGTAAGTTTTTAAATGGAAACGTATTCACCCCCCCTACGGTTTCCACAATTGGTACCAGAGCCACGCCGCTCAAAATTTTAAAACAAATGGTTTTCAAAATTGAGTACGATCCATGTACCAAATTACCCATGAAGGGGGATATAATATGAAAATTATTTACATGCTTAATACTTACAAGTTTTGTTGTTAAGTATACTTTGTCATACTAGCTTGAATGTTTTCTTAAACCAATAAAAGAATAGAGTTTGTAAGTGTCCAGTCATGTCTTTAGAACGAGTCGTAAAGTCATGCGGTTTTGAAAGGAGTGTTTGGGACAAACCATTATTTTGTAGTAAAAGTATTATCGTAAATGTCTTTCTTAGTCTTAAACGTGGAAATGATGCTTAATATATACTTTATATGTTTGGTATATAGTTTATTAAATTTTACATCTTTCCGTCGAGTCGCCGCACTAAAATAATAACCTGAATCAGGAAACAGGTTACGGTACCACTAAATATAGGACGGTACCGTTATATTTAATGATACCGTGGGGTATTGAACAGTACCGTGCATCTGTCTGTCTGTTTTCAGTATTGGGTCATTTTTAGAAATTCATATAAAATCAACCATAAGTCTGTAGGAGTCGTGTCACCCATCATTTTAACCGAAGTTGAGTCTACTTTCATTTGAAAAATACTTTTATGAATTAGTTCTAAATGAAAGTATATTAGAGTCCTTGATTTTCAACTAAAGGTCTTTTTGGTCATGTCATTTGCGTAAATTTTTGGTTAAACTGAAAAAGGGCATTTCAACTTTTGAACCTTGACGTGTTTTCAAAGTGACTTGGCAAAAATCTTTGAAATGGGGAGGAAACCAATTCGTTTTCAAATAAAATCAAGCTTAGTATACATTGTTATACTTAATACACAAAATGACGATAAGTACTTTTGTGTGTCATGCTAAATGACTATTTGTTTTTCTTTGTGTCCTAGTATTGTTAGTTAATATTTTTTTGTGCTTATAGTTATATTTAGTTGAGCTAACTATATCTATAATCACAAGCATTTTACATGCCTTGTTGCTATGTGTTGATTATTAGTTTTTCGGCTTATGCGTCAATAGGACTTAGACTAGACTTCTTGCACTAAGTTGCGTAATTGATTTTGCATTGCATATAGGCATAGACCACTTTTCTTGCATATCTATTTTCGACATCTTGCAAGTTTTAAGATGCTTTAGTAACCTTCTTAGGAATGGAAACTAAGTTGGTTTATTATGTATGTCGAAAGATATTGTCTTACACAATTATTTTTCCAAAGGTTTAAGTGTAAAAAATATATCACCTCAAAATATTTAACACTTTCATTAAATCTGTAAACATGATCTCTAAAACATTACATCCTCTTGTCTTGCTTGACCATGGGTTGTCTAAACAAGATAATAGATCATATTAATACATTAGTATTTAAGTAAAGGAAAATGTATTAAACTTGCGTTGATCTAACAACACACACAAAATATTTTAAACATTTAGTATTTTACGTATGTTGTATAAAAATGGTTAAATAATTATTTTTATACTCATGATATGTCGAAAACTAAGACTATTATACTTAATAATATAAATAGTTTTTCGCAAATAAAAATAAATGACAATATTGAAGTAGTGAGTTAATATGTCATTAACCTCACACATAGAACTAGTACAAGAATAAATGGAACACATTCCTTAAAAAAAAATCTTTTTAAAAAGGAGTGATCGTGAGGGTCAAGATAGATTTCGAGTACATATCAATTTATTATTCAAATTATGATTGATATCATCATCGAATCTAATTGACAAGTTTTCGAGTATGGACATGAAATTGGAGTCATTATTTGTCTAGCTTCAAGATAACATCAAAATATAACGAAATATATTATCTTGAATCTACATACTCAATCACACTCGATTGTTATGAAAATAATGACTTCCTCTCAAGACGAAAATAATATGCATCGGATCATAACTCACACTTGTGTTGAAGATGCCAAATTGAGTCTTCTTGTCCAATGGTTGTGTTCCAAACATTAAACTAATATGTTTAAAGGATGCATAAAATACACAACTAAGTAGGATTGACAACTTGGATGTTTCATCCGAAATATACAAGTAATTTACATTGCAATGCAATTAGTAAATGTGTCATTTCCGAAAAACCAAACACGATCAAACAAACAACATATGTAAACTTTGCTCATGAATGACTCAACACTCAAAATCACATGTCTAGTAAAAGTGTCACACATAATATGTTATTAACTATTATGTACGTCATGAATCTTCGAGAATATCAAATGTATTTCTCTTATCAAAAGATTGACAAATGATAACTTATATCTTATGCGTCTTATTTTCTTTGTAACATGAATGGTTATGTTACAAGAAAATATACTGCATCTTGTTTAACAAATATATGATATTAGATTTGAATGATAACCCAATACAACATGTGTCATTGCATAAACAAGTAAAATTGATCATACACTAAAATACTTATTTTACTAAGCATTCGTAAGAGTGATAAATTTCCTCTTAGAAAAGCATATTTGTTGAAAGATACAATATGTCTCATTTCAATCATACATCATATAATACTCACAAGATCTATTGAAGTAAGTAACCTTTACTAGATTCTTTTCTCAAGATATGCAAAGGAGCATTTTTGAAACACTCTCGATGTAGTAGGTTCTACATTGTATCACATTAGAGCATCTCTTGGTTCTAGAAAACCAAATCATGTTAAAATAACATGTAACAACTCAACAAACAAAGATGTTATCCAAGAGATCATAAAATGCACCATCTCCACCAAACAACCTCTAAATCTCAAACACGATATTAAAACATTTTGCTTGCCTTTGTTAGGAGTTGTGTAAGACATGTCATCTTCTTAACCGAATTTCAAAATATTGTTAGTTGAGTCATATTAGGCCATGTATTAGCGAAATAAGCTAGTATCATCTTTGCGATACTTCGATAGGCAAATATAGGAATTTGAATTTTTCTAACATGAGAATGACTATTGGAGAACCTATCTCACTAGAAATTCAATTTGACCTAACGGTTGAACTGCTTCCAGGAGAGAAGTTGGGTTCGTGGTATAACCAGTAAAAATGGTCGTGTTTAGCCTGAATTGAGCACCACTAGTGATAGTCTCATACTCATTCTCTAACTTGAAAATTTTTCATTCCTACATTTGACTAAAGATAGTTTACATCGGTGAACTTTATCTCCCGTTAGGATTTCATTTTGAACAAGTAGTAATTAGGATTTTCCTTAGCAAGCCTAGATTGCTTGCATCCCACATATGTGTTTCAAAATGATAACATGTTCGCGTAAGATATGATTGAATGTCTTCATGATCTTAAATGCTAAATGATTATCATGTTTTGCATGATGTTTGCATTTATTCCTTATGTGCATTTTACATGATTTTTTTTTCTTAAATTTTGCACCCACACTATGTCATTTTGGCACATAATGAATTAGGTATGCCTATCACTATGAACTCTTAGACGTCATATAGTCATACACTAGTGTCAAAATCTATAAATTAAAGTAGTCGCGAAATTGTCCTAATTCCTTAGTCATCATTTCGCTTTCTTCCAAGTTATACACCCTTTTTGTCATGGGAAGGTTAGATACAAACCTAGTAGAACTCGGAGTAGGTTTGACAACTTAAATATTTCATCCGAAATATTCAAGTAAGTTTAACTTGCGATCGCAATTGTTAAATGTCATATCCGAAACATCATTGTCAAGCCTTTTAACAACATATGTTAAAACGCTCATCCAAAAGCTAAAAACTAACATCAACCTTCGGGTTACAAAGGACTCACGAGTTACTATATAAGTAATTAGTAGTTCCTTTCATCCTCGTGTGAATATACACTTCTTAAGATCCCAAACCCTGCTGCGAATCAGCACCATAGGCCTTGCTTTACGCCTTTCAAAACCCCGTGAAACACTCGCGTGCGAAGCACGTCAAAATCCGTAAATCAACCAAACCTCTCAAATGAGAATCCTCTAACCATATTCGTCTAGGTCTAGGAATGATGGAACACATTCCGTGAATTTCACAATTCCCATGTGTTCAAATGCGTCCTTTAAATCCCTCTTATGACTACTTAAATATTTCACTGGAAATATTAAAGTCATCCCTTACGTCTCGTCTCGTCTCGTGACTTTTTAAATATTTCACTTGAAATATTAAGTCATCCCTCACATCCCTCTTATGACTATTTGAATATTTCACTGGAAATATTGAAGTCATCTCTCATGTCTCATCTCATGACTTTTTAAATATTTCACTGGAAATATTAAGTCATCCTTCAAATCCCGCTTATGACTACTTGAATATTTCACTGAAAATAAGTGAAATATTCAAGTCATTTCTTATGTCTCGTCTCATAACTTTTTAAATATTTCACTGAAAATATTAAGTCATCATTCACATCGCTCTAATGACTACCTATGTATTTCCTCAAAAATATAAAAGTCATCTCTTCTCGTCTAGTACTGTTCATCTCGTAAAAAGATTTTATTAGGTATGAATTCTCTCCTCGTGTCAAAAAGTCTCACTAAATCAGCGAGATTTATTCGTAAAATCCTCTTAAATTCCAATGACAACTTAAATATTTCATCCGAAATATTTAAAGTATATTTAATTTGCGAAATGAAATTAAATGTCATCTCTCGTTCTCGATCAACGTTCATCGAATCCCGTTGGATTCATTCATAAAAGAATTTATTTGGTATAAATTCCTTTAAATCTAAGGTCCAGAAAAATCACAACATATGTGAAATTTCTTTTTCGAAAATCAATTTCTGGGTCAAAACTTAAATAAGGGACGGTACCGCCAAATTTAACGGTACCGTCGGAACGTTGTCTTCTGAGACAGTTTATTTTGTTTTCAATTCGCACTTTTTCAAAAGCACTATCAAAACACACTCACTGTAGTCTTGAACTAGAACCTGTTAGTGCAAATATTACGATATTTAAACTAAACGGTTTCTTCGGTTTTAATAATGACAAACATGTAACTTGTAATGCATAACGTAAAATGTGCAAGTTACTTGTAAACACAAATCATCAATGCATACTTACATTAACATCTCTCGACGTCTTAAGTATGCTTCAACAGAGTCGTAGATTTTCATCCCAACGTAAATCACTCAAGGTATGAACAAACAAATTTAAACTTGACGGATGATCAAAGAAATAAATTTTTGGTTCTAAACTTCACATTTTTAATGTGACAAAACATTTTCTCAAAAATACATTTTACAAATTATTTTTGAATTAAGAAAAAAATGTTTTATTTTGAAAAATAAGTTTAAAAGTCCCAACAGCTATTTTCCCCCCAAATCAGCTCCAAACTTCCCCAAATAAACTTTCACCACTAAAAACAAAATTTGGAGCGTCCCTGTCTAGGACAGTACCACTAAATTTAGTGGTACCGTCGGGTATTTAGTGGTACCGTCCGTACGTAACGGCTAGTTTTTTTCTTTGCCTATAAATAGTGGACCATTTTACACTTCCAACTTGATTTTTCCAGTTAGTTTTCTCTGGTCTAATCCCTTCTTACTTAGATCACTTTCTTTGATTATTTAGAGAGTCTTAGTTTGTTTAAGAGTGATCCTTTCATCCAACCAAGAGATCACCTTCATTCCTCTACTAGTGCAAGAGAAGAACACATAGTATCACAAAGATACAAAATGTTATAGTATTAGTCTAGTGCACTTGTAACACTTGTTACATACTTCTTGTATTCTAGCATACATCAAGTTCATTTCTTTTTTGAGATTTTGTGAGAGTATATCATTGTGATCTTGTCGAGATCTTGAAGATCTCTTGTATAGTGTGAGCTTGTGAGTTGATCAAGTGGATCAAGAGTAGATCGAGTCAAGTGAGAATAGATCATTGTGATCTTGTTGAGATCTTGGAGATCTCTTGTATCTTGTGGGCTTGTGTTTTGATCAGGTGGATCAAGGGTAGATCGAGTCAAGTGGGTTGATTGTGTGAAGTAGGAAGGATCGTGTAGATCGTGGTAGATTGGTACTAGCTAAGATTAGTATTCGACATTTAGCTTAGTGTCGGAAATAAGGATACGCGACGTTGTACGTTTTTCTCTGCCTGAAGGGAGCTTGTTGATTAGTGAAGTAACTCTCGAGTTGGGTACCCGGGGAGTGGAGTAGGGCGAAGGGGAGCTTCATGACCGAACCACTATAAACCATCGTGTTCGGTTTGCGCCTTCTTTACTTATCTCTTTACTTTTATTTTAGTCTTTATCGTTTTATATTTATATTTGCATTGCGTTTATGTTTGTGTGGTTTGTTGCTTATGTTATGTTGATTATGTTTGTGTCATGGTTTGATTCTGCTTGTGTTGTAGTTTACTTTATACCATCTCTAGATGTTGTATGATCATTGTTGACACTTTTCATATTACGTCACACTTGATCGGGTGTTTGATACAAAAAGTTTTTAAGTTTTTAAATGAAAACGTATTCACCCCCCCCCCCTCTACGGTTTCCACTGAACCGTCTCCTATCAGAATAGATTCTGCCTATCTTCTGATTGCTTAGCTTTTTCCCCTTTCACTTTCGCATGGTACTGAATACACCATATGTTTGGTTACTTCCGTATCCATTATCTTCTCAACTTATCTACACTTTTCAACCTTCATTCTACACTACCAATGCTTCCGCATCCCACTCATCTTCTACACACTTCAAGCGAAGAACCGCTAGGATAAGTTGAGATAACCCTTCTTCATCAACATAGATAACCCCACTAGAACCTTGTCACTAACCCCACAACCTTGAAGATTTTATCTTCTTAACCCTCAGCATATTTCCACGTAATCACATTCCTCATCATATGAATGTTCTATGAATATTCACATTGATTAAGAAGAGCTACGTGACTTCAAAGGTGAAGTTTATTGTATGTTATCCACCATTTGTCATGACATTACTAAGCTCATCTCTTCCGTCAACGTTTGTTTTCCTCTTTATTTTTTAAACACATCTTGTCCGGATGGTCATCGATTAAGGGGGAGCGAAAACACACTCATATAGTCTTTCAACAAACACTCTCAAGAACACACAAATGTGATTCTTATTCCCTAGAAAACTTCCCTTTAGCTGCTCAGAACTAGGCTGCACAGGAAAATTCGTGACTTCCAGGTCATGGTACCGTTAAATAGGCCACGGTAACGTTAAATTTAACGGTACCGTGCGGTATTTAGTGGTACAGTGCCCTTGTTTGACGAATTTTCACTGTTTCCTCTAGATCCCTGCATCCCTAACCTCAAACCTGCAAAATTTTGCAAACTCACATACACCCTAAGATTCCCTCACTACACCATAGGACACTACCACCAACTTTAATTCGAATCCCACAACTCTTGCCTATATAAGGCCTCACCATTGCAAGCTTATCTTGCATCTCATCTTCAAACCTCACATTAATATCATTCATCATCACACTCATGATACCCAAAGTGTATATCTACACAATCACACGAAATCCTTCATACACCAAATTATCTCTAACTCACATCTAGGATCATCCAAAACTAGAACTCTAGAACTTCATTACCTCAACCCTGTTAGAGATATCCACCCACAATCCTGTTAGGATCACATGCACATTTTCTTTTTCTCTTTTGAAATATATCATGCATCTCATTGTCAGTGCAAACGATATATTAATCTAAACCATCTTTTCCCACCTTTCCTCAAAGGTCAAATCCAACACCTCCCATCTTATGGAATCATTTCCATTCGCATCTAGGTGCTTATCGTTCACATTTTCATTTTTTTATATATAACTTCTATCGAGTCTACTTAATGGCATGACTTGTCATAATAGTAATCATTTAGAGTATGTCTTATCAACAAACTATCCTTAACACCAATCATCTTAGGTAGATGATTATGTCGTTCAAAAGGCTTGTTAGAACTTGCCTTCCCAAATGACAACTTGGAATGTAAAACCCCGAAACTAATATAATCCGGAATGACAAAAATACCCTCGAATTTAAAATTTTGAGAACATATAAAAACTATACAAGTACTGTTAATCCACTTAACCTAAGTTCCAATTTAACTAAAAACCTTACATTACAACATATGTGGTACAAAAAAAGAAAAGAAAAGAACATACTAAGCTATATGTGTGCCGCCCCCCCCCCCCCCTTGCCCATAAGGAGGTCCAAATGCATGATTGCTAGATATTTGGCAAGCCCATAATGTGATATATTCTTCCCTAAAATACACTAAACCAAAATCTCGGTCTTCACTTATCCCATAATACCGATTCTTCAAACAACCCTAATTCCTCCATCAAAAAAAAAAAAAAAAAAAAGTTTTTTTTTTTTTTTTTTTTTTTTTTTTTTTTTTTTTTTTTTTTTTTTGTGTGTGCTGCTGCTACGATCCAAAGAACCACCAAAGAAGCCTTGAATCTTGTTTTAATTCGTGTCTCAATCATCACAAGGTAACCCTATAATCCTAATGTTAATCCATACTAATTTGTGAATCAAAAACTAATCTAAATCATGTGTTCTTCCCTTCTATTTGCTGCTGCCAATCGACCCAAGGAAGGAGGAGGAGAAAAGACCCAATTCGTGTGGTGTTTTGATCTTGTGTTCGTGTTCTTCGTGGTCTACAAGGGTATCGTGTTGTCTTTGCTCAATCCTTGTTCTTTTTTTTTTTTGTTCTAGCCGAAATTGTGGTGCAAAAGATGTCACATAAAATCATAAAAAGAAAACCCTAAAATCTATGATATGCAATTCGATCCTGGTGTGTGTGATGGTTTTAATTCGTTTTGATTACGTTAAGACCCATGATATTTGACCTAAATATGTCATGGACTCACCTAAAACCGTTGGTGTCAAGAACTAATGAATAGAATGACTAAAACCCTAAATTACACATATTTCTGTGATGACTGCTTCTGAGCTGGATTTTTATTCGACTTTAACCGGCTATAACTAAATGATGTGAACGTATATTTTGGTGTTTTAAGAGTCTAAAACCAAGTTCAATGAAATGGCTACCTGGGAAAATTTAGTTTGTAATTTTTAGAGGCCTGGAAGGTTACTTTTTTATTTTTAGAAAATTATGTGTCTGATCGGATTTGTGAGTCTGGAAAATCAGTCCTGATTTTTGAATTTTAATTTCCAAACCGTGTCGAATTAGGAGGTTTCCTAGGAACTGGGTAATATTTAGGATGTCTATTACTTTCTGGAATTTTTGTAGATTTTTGTGAATTTTTTTTTAAAGGTTTTTAATTAATAACTTTTCGTATAGTAAAATTAATCCGAAATCTGGATGAGTTGTTTTAAGTGAATTTTAATCCATAGCTATGCTACTTAATAAAATCTTTAAAAATTCTCTAAAATACTTAAGACATTGAGGAATCTGTGTGAATTTTTATAGATTTTATTTCGAAGTATTAATATGATTTATGAATTAATTGAAACATATTAAAATCGTATGTATATAAGACTGCTACGGGTTTAAAAGGAAATTAAAAGGTGTTTGTGTTTATTTTATAAACTAAAGGGTTTAAATGGTTAATTGCTAAAACTAATGGACCTAACTTGTGAACACCTGTAACTTTATAGTAATTACACTTTACACCCTAAAGTTATGAGAATTTCATATTAAACCCTAAATTTATGATGATTGCCTAATAAACCCTAAATCATGGAAACCTACTTTATGAACCCTAGATTTTTGTAAAAGACATCATGAACCCTAAACTATGAATACGATCATCTGTAATACTTTGAATGGACAAACGGGAATGCTATAACTTAAAGTTACTAAATATAGAAACCTACTATCTTTGGGAAGTTACCTAAAATAGAAAGACAACTAAAATAAAGCATTATGATTATATGAAACTTATAAGTACCATTATGATTATTTGTAGATCGGGTGAAGAGGGAGTGATCTCCTGCTTGATTTTCTTTTCGTTTCATTCTTTTGCTTGCATGTTTGTTAAGGTACGGATATTCTGTCTTACTCTAAGACACTTTGCTTCGTACATATATGCTTTCCCTTTTCAGTAGGGATATTTCGTATGATCCGATGACTGCTATGATTCCCTTTTGTTTGATTCTTGGCTTTCATTGTATGATTGCCATTCTTATATGATTCATTCTGACATTTGTTTAAATGTCTCTGCTATGATATGATTATGTGTTTGCCATGATTTGTTGAGATACACTTTCGTTTCTCTTGCTATGCTTTGATTATGATTTGGTATGATATGATATTCCGTGCCTGAGCTTAACTAGTTCTGGAGGTACCAGGACCGTGTCTAGGATGGCACCCTAGGCATGACACTCCCGTAGAGGTGTGATAGATCTACGGCGTTCCCCCTTATGTGTATGTATTATTTGTGATCACTATTGGCCATTTATGCGTGTGTGTGACCAGTCTAGTACTGGCATACATACTTTTGATGGGAGCGTATGGATGCATCCTAGGATTTATGTGTATGTATGATTATGGTGACCAGGTGGTGTGTGCATTACACTCCTTCTCACACTTTTGGTACTTAGAGGTCTCCCCTCTTCGTGCACTTTTATGATATGATATGATATGATTTGACGGATTTTTGTATGGAGTTCTTATGGCACATCATTATATGACATTTTCTTTATTTCCATTTCGTTCTTATATTCAGTTCTTATTCAGTTCTCATGCACTCTTATCTTTTGATATGCTTTGATTCGTATGACTTATGATTATGATTTCGTATCTTTCTTTCCTTCGTTGCTTATGCTTATTTACCCTTATGATTTGTTATTCGTATATATCCGTTCACTGGGCTTTTTAAGCTCAGCCGCATGTTTTCTTTCTTATGCGACAGGTAATAAGCAGGGCGACGTGCATGGGGATGAGAGAGTAGATTATTGAGAGACCCATTTTGTTTATCATTTGTAGTCCATTGTTTCGGACATTTCATTATTTCCGCACTTCGAATATTATTTTACTTTGGTTTTGTATGGTTAACCCATTATGCGTTGGGATTATCTTTGATACTAGACTTGATGTTCAAGGCCTAGTTATTTATTAAAGACTTCCGCTTGCGTTTATGTATGCTTTGTATGACACCATAATGTGATATCTTGACCTTGGCGGGTCAGGGTGTTACAGTTATGGTATCAGAGCCGACTGGGTTTGACCTGTAGAACCTTAGAAATGACCTGTGAGGATATTGGGTAGACACTAGGCTTTTCGTTTGGCGCGATCTCTTTCTTTCCATTTTGACCCTTACGCTTGTTTTGTCTTTTGATTCGTTTATGACTTTTCAGATGGTGAACACCCGTCATGATGCTGAGGTTGACGCATCCGTGCAGCGTGCTCTTAATGCGTTGCTTCCCGGTTTAACCAACCGTATCATTGAGGAGATCAGGAGGAGCACTAGTAGTGGTGGTGCTGGTGGTAGTGGAGGTGCTAGTGGTAGTGGTGGTGCTGGTGGTAGTGGAGGTGCTAGTGGTAGTGGTGGTGCTAGTGGTAGCGGTGGTAACGGTAATGGCGGTAACGGTAATGGTGGTAACGGTAATGGTGGTAACGGTAATGGTGGTAATAACGGTGGTGGTGGTGGTGGTGCTCCACCAGCATCGATACATGTATGGTTGGAGCGTTTTGGTAAGCAGAAACTGCGTTCGTTTAGTGCTGCTACTTCTCCTGTTGAGGCGGAGAACTGGATTTCTCACATTGAGAAAATCTTTGAGGTGCTTGGGTGTGATGACGTGTTTAAGGCACGTTTGGCCAGTTACAAGTTTGAGGGGGATGCCCTCAGTTGGTGGAAGGCATATCGGACTGCTAAGGGAGGCGAAACATATGTGGCTGGGTTATCTTGGGCTGAGTTTCGGGAGATATTCTTTCTCCAGTATTTCCCTCAATCCGAGAGACTGAAGTTCGAGCGGGACTACCATCAGATTTACCAGTTGGATAGGGAGACGATTGGAGAATATATGAAGCGGTTTGTTAGGCTAGCGGGTTTCTTGGGTGAGAAGGCAGGGCCTCCGGAGGAGCAGGCTTTACACTTTAAGTGGGGGTTACGTGATGAGTTGTTGGATGTGTAGGGTATTCACAATGCAAGAAACACTAGTTTGAGGCTATAGATTGGATCGAATGAAAGATAACTTAGAGAGAGAAAGATGGGAACTTCTAGTGAGAGAAATATATGTGTATTAGCTTCAAAGTAATGAGAGTTCCAACCCTTCCCATGTGTGGGAAGGGGTATTTATACTTACAATATATTATGCCCCTAGCGGGCTGTAGAGTGAGCTGACAGAGGGTAAAGACCCGACCCACTCCACAATACTAATAATAATAACTAAGCTACTAATAATATTACTACTAATCCTACGAGCTATGATGTGCTAATAATTGCTAGGGGTGACCGAGTCTTCAGCTGAATATCCATATTCCTAACAATCTCCCCCTAAGGGAGGTCACCCCAGTAGTAATGTTCTGAATTTCAGCACTTCTTCCTTGGATCTTGACATCATAGCTCGTAATCATTGAATCTTCAATGTCATAGATTGTTGTGCAAACATCAGTGATCTGAAGATGACTTCTCCTTTGTCTTGGATGACCTTTGAGTAATCTTTGAAAGTATCATCCCACTTGAGTCTCCAAGTCATCTTTCTGAAGTAATACTCCATGTGATGAAATATACTTAGAGCCGACATGCTCACATGATATGGTGTCATGATCTTCAGCATCAGAGTTAGCAGAAGCTGTGTTGAAGGTCTTTTAGGGTGATCATGACTTCTTTGATGATGATGTGGTGTGAGCATGTGGTGATGGATTGGCATCTTTTCTGCAACCAGCTACAACAGCAACCAGCTACAGCATTCCACAGCTACAACCGCCAGACATTCCTGCATACGACAGTTAGCAATAATTCGACCGGTACTTACAAGTTTGGACTTCGAGATAGTTAACAGCATAGTGTGAAAACTCTCTCTAATCCTTACCAAGACCGTTCCTAATCGAAAACCCACAGAGGGCTTTTTAAGATTTTACCCTAGTAAATCAACGATTAAGTGAGTCGCTGGAGATCACTCCACGACTGTAGACCGGTTGAAACCGCCGCGACCACTAAGCGTAATCCATGAGGAATTACCGAAGTGACCTGCTTTCAGGGCTGCTTGATGTTGACCCTGGCAGGAATTTCCATTCAATCATTGAGAATTACATTAGTAAATTCTCTCATAAATGTTCTGGCAGATTGCTAAGATCTGCGTAGGACTCATAAGTTTACAACTGGTGTCCTTAATGTTGAACACCCAGTGTAGAAATAATTCGTGTTCCTATGAGATCTTTTTATGCATCTCGTGGCTCTAGACTCTATAGTGCGTTTTGATTTAGTGAGCGGAGGCTGGAGAGGACTGCCACCTATTCAATATCATCTGACTCGGAGTGAGAGAGACGATAGGAATGTATTGAACTCCGTGACAATTGAAACAAGAATCCTTTGAGGGACCTTGAGTGGCTAGGGAGGGTTGTGCAGCGTATCACTGGGTCCATGATACTTTGTCTTCAATGCCAGCAATCAACTAAGTGATTCTGACAGCATATGTATTGACCCGGTTTCTGCCTAAGTTGTAAGGAGGGCTATTTCTTTTCACCCTTTCTCTTTACAATTCTTTTTCATTCTTCAACCCCTTCAGTGCTTACCGAGACTTCATAACTAACACCTTGTTGGGTTTGTTCCAGTGTCAGCTCCATCTCAGTCGGCACTCTTCCCTCATTCACTTTTCTCCTTTTAAATCATACCTAAGGACTTCTACACTAACTAGTGGAGTATCCCTGGGTAGATCCCTCCGGCTCTGGCGGGATCATGGGAACTTGAACCTAACCTAACCATCCTTATAACTCCATACGTTAATAACAATGGTCAGTCTTTGATATTCATCCATGATTGCCAAACCAAATCCTTGAAAAATCTCTCAAAGTGTTCATGATTTTGAAACACATTTTTGCAAACACTTGAGAGTTTTATATTTTTCAAATGCTCCCCCTCAACATGTGCTCGAGTGATAGTTTTATAAATTTGCACATGTTAGGTAGAGCTCGCACTTTTTGAATTGATCCACTTTCAGTGAACATGACCGATTCGAGATACGCTTACATCACTAGTTAGACTAGCTTAAAATTATTACCCGGCCTGGTCAAGTCCACAGAAAGTTTCTCGAAGCGGTACACTCTACTTAGATACATCTCTTTCGAGACACGCTTACATCACTGGTTAGACCAGCTTGAAATTATTACCCGGCCAAGATGTATCCTTTCAATTGATGGCAATTCGAGTTTCGTCAATTCATTGGTGAAGACTGAGTCTTGCTCACGTGAGATTCCAAATCCTTTGTTTTGTTAAAAAACATTTGCTCCCCCTCAATATGTGCATCGATATAAGAAAGATTTTCGTACATATGGAAGAGCTTGCATTTATGACCAAAACATTTTGCTCCCCCTCAATATGTGCCTTGATATGCAAAATGGTTTAGCACATACGGGAGAGCTTACATTAATTTCCAAATCATCACATTTTATCAGAATTTCATATTTAAATCACATTCTCTCCCCCGATCAAAAATTTCAAACCATTTGAGATTTGAGATCCCAATTGATTTAAATAGGTTTAGAAAATTTTGGGAGAAAATGTGGTCAGGTTTAAATGTATTCTGATTTTAGAGCATACTATGCTCCCCCCGAAACAACGAGAGAGTGTCACTGCTGATGTTTGCATAAATATGGCAAGGTGTCGGAAATTTGAACAAATAAGCTCCCCCTCAATTAATGACCCATTATCCATGGAAAGAGCTGTAGTCATTCAATTGAGCGACGGGTATTTGTGAAAATTTAGTTCAATTTACCACCTTGTGTAACATCAAGACTCTCTAGAAGAATCAAGTAAGATAAAGAGTCTGATGTAAAGAAGACTTCTCTTCTAATACACGAAATGACGCACTGAAACGTACATCAAGTCGGGAGAACATGGATATAAAGTAATCCATGCCCAGGTGAACATCACCCGGTTGGAGGAACAGCTGTCTTTTAGGCGACATGCTTTCCCCATTGTACAGTGCGGGTTGCAGTATGAAGTAACTGCAAGCCATTAAGACATGTTTTAACAGATTAGTATAACTTCTGCTCGAGCTTCATTTAAGAATCCGTGCCATTGTTGAATGACATTTCTAGATCCGTAAATGTTATCGATAATCAGAAGACATGCCTAGGTAGGACTATTTTTGGTATTTTCTGATTTTTCGATTTTTATGGTTTTTATAGGTTTTATATTTTTGTATTTTTTTTTTTTTTTTTTTTTTTTTTTTTGATTTAAGATATATACAACTATGTACAAGGATATAAGAAGACAATCCTTTACTCCTCCTTTTCTTCCTGAAGACACTTGAGGGTTTCAGGAGTCATGCTTTTCATGCCAAGGCGTGGGAGAATAAACTGAAACCTTTCTCTTGGGAGGGCCTTGGTGAAGATGTCAGCTAACTGAAACTCTGTCCTCACGAAGTATAGTTCCACAATTCCTTTTTCCACCTGTTCCCTGATGAAGTGATGCCTGATGTCGATGTGTTTTGACCTGGAGTGCTGAACATTGTTACAACAAAGAGAAATGGCGCTTTTGTTGTCACAATATAGGGGAATTTTGTTGTATGAGAATCCATAGTCCGAAAGCTGTGATCGCATCCAAAGGATTTGTGCACAACAAGCAGACATAGCAATGTACTCAGCTTCAGTAGATGATATGGAAGTACTCATCTGCTTCTTAGAAGACCAACTAACCAACTTTTCCCCTAAAAACTGAGCTCCTCCTGAAGTACTTCGACGAGTGTCTTGACATCCCGCATGATCAGCATCCGCGTAAGCCGTTAACTCCATTGCAGTGTCCTTAGGATACCAAAGACCCATATGAACCGTGCCTTGAAGATATCGGAAGATCCGTTTCACTGCTTCAACATGCTTCTTGGTTGGTCTGGATTGATACCGAGCACACATACACACAGCAAACAAAAGATCTGGTCTGCTAGCCGTGATGTACATCAAAGATCCAATCATGCTTCGATATTTCGTTATATCCACTGGAATCCCTGAAGGATCTTCATCCAGCTTCGTTCTATCAACCATGGGAGTGTCAACAGGTTCACTTGAATGAAATCCAAACTTTTTCAAGATCTCATTGGCGTATTTGGATTGATTAATGAATATGCCACCGGGACTTTGAGAGACTTGTAATCCTAAGAAGAATGACATTTGTCCCATCATAGACATTTGGAACTTGGAATTCATCTCTTTTGAAAAACTATCACATTCACTAGGATATGTTGAAGCAAAGATGATATCATCTACATATATCTGAACTAGTAGTAGATGGTTTCTTGACTTCCTGGTGAATAGTGTAGGATCAACAACACCCTTGGAGAATCCGTTCACTAGGAGGAACTTGGACAATGTATCGTACCATGCCCTTGGCGCCTGTTTTAACCCATAAAGAGCCTTCTTCAAGCGGTAAACATGAGTAGGATGTTCAGTATCCACGAATCCTTCTGGTTGACTCACATAAACTTCTTCCTTTAAGTCGCCATTCAAGAATGCCGTTTTGACATCCATTTGGTAGACTATCATATTTCGACTAGCAGCATTTGCCAGGAAGATTCTTATAGCTTCAATTCTAGCGACCGGAGCAAACGATTCTTCAAAATCAATGCCCTCTTCTTGTCTGAACCCTTTAGCAACTAGCCGTGCCTTGTTCTTTAATACATCACCATACTCATCAAGCTTCACTTTGAAGATCCACTTTAAAGCAATGATCATTGCAAGCTCTGGAGGAGGCACTAATTCCCACACTTCAAGTCGATCAAATTCATGGATTTCATCCTGCATAGCCTGGAACCAGCAATCTTTAGTCATTGCTTCTTTGGCATCTTTTGGTTCGACTTTGGACAGTACGGAATTGAAGAAACACCATAGTGCATCAGTGGCTAGTTGATTACGTGTGGATACTGGTCGTGAAGGATTGCCTATGATGTTGTCGATTGGATGATCACTGGTCCATTTCCTGAGATGGTCGTGAGGTTGTGGGTTATGAACAGACGTAGCAGTGCTGTGTCCTTCAAGTGACGATGTGTCTGATGAATGTTCAGGAGCAAATATGTTTTCAAAAGGAGCCTCATCAACAGGAGCAAAAGGATTAACTTCCAAAGAATGATTATCTGAAGATTCTTGCATTACTGGAGAAGATTGAGCGTTTGATGACGAAGGCGATTGACTGGCAGCTGGAGCATTGTGACTGACTGATACTGAAGCTGTAGGGCCTTCTGAACCTTGTGGGGCTTGAACCTCGGTCATAGGAAGTATAGCAGGTTCACTCGGGATGGTTCCATTCGTTGGCTCAAAGTATTCATCAAACATAGGATCGAATAACTTCTTCAACTCCTCACAAGTAGGTGGCACATAAGAATCTGCAGGCGTGGAATTCTGTACAAGTCCTGAACTAATGGGTCCAGGAGACAAAAGGTTAAGATCGGGTCCAGAACTAATTTGTCCTGAAGCAGGTTGCTCACTCAGCTCATCGAACGTAACATGAATGGTTTCCATGATTTTACGGGTTCTCTTGTTGTAGATTCGATACCCTTTACTGTCTGGTGCGTATCCAACAAAAATACCTACATCTGCTTTAGCTCTTAACTTTCCCAAGTCTTGACTATCGTTGGTAGGGTAGCAAAGTGCACCAAACACACGGAGAAAGGAAAGATCTGGTTTCTTGTTATGAATTAACTCGAAGGGAGTCTTCTCATGAACGGGATGAATTAGGGATCGGTTTTGAGTGTAACATGCTGTTGCAATAGCCTCTGCCCAAAGAAACATCGGTGTCTTTGAAAATATAAGCATAGTTCTTGCAGCCTCCACCAGAGTACGGTTCCTTCGTTCAACCACTCCGTTCTGTTGAGGAGTGCGAGGGATACTTTTCTGATGCGTGATGCCAATGCTTTCATAGAAATTACGGAGTTGTTGGTTAACAAACTCCGTACCATTATCAGTGCGGATGATTCTGACAGTTTTATCGAGCCTTACTTGCAGTTGTTTTATCAGTTTAATGATAACCTCTGGAGTTTCGTCCTTGGTTCTCAAAAACTTCACCCATGTGAACCGAGAATAATCATCTACTATCACCAGAACGTACTTCTTTCCATTTATGGTTTGTATTCTCATTGGTCCACACAAATCCATGTGGAGGGTATGAAGAACTTCCAAGTTGGTGTTGATGGTTTTAGGCTTGTGGGTTTGTTTCTTGCTTTTACCCAGTTGGCATGCAGAGCAGAGATGATCTTTCTCATATTTCAGTCTGGGCATTCCTCTAACAAGATCTTTACGGGAAAGATTATTTATGGTACCGAAGTTCAAGTGGTTCAAACGACGATGCCACAACCATGATTTTGTTTTAGAGGCTTTAGAAAGCAAGCAAATGGGAGAGGACTTCAACATTTCTTCAATCGATATGGTGTATAGATTGGTGCCCCCGACTGCCCTTAAGGAGATCTATACCATCCAATTCTCTGACGAAACATGTATGCTTTCTGAAAGCCACTTCCAGATCTGAATCACAAAATTGACCCACAGAAAATAGATTGTGCCCTAGTCCTTCCACATAATATACCCTTGAGATTACACTGTCACCAAACACATAATCTCCATAACCCATAATAGCACCAAAGTGGTCGTTCCCAAATCTAACTGTCCCAATAAACTTTTTCACGAAGTTCTTGAGCCGCGAGCGATCCCCAGTCATATGTTTTGAGCAGCCTGAGTCCAAATACCACAGGACGATTTGTACGACCTGCATTTGAAACCAGACAACAATGGATAACTGAAAAATGTGGATCCCCAAGTGCAATTGGGGTCCATTTGGTCAGCACACACATATTCAGGAACCACAGATTTCACAGATGCTACTGTCTTTACTGAGGAGACAGAACCAGAGGTATGACAAGACCTAGATGGAAGGCATTGTGACTCTAAAGACAGGATTCTACCAGTTGGTCTCCATTCCTCATTCTTCACAATTTTATGCATATTCATTTTAGGTGATGGTCTCTGTTTTCCTAAATTGAATTTTCTTCCAGTGGGTCTCCATTCCTTAACTTTCACAATTTTATGCTTATTCATTTTAGGTAACGTGTTCTGTTTTCCTAAATTGAATTTCCTTCCAGTGGGTCTCCATTGATAGCCTATGCTAGCAAATGTTTTTCCTGTAGCTTTCCAAGTTTTCTTGCATGTTTCAGTTATCCTACCATTCTTAACGTGGGGTGATGCAGAAGACATCAAGAAGGACACAACACAATCATCATGATTAGCAGAAATTAAACAATTGTCGCATGTTTTACAAATAGCATTAGAATTCGAATTAATTACAGTACTTTTGATACTAGAATCAACACGATTCATCCTACTCATTGCAAACTTATTGTTCCTAGTTTGGGCTTCTACATTCTTCAAGTGATCATTCTTAGCTGGCGCAGTCCTATCTTTTCTTGCATTTTCTCTAGACCTTGACTCGCTAGCTTGGGTGTCACTTTTTACTCCTGTAGAAGCATCGAATGAAACATTAGTTCGTTTTTCTGTCACATGCCTTCCAGATAATGATGTGTTGGGTTCTGATGTTTTTGGTGGTAGATCAAAGGCTACATGCTTGTTCTCAACAGTAGATGATGATGCAACAAATCTATCTCTATGTCTGCTAAACTTAGGAGTTGAGCCTATGGCATATTCTAAGTTTTCCTGAATCCTTTTCGTGAGTTTGCAGGCATAGACAACTGCCTTATCAAGTGGCTTATCAGTCCTATCCTCTTCAACCACCTCACGAAGTGTGTCAAGGCCCTCTCTAAGATGATCGAGATATGTTTGATGGGCAAGGCTGTTATTTCTAAGCTTAAACGGAATATGCCCAACATCAACATCATACTTTTTACTATCAGTAGCCTTTGGTGCATCACAATTACAAGTGGTGCATGGCATTTTACCTTTCACCCGAACCTTCAGATTCTCAATTTCATTTGTCAAAGAGGTTATTTGATCATTGTGATTGCTTCTTGTAACTTTAATAGAATCATATAACTCTTTGAAATGTTGTTTAACCTTTGAATTTTCTTCTCGATAACACTCATTTTCATAATGTAACTTATTTATGGTGTTTTGATATTGAAAATTCTGAGAATCTGAAGACGAAGGTTTATTGGTGCCATATACTTCACACTTGTTGGATTTCAATTGGGCAATTTGGGCCCTCAGCAGTCGAATCGTGTTCGTGTGAGCTTGAATTGTCTCATCTCGTTTGCTTAATTCAAAATAAGTATCAAATTCAGGAGCATCCAAGGATGTCTTGTCATTTGATATTTTATGTTTTTCATTTAAATGTTGATATTTCAATTGCAAATTAAGAAATTCAACTTCCAATTTTGAAAAACGTTTAACCATATTATCATGGTCATCTTTTTGAATTTTTTCAAGCAATTTTAAATTCTCCCCCTCAAGCTCAACAACACGATTCTGGGTGACATTTAACGCAATAGCATACTCATTAAATTGACAAGCAGATAATGCAGAATCAGTGACAGTGTAAAATACATCTTGTGCAATACATTTAGCAACCAAGTTGTCGTTAGTAATGAGTATGTTTTTTCTTTCAATCTCTCGACTCTTAAGTTCTATTGCATGTTCATTCACCTCATTTTCCATATCTTTAAACACTACTTCCATTTCTTTTATTTCGGCTTTAAGGGCAGTGTGCAACCCTTCAAAGTGTTCCTTAAGTAGCTTAAAGAATGGCATGACCTCAGTTAAGTAACACCTTTTTGCATGTTCAAAACACCTTTCCCCTCAGTAATGCCGGTTGGTGTGATTCTCTTCTTACATGTTTTATCAAAATCAGCAAATAATTGCCAAAGCACATATAAGCTAATAGAGGTTTTGCATTCAGTGGGAAGAGACAAAGGCACCAGATTCCTAGGTGTATTGGGAGGATACACCGTTATGGACGCAACTTTTCTAATGAGGGGGGTGTTGGCCTTAAGTTTATCTACCTTAAGTTTCTCATTATCTTGTTTCCAAAATATCTGTTCAGGTGTTAACTTCTTTTGAGGAGCAAACACAGTCAAACGATTTTCCTCATAATAATCATGGGGTTTGATTATTATTCGTCTGGCTATGCACTCGGGATCCCTCATTTTCTCAATCATTTTTTCTTTCGTTTTATCACTTATCTCATCCTCTTCATTAGTGTGGATATGCTCAGGTTGGTCATGAATAGGCATAAGCATTACATTACCATCATATACGGCTGGTTGAAGTACTTTCATGTCCCTAAGGATGGTTGACTTAGGTTCACCTATCATGATTTTACTATGCTTATCACTCAACTTTCTGTGCTTATGAATCATTTGAGCAGTTTGTATGGTTTGATTTTGTGTGTACAACTTATCTTCAAGCTTATTTTTTAACGTCTTGAGTCTAGAGAAATCATTTAAAAGAGTTGTTTCTTTTTGTTTGAATTCTTGCTTAAGTGTATCGACACACTTTTGTGCTACCTGTTTCTGTTTGACAGACTGTGCTAGCTGACTTTTCAACGAACTCAACTCTAATTTTAATGTTTCTTCTCTTACTCTAGACTCTTTAATAAGTGTACTAATTTGACCTTCTAATTTCTGCTCTCGTTCATTAAGCTCAAACTTAGCACGCTGTTCATACATAGCCACTTGTTCTTTATAGATGTTTAGTTTCGTGATCAAGTTATCATCAGGGACAGGCAATTTGTTCTCATGGCACTCGCATGCATTCTCTATATTATCCGTATTATCTAAGGCACATACATTCCTCCTAACACAGACATCATTATTGACAAAAGATTCACCATTTGGTACGTCAGGTGAGTTGTTGTGATTCAAATACTGTTCATATGAAATAATATTGCTATTTTCCATGTCAACATTACTTGAGTCAGAAACATTTGCCTGATGTACTTCTTCGGGATTCTTTTGTCCCTCGACAATATTATATGTGTCATAAATTTTTAGTACCTCAGATATCACGGATGCATTAGAAGAACCAGCTTGACGGGGAGATGAGACCATGGACGACAAGTTAGCCATGAAGATTGTTTGAGCCGTAGGTTCATCATCTACATCAGAGTCATATGCATCACAGTCATCTGCCTTGAAGATGTTAGGATCATTGAGTGCTAGATCCTGAACAGGTTTCTCATCCATATCTTCATCAAAAGTATTTCCTCCATCTCCTGCCAAGAACAATAACTCTTCCTCATCCAATACAGCTCCATTCTCTTGAGCTTGCATTAACAGCATCTTGTCTTTGAAGTAATCTGAATTCTGAGGACGTTTAGGTTGATTGCAGTTTCTAGCAATGTGTCCAAGCCCCCCACAATTATAATACTTGATCTGTTTCCCTTGCCCCTGATTGGCATTCCCTGCTCTATTCTGCACATAACCTCGACCCATGTTTCTACCAGCTCTCCCTTGCACATTCTGAACCACAATTTTCCCATACTCCACCATTGCTAGATTGCGTGGGTTGGATGAATTCCTTAACTGATTGTTGGTCTGAGGGAGTGATGCTTGAAACTGTTGAACCAATAATGAAACTTGATTGGTGAGATTGTCAATCATTTTGTTGGTCTGAGAGTAGCCTGAGTCAAGTTGAGAGCTCATAGCAGGTACTTGTGAATGAAGTTGATGATAGCTTGGGTTGGATGATGATTGGATTGTTGGTTGAACATTTGTCATGAACGCCAGTGGATCATTTGTAGTTGAAGGACTTAACTTTTCTCTCAGCACTCGATCATAAACAGCATGCTTCTCATGTTGTTGCAGGTATGCATACAGCTGTTCATAGTTGGTATCCCTTAAACCTTTGTTGAGTTTGACTGCAGTCACAAATCTGTCCCATTCAGGAGTCATATTGTTCACAAACTTTGAGTTAAGTTGGATATTGGGCATAGTCATTCTGATCATCCTCATATCATTCACCAACTTATGAAATCTCACACAGTAGTCTGTGACATTCTCTCCTGGGTTCATTTTGAAATGCTCGAACTCATCATACAGCTGTGACTCACGATCTTCCTTTGTGAGTTCTGACCCTACTAACAGCATCTTAACATTGTCCCACACAGCTTTGGCTTCAGTGTTGAAATTGATGAGCTTGTATACATCCTTTGGAAGACCTTGAATGACTATGTTTGAGGCTCTAATGTCGGCATCATACCTCTTCTTTTCTTCTTCATTAAGATCATTGTAGTTTCTAGGTCTGTCTATGCCCCAAGTCACAGTCCCATCTTCACCAGTTGTAACAACATCTCTGGTGGTACCCATCTGATATGGTCCATCGTCAATTGACTTAAGAATGTTAACTCCATTATCTTTTCCCAAGCAGTAAAGTCTTATTCGTTGTGCCCAAGACTCATAATCGGTCCTATCTAGCATAGGTGGACGAGTGTCAGATCCTGCTGCTTGAATATCTTCTGATGATGTGTTAGATGTGGTAGCCATAGTAACTACGGGATTTTACAGATCTTGTGATTTAACCGAGAAATCGAATCTTTCGCGGGAATTTCTAAAATCACCAAGACACAAACCGCCTAGACAAACCGCGTAGACACAAACCGCGTATGCGCCTAAGAGACAAACCGAGTTCACACTAGATATACAAACCGCGTTGACACAAACCGCGTATGCACCTAAGAGACAAACCGAGTTCAAACTGGAGATACAAACCGCGTTGACACAAACCGCGTATGCGCCAAAGAGACAAACCGAGTTCACACTAGAGATACAAATCGCGTTGACACAAACCGCGTGTGCGCCTTAGAGACAAACCGAGTTCACACTAGAGATACAAACCGCGTTGACACAAACCGCGTATGCACCTAAGAGACAAACCGCGTTGGCACAAACTTCCAAACCTGTCACTTTCAATGCAGTTTGTCCTTTTGCCTAAACTAGTAAAAAGATAAACCGCGTACCCGATGTAACACAAACCGCGTTCAAGATCGTCCAAACTACACAAACCGCATTCAAGAACACTTGAAAGAAAAAGCACTTGAATCACTCGAAAACACCACACCAACCTTAAATCTGTGAATCCAAGCACTAAATACTACTCTTATACTATTCCTAAGCTAGAAAGTACAAGTTATAACAACTTTAAATCACTAAACAAAGCACAAAATGAAATAAATGTATCTTAACAAATATCTTAACAAATCGAACCAAAAACCTCACAAACTACACAAATCCGTGAATACCAACTCTCATGGACCTAACCATGGATCTTGATACCAATTGTAGGGTATTCACAATGCAAGAAACACTAGTTTGAGGCTATAGATTGGATCGAATGAAAGATAACTTAGAGAGAGAAAGATGGGAACTTCTAGTGAGAGAAATATATGTGTATTAGCTTCAAAGTAATGAGAGTTCCAACCCTTCCCATGTGTGGGAAGGGGTATTTATACTTACAATATATTATGCCCCTAGCGGGCTGTAGAGTGAGCTGACAGAGGGTAAAGACCCGACCCACTCCACAATACTAATAATAATAACTAAGCTACTAATAATATTACTACTAATCCTACGAGCTATGATGTGCTAATAATTGCTAGGGGTGACCGAGTCTTCAGCTGAATATCCATATTCCTAACAGGATGGTATTCTCAACACTAATTTTGCTGATGTGGCACAAGTTGCCAACGCGGTTCGTAACAAGGAGTTGATGCAGCAGAGGTCTAGGCGTGGGGTAAAAAGGCTTCTGGATGGTGATCAGCAGCAGGTCCAGGGTAGTAATAATAGGAATGTTCCAAGGGAAAATGAGTTTCGGAGTACCGATAGGCGGGGTAACAACAATGGTGGGCAGAATCAGCGGTCAGGTCGTGACCAGCAGTATAGAGGTCAACAGAGTCGGGGCAGTCAGTAGAGTCAGGGCTATAAGCAGGGTAATCGGGGTTCTGGTTCTTCTTCGGCTGGTCAGGGGAATGTGGAACGGCTTCCACCTCCTCCCGTTTGTGTTGAGTGTGGGAAAACCCATCCGGGTCGTACTTGCTATAGGGCTTCTGGTGCATGTTTTAATTGTGGTGAGGTTGGACATCGGGCTAGGGATTGTCCAAAGGCGAATGGTAACAACCGTGGTAATGGAAGTGGTGGACAACAGGCCTCTAAAGGTCGGGTATTTGCACTTACCAGAGATCAGGCTGCGGGTTCTTCTGGCACTGTTTCGGGTATGCTCTATTTATTTGATCGTTCAGTCCTTGTTTTATTTGATACGGGAGCTACTCATTCCGTTATATCTGTTACGTTTGCTAAATCCATTAAAACAATCGCAACACCATTAAAATATGCTTTATCCATATCAACCCCAATGAAAACTTCCGTAGTCATTACGCATGAATACATGGATTGTCCTCTTCGCTTTGATGATAAGATTCGCCCTGCGAATCTTCTTCCTCTCGATATGTATGATTTCGATGTGATTTTGGGTATGGATTGGTTGTCGGAGCATCGAGCTACGATTGACTGCCATACTAGGCGTGTGATATTTGGCGATCTTTGTAATCCGAAATTTGTTTACCAAGGCTGTCGGCTTGGTAAACCTATTAAGATCATATCCGCTATGAAAGCTCGTTCTTTGTTAACTCATGGTTGCGAGGGTTTTCTGGCTTCGATTAAGGATTCATCTTTGGAGGTTCCTAGTATTGAGAGCCTTTCTGTTGTTCGTGAATTCCCTGATGTGTTTCCTGATGAGCTTCCAGGCATGCTGCCTGAGCGTGAAGTTGAATTTTCGATCGATTTGATTCCGGGTGCTGAACCCATCTCTAAGGCTCCATATCGTATGGCTCCTGTTGAACTGAAGGAATTGAAAGAGCGGTTGCAAGAATTGCTTGAATCTGGTTCCATTCGTCCTAGTGTTTCGCCGTGGGGTGCTCCGGTTTTATTCGTTAAGAAGAAGGACGGTAGTATGAGATTATGTATTGACTACCGTGAACTCAACCGCATTACTATTCGAAATCGTTATCCGCTTCCCCGCATCGATGATTTGTTTGATCAGCTCCAGGGAGCTAAATTCTTTTCTAAGATCGATTTGAGGTCGGCTTATCATCAGCTACGTGTGAAGGAGCAGGATGTTCCTAAGACCGCATTTCGTACGAGATATGGCCACTACGAGTTCTTAGTCATGCCTTTTGGGTTGACGAATGCTCCATCGGTTTTCATGGACTTGATGAATCGGGTTTTCCACGAGTACTTGGATAAGTTTGTGATCGTGTTTATTGATGACATTTTGGTGTACTCTAAGACCAAGGAGGAGCATGAGAGTCATCTTCGTGTTGTTTTGGAGACTTTGAGGCAGAAGAAGTTATATGCCAAGTTTTCCAAGTGCGAGTTTTGGTTAAGTCAAGTTGCATTCTTAGGTCATGTCGTTTCCGCAGATGGTATCAAAATGGATCCGGCAAAGGTTGAGGCTATCACAAAGTGGCCAAGACCGACCAATGTGACTGAGATCAGGAGTTTTTTGGGTTTATCGGAGGTTTGTTGAGGGTTTTTCTCGTTTGTCCCTACCTTTAACTCAGCTTATGCGCAAGGGAGAGAAGTTTGTATGGACCGACGAGAGAGAAGCTAGTTTTGAGGAGTTGAAGAAGAGGCTTGTTTCTGCGCCGATTCTTACTCTACCATCGGGTTCAGGTGGTTATCAGATCTATAGTGATGCTTCAAAGAAGGGTTTGGGTTGTGTCTTGATGCAGCATGGGAAAGTGATTGCATATGCTTCTAGACAGTTGAAACCATATGAGGCGAACTATCCTACTCATGATCTGGAGTTAGCTGCTGTTGTCTTTGCTCTAAAAATCTGGAGGCATTATCTTTATGGTGAGAGCTGTGATATATTCACCGACCATAAGAGCTTGAAGTACATCTTTACCCAGAAAGAGTTGAACATGCGACAGAGGCGTTGGTTGGAGTTGTTGAAGGATTATGACACCAATATTCAGTATCACCCTGGGAAAGCCAATGTTGTGGCTGATGCTTTGAGTCGTAAGTCGGGAATGATTGCTAGTCTTGACTTTGAGCCGAAGATTCTGAATGACTTAGAGCTTATGGAGGTTGAATTGTGTGTTCGGGGTCATGATGGTTTTTGGGCTAGCTTGAAGGTGGAGCCTGATTTGATGTTGAGGATTAAGGAAGCACAGAAAGATGATGGTGACTTATGGGCTATTGTGCAGAATATTGAGGATGGTAAGCAGTCAGATTTTCGTGTGGATGCAGATGGTATTGTTTGGTTTGGTGATCGTCTATGTGTTCCAGATGATTCTACTCTTCGTGACGCTGTGCTTTCTGAGGCACATAGTTCTCCGTTTTCTATTCATCCGGGTTCGACTAAGATGTATCATGATCTGAAGCAACATTTTTGGTGGAATGGGATGAAGCAGGATGTGGCTTTGCATGTGGCTAGATGTATGACTTGTCAGCAAGTTAAGATTGAACATCAGCGTGCAAGTGGTCTTTTGCAGCCTCTTGATATTCCTACGTGGAAATGGGATGAGATATCTATGGACTTCGTTACAGGTTTACCTCGTACTCTTCGGAAGCATGACGCGATTTGGGTTGTTGTTGATCGTCTGACCAAATCCGCGCATTTTCTCCCCATTCGTATTGATTTTTCTGTGGGTCGTTTGGCTCAGATCTTCCAGGAGGAAATTGTTTGATTGCATGGTATGCCGTCTTCTATTGTGTCCGATCGTGATCCTCGTTTTACGTCTCGTTTCTGGAAAGGGTTACATAAAGTTTGGGGCGCACGGCTTAAATTCAGTACGGCATTTCATCCTCAGACCGATGGGCAGTCGGAGCGGACGATTCAGACATTGGAGGATATGTTGAGGTCTTGTGCTTTAGAGTGGACAGGCCACTGGGATGATTACTTGTGTTTAGTGGAGTTTGCCTACAATAATAGTTGGCACGCGAGTATTCGGATGGCTCCGTTTGAGATGTTTTATGGGAGTAAGTGTAGGGCGCCGGTTTGTTGGAATGAGGTCGGAGAACGACTCATTGAGGGACCTGAAATGATTAGGATTACTAATGAGAAAGTGGCTGTAGCCAGAGAGAAGTTGAAGGAAGCTCGTGCTAGGCAGAAGAGCTATGCTGATCGTCATCGTCGTGATGTTATGTTTAATTCTGGTGATCGTGTTTTCTTAAAGGTTTCGCCTTTTCGAGGTGTTAAGTGTCACACCCCAAAAATGGCACAGCGGAATGGCATTTCACGGGGTATGACCTCATAGTCAAAAAAACACAAGGTGTCACAATAGAGAAAACTAAATGTATAACATAAGACCAAAAATAGTCGCAAACTCCCACAACAGGGATGATTATAAAGATCCAAGATAAACATAAGTCTCAAAGTTAATCAACGTCATTAGGAAGTATCAAATGCAACTCCACGAGATATAACCCGGGAGCGTCTTGTCTTAAGTCTTGCTAAGCCAGTCAATACTCAACCTTCTAAGCAACTTTAGTAACACCTGAAAATGGTACTAGAAAACGTCAACATAATGTTGGTGAGCTCGTAGGTTTAAAAGTAAGACCACTGAGCTGTGAATAATAGCGTAGGACAATAGTGAACAAGATATACGAATATGAGCACATAGTAAGACCACAAACTATCACAGACGGCAAACACGTATAATTGATCCACACATAGCCTGGGTGCCACTTCCCCAAATGATATACTGGGTGTCACTTTCCCAAAGTTATATACTGGGTGTCACTTTCCCAAAGTTATATACTGGGTGTCACTTTCCCAAAGTTATATACTGGGTGTCACTTCCCCAAAGTTATATACTGGGTGTCACTTCCCCAAAGTTATACACCAAGGTTGCTAAATACGGTTGCACAAGGTTGTTAAACACAAGTTGCACAAAACAAAACACGTCACAGCATGTAATCGCATCAACACACATAATGCCCACGCAATATAGAAACCGCACAAATTTAGTTCTATCATCCAAAACATTAAGCTATGTAACAACTTGAATCTAACTTGATCTTACAACTCATCAGACAAGAACTGTCATGAAATTAAGTCAGAAGTTGTTACACAAACTTAATGTCTTAAGTGATAAACAACAAAATAAATCCACACCATGCTAATTATCTAGATATTGTCCGCACAATTTGATTCACACAAAAGGGCACATATTGCAATCAAATGCACATATTGTCCAAAATCATGAAAACAGTAGATCACAGCATGAAAACATTTAAAAACATTGAGTACCATTTCCACCCCAAAGTAAAAACACGTTAAAAAGTGGGGCTACGAGAACTCACCTTAGTCCCAGCAACGCAATATCACAATATCATGAAGTAGAACAGCACAATAAACCAAACAGTAGCACAGCGCAACAGAAATTAAGGACGTCTCGGCACAATGGACTCGGCACAACCTAATAAAGTAAACTCGCCTTAACATAATCTCCAAATGTAAAAGTTCCAAAAGTTAACTATCCCGAGTAGATTCCATTTTAAATTCCAAAATCTCTTTCTCATATTAGTTACTAGCGTTTGGTATCGACGGGTGTGTGTGGTGACACGACATGACTCAAGTGAACACACGCCAAGAAAAACGACCAAGACGTAAACGACTCAAGGTAAACTTCATATAGCAACACGACAATTTGAAGCAATACTCCAAAACAATCTCTACGACAACCTGAAAATTTAGTTATAGAACCTTAAGACTTAATATGTTACTTGAACGAATGGTCGAATACTTATTCGCTTTGTCAACTTGACATTAATCCTGTAATATCCTCAATACTACTCTAATAATACCTCTTGTCTTGCGTGCCCTCGAAACATTTAATAACTCATTTATTATAAAACCTTAGTTTTGTTTTTAATAAAACAACAAGTATAATACTTGTTATTATTTATTTCCCTATATGAAAACCCTCATGTTATTCTTGTTGTTTCATATATATATATATATATATATATATATATATATATATATATATATATATATATATATATATATATATATATATATATATATATTTCAAGCTTATTGAAATATTTATTTTAAGTTATTATTTGTTTCGAGTCACAAGTCCGAGTCATAACCTCTCGGCTTATTTTATCAATCCACATTCAAAACAATATACAACAATTTAATCTCATCATCACAACCACTTCAATCCACTCGTGGTCGACTACGACACACGTCTAACCTAATCTCCGTCATCTAGTAATCGTCACACAATCGATTCCCATTTTTCGTCAACCACTTCAACAATATTAACAATCCAATGCCGAGACCCTAGTGGTCTCGTCCTACCTCTCGGCTCCAAAACACACCCAAACGGACCTAGTCCTTTTCGGTCATAACCCAACGACAACAACAACAACACCGAGACCCTAGTGGTCTCGGCCTAAACCTCTCAGCTACAACTCCTCAACAGCAGCAACAACATCAATAAAATCAACCCACCTCTCGCAAAATCCAATCCACAATCCTATTCCTATCCTCGGCTTCCACTCGGTATCGACAAAACCAAACCAAATTCGAATCAAATAAAAACAACAACAATAACGATACAACACTAATATAAGCTCGACAACCACAATAATATCATGACTACGGCCACAGCAGTGAGCCTAGGCTCACGGTTTGGCTCGACTCGACACACAAACACACGACACACGATACCAAACTAGTTTCTATTCGCGTTTTTCATTAGATAAATTGTTAACCCACGAGTTTTAAGCCTAACCCGAACCCAAACAAATCAAAAACGTGACTCGGCGAGTCATGAGTCGACTCACACCGGTCACCAACGTGCGTGACACGGTGTGGCTTACCTTTTCCTTCTCGATCTAATACATGGAGGTGGTTGGGAGTAGAGTGGAGGCGCGTTCAGATGAAAGAGGTGAAGGTGGTGAGTTTTAGAGAGCGCGTGTGGTAGTGTAGGGTGAAGAGGAGGTTGTGTTAGTTGTTTTGGTGGTGGCGGTGAGGTGATAGAGGTGGCGGTGGTGGTGTTCTGTTGGTGGCCGGCGGCGGCGCAAGAGAGAAGAAGAGAGTGAGGTAGGAGATTAAGATGAAGTTAAAATAAAATATGAAGTTGGGTTTGTGTAGGTAGGGTTTTTATAAAACCGGATTTTGCAAGAGAGTCCTTGTGTAGTTTTTAAGTTCACTTGAGGAGTCGGTGCAAGGACCTAGCGGGATAACTTTTATTATTCTTTCTCGAGGCTATTTGTTTTTATTCCCGTTAATATTAAACGTCACCAAAATAATTTTTAACCGTCACCATTCACATTAAATACGATTTTCCATTAAATTTGATAATAAATACGCATATTCTTGTCGCGAGGTGTCAACATTAATTTAATTCGCGTTTTTAAACTATCTATTGTGCCAAGCCGCGACGTGCTTCATTCTAGGCCACAATGACTCGATACAAACAATGGGTAAGGACCATGGAAAAATTGCGGGTTGTTATAGTCTATCCCCGTTAAGAGAATTTTGTCCTCAAAATTCAATTGACTAAGGGTCTCAGCTTGCTCGGATAGTATTCACCCTTCGATTTGGTTGCACACAGAAGGTTAGGGTGTGGGTGTCATTCCAAATAGTACCGGGTGCTACTTCCCAATTGGTACTATCAATACTTCCTAACCACTAGAAATCACACAAAAATGAAACCACATAAATATCACACAATAAGGCAAGCTTTCCCGTCCTCGAGTGAAGCCGTCAAAAACCTTAGGCATCTTTTCGGTAGTTTAAGTTGAGCCTCAACTGTAATCTAGCTTAACCCCACAACTCATCAAACAAGAACTGTCATGAGATTAAGCTAAACCACAAGTTTAAGCTCAGTAACAACTTGATTTCAGCTTAATCTCACAACTCATCAAACAAGAACTGTCATGAGATTATGCTAAAATCAAGTTGGACCTGTCCTTAAACTACAGAACAACTTGAACTTAACTTAACTTCACAACTCATCAAACAAGAACTGTCATGAGATTAAGTTAAGTACCAAGTTGTAAGAAAAGAAACTCAACATTTTTTTTGAAGGATTGGCTCAATTTTGGATCGCTTTCAAATAAACAACTAATAGATATCCAAAGAGAAGATTCAACTAAGAATGAGGTGCATTCATGTTTCCTCCAAAATCAATAGTGCTTGTCCTAAGTAGGCCTCCTAATGTCGGATGGTATGCTCACCCTGACCATCGGTCTAGGAATGGTAGGTCGTACTCCAATCTAACTGTGTTCCTAATGCGTCCTATAGTGTCAACCATAATCGCGACGTGGACTTTCTTTCATGATTCGATATAATAGGTAAGGCGCTCCTCATGTATGTCGCTCTAATTGGATTTCTTATCATTGAATACTACGGAGGCATTAATCAAACTAAAAGACTTATCCTGTAACTCGAGTTTCCTGTATATCGTTCTCAACGCAGTTTTAGAGTTATCAGTCTCGTGCACTCTCAACTAATAATATTTGTGTTCGAAATCTTTCCTCGAGAAATATCACGTATCATGAAATTTGTTCCGCTCCGGGAGTTAAGTTTATAAGAAGCTCAATTCATCAATGAGAGGTGAATCATGTCAGGTCTTTACGAAGTACTTCACGAAAGTCTTAAGCACGCGAGGTATCTCTGGGTTTCTGCTCGTCCTACTAGGCGCACTGAAATAGGCGGTTTTACAGTAACTATCGAGTGATTAGGCTTCATGAAATGCCTCGTCCATTTTTGAGCAAAATCTTTTAAAAATTTTAAGTTAAGTAGCAACTTTAAACTTAATCTCACATCTCATCAAACAAGAACTGACATGAAATTAAGTTAAAAGTTGTTAAAAAGCTTACTTTATTTTATTTTTATTTTTATTTTTAAAGAAAAAGAAAATTTTAGTTAAAGTTTTGGGGTTGCTAAAAAATGAACGGGTGGCATTTCCGCACTCCAAGATCTTACTACCAGGTGGTGAAGGTTTAAACCAACTTATCGGTTTCTGCCTTTTTGGTCATACACTATATCAATCTCGTAACTAAGAGTTAGGACATTAGGTTTCGCCTTTAACAGAGGCATGAACTAAGTGGAAACAAATCTATAATCGACGTCGGAGTCAAACAATATGATGGTCTAATATCCGTTTAAGGAGAACATACCCGTCACGAGGTTCGGGTTCTGGCATCCTTCATCAACGTTCATCACGAATACTCGCCCACGAGCTAGGTTGCCATTGTTTTCATTATATGTGTTTGTTCCATTAGTTACTAAGGCTTGATTTGGGTTATTTTGCACTTGCCCTTGTGCCCTATTCAGCTTAGGACACGTGTTTCGAAAATGATCCAAGCTCCCGCACTCATAGCATGTCCTTGGGTAAATGACATTAATCGGAGTTGCCTACATGGCTGCTGCTCGACAATCCCTTGCAATGTGACCAGTCTGATTGCAGTTGAAACACATTAGGCAGGGTTTAGTCTCAAAGTGGTGGTAGTTACATTTGGCACACTTAGGGTGAGGACCTTCATATCCCTTACGTCCCGAGCTCGTTGCCACAAATCCTTTTCCCCATTTCGCCTTCTTATTGTCACCATTTGCATCTCCTTGTTTACTTGGCTCACTCACGGTCTTCCTCTTATCACCGTTCTTGGACAATGTCCCCTTCCTAACCATTTCATCCGTTTAGGTTGCAGATTTCAGTATCGCACTTTGAAGGGTAAGGGGCTCAGTCGCTTTCACCATCTCGCGAATCTCAGGGACCAACCATAGATGTACCTCTCAATTCTCTTGGATTTAGGAGTGACCATGTGAGGTACCAGTCTAGCAAGCTCATGGAATCGATCCGTATAAGTCGTATGATCAGCTCCTACCATGGTATGGGGTAGAACTCGTGTTCCAGTTTCTGCATCTCATTGTCTAGACAATACTCTTCTTTTAACAATGTCTTGAATTCATCCCAACTCATCCCTATGGCAGCTTCTCTGTCCCTAGCCTAAATTTGCGTATTCCATTAAGTCAATTCTTTTCCAATCAAAGAACAAGCAGCATACTTCACCTTCTGATGACTCGCACACTCACTTATGTCAATCACTGACTCCATCTTCTCGACCCATCGAGTATAAGCTATCGCACCTCCATTGCCATCAAAGTCCACCGGTTTGCATGCGGTAAATTCCTTGTAAGTACATCCCTTGTTACCGTTGTTGTGGTTCCTGTCATCGATGTGATCACTTCCACCGTCGTTGTCCGCTTGATCATTCCCACTCACGTTGTTCCCTTGGTTGCTGATATGGTCGCCAACTTGGGTGATGATAGTGGGTAACAGTGCTTGTAGTTGCTCGGCGATCATGGCGGAAAGGTCAGGATTCACATTTTCGTTGTCGTTTTTCTCGATGCCGCGACCACCTGCTCTACCTCCTCGTCCACCAGTCCTTCCACCCCTCGATGGTGGAATGCCTCGGTTAACTCGAGTCGACCTTCTTGGAGGCGTGATTCTCAAGGTAGGACATTGATAGACGTTAAATAGGAGATAGGTAGGATAGGTCGGTATACGTGTCGTACTACTACACTCAACCTCCTATCTGACAATTCATGAATTTGATAAGTTCATGCCGCATCATGTTATCGTAAAAAACGTTGGCCAGGCGTTTTTAGGATAGCATCATGATGCATTTACTTATCATCATCACTTCGTGTCATACTATACGCAAAATCGCACACGTAGTTCCTATAATGCAAACTATATGAGGATTCTTAGGTTATAGTCTAGGTTAAACCACCTAATTCTCTATAACCTTGGTCTCTGATACCAATCTGTCACACCCCAAAAATGGCGCAGCGGAATGGCATTTCACGGGGTATGACCTCATAGTCAAAAAAAAACACAAGGTGTCACAATAGAGAAAACTAAATGTATAACATAAGACCAAAAATAGTCGCAAACTCCCACAACAGGGATGATTATAAAGATCCAAGATAAACATAAGTCTCAAAGTTAATCAACGTCATTAGGAAGTATCAAATGCAACTCCACGAGATATAACCCGGGAGCGTCTTGTCTTAAGTCTTGCTAAGCCAGTCAATACTCAACCTTCTAAGCAACTTTAGTAACACCTGAAAATGGTACTAGAAAACGTCAACATAATGTTGGTGAGCTCGTAGGTTTAAAAGTAAGACCACTGAGCTGTGAATAATAGCGTAGGACAATAGTGAACAAGATATACGAATATGAGCACATAGTAAGACCACAAACTATCACAGACGGCAAACACGTATAATTGATCCACACATAGCCTGGGTGCCACTTCCCCAAATGATATACTGGGTGTCACTTTCCCAAAGTTATATACTGGGTGTCACTTTCCCAAAGTTATATACTGGGTGTCACTTTCCCAAAGTTATATACTGGGTGTCACTTCCCCAAAGTTATATACTGGGTGTCACTTCCCCAAAGTTATACACCAAGGTTGCTAAATACGGTTGCACAAGGTTGTTAAACACAAGTTGCACAAAACAAAACACGTCACAGCATGTAATCGCATCAACACACATAATGCCCACGCAATATAGAAACCGCACAAATTTAGTTCTATCATCCAAAACATTAAGCTATGTAACAACTTGAATCTAACTTGATCTTACAACTCATCAGACAAGAACTGTCATGAAATTAAGTCAGAAGTTGTTACACAAACTTAATGTCTTAAGTGATAAACAACAAAATAAATCCACACCATGCTAATTATCTAGATATTGTCCGCACAATTTGATTCACACAAAAGGGCACATATTGCAATCAAATGCACATATTGTCCAAAATCATGAAAACAGTAGATCACAGCATGAAAACATTTAAAAACATTGAGTACCATTTCCACCCCAAAGTAAAAACACGTTAAAAAGTGGGGCTACGAGAACTCACCTTAGTCCCAGCAACGCAATATCACAATATCATGAAGTAGAACAGCACAATAAACCAAACAGTAGCACAGCGCAACAGAAATTAAGGACGTCTCGGCACAATGGACTCGGCACAACCTAATAAAGTAAACTCGCCTTAACATAATCTCCAAATGTAAAAGTTCCAAAAGTTAACTATCCCGAGTAGATTCCATTTTAAATTCCAAAATCTCTTTCTCATATTAGTTACTAGCGTTTGGTATCGACGGGTGTGTGTGGTGACACGACATGACTCAAGTGAACACACGCCAAGAAAAACGACCAAGACGTAAACGACTCAAGGTAAACTTCATATAGCAACACGACAATTTGAAGCAATACTCCAAAACAATCTCTACGACAACCTGAAAATTTAGTGATAGAACCTTAAGACTTAATATGTTACTTGAACGAATGGTCGGATACTTATTCGCTTCGTCAACTTGACATTAATCCTATAATATCCTCAATACTACTCTAATAATACCTTTTGTCTTGCGTGCCCTCGAAACATTTAATAACTCATTTATTATAAAACCTTAGTTTTGTTTTTAATAAACCAACAAGTATAATACTTGTTATTATTTATTTCCTTATATGAAAACCCTCATGTTATTCTTGTTGTTTCATATATATATATATATATATATATATATATATATATATATATATATATATATATTTCAAGCTTATTGAAATATTTATTTTAAGTTATTATTTGTTTCGAGTCACAAGTCCGAGTCATAACCTCTCGACTTATTTTATCAATCCACATTCAAAACAATATACAACAATTTAATCTCATCATCACAACCACTTCAATCCACTCGTGGTCGACTACGACACACGTCTAACCTAATCTCCGTCATCTAGTAATCGTCACACAATCGATTCCCATTTTTTGCCAACCACTTCAACAATATTAACAATCCAATGCCGAGACCCTAATGGTCTCGTCCTACCTCTCGGCTCCAAAACACACCCAAACGGACCTAGTCCTTTTCGGTCATAACCCAACGACAACAACAACAACACCGAGACCCTAGTGGTCTCGGCCTAAACCTCTCAGCTACAACTCCTCAACAGCAGCAACAACATCAATAAAATCAACCCACCTCTCGCAAAATCCAATCCACAATCCTATTCCTATCCTCGGCTTCCACTCGGTATCGATGAAACTAAACCAAATTCGAATCAAATAAAAACAACAACAATAACGATACAACACTAATATAAGCTCGACAACCACAATAATATCATGACTACGGCCACAGCAGTGAGCCTAGGCTCACGGTTTGGCTCGACTCGACACACAAACACACGACACACGATACCAAACTAGTTTCTATTCGCATTTTTCATTAGATAAATTGTTAACCCACGAGTTTTAAGCCTAACCCGAACCCAAACAAATCAAAAACGTGACTCGGCGAGTCATGAGTCGACTCACACCGGTCACCAACGTGCGTGACACGGTGTGGCTTACCTTTTCCTTCTCGATCTAATACATGGAGGTGGTTGGGAGTAGAGTGGAGGCGCGTTCAGATGAAAGAGGTGAAGGTGGTGAGTTTTAGAGAGCGCGTGTGGTAGTGTAGGGTGAAGAGGAGGTTGTGTTAGTTGTTTTGGTGGTGGCGGTGAGGTGATAGAGGTGGCGGTGGTGGTGTTCTGTTGGTGGCCGGCGGCGGCGCAAGAGAGAAGAAGAGAGTGAGGTAGGAGATTAAGATGAAGTTAAAATAAAATATGAAGTTGGGTTTGTGTAGGTAGGGTTTTTATAAAACCGGATTTTGCAAGAGAGTCCTTGTGTAGTTTTTAAGTTCACTTGAGGAGTCGGTGCAAGGACCTAGCGGAATAATTTTTAATATACTTTCTCGGGGTTACTAGTTTTTATTCCCGTTAATATTAAATGTCACCGAAATAATTTTTAACCGTCACCATTCACATTAAATACGATTTTCCATTAAATTTGATAATAAATACGCATATTCTTGTCCCGAGGTGTCAACATTAATTTAATTCGCGTTTTTAAACTATCTATTGTGCCAAGCCGCGACGTGCTTCATTCTAGGCCACAATGACTCGATACAAACAATGGGTAAGGACCATGGAAAAATTGCAGGTTGTTATATTAAGCGTTTCGGTATGAAAGGGAAGCTTAGTCCGCGCTATATTGGTCCGTTTGAGATTCTTGATCGCGTTGGTGAGGTATCTTATCGTTTGGCGCTACCTCCCCAGTTATCGCACGTGCATAACGTATTTCATGTGTCACTTCTTCGTGGGTATAATTATCATCCGCTTCACGTTGTGTCTTGCCCGTTCGATCAGATTCGGGAAGACCTTTCTTATAGTGAAGAACCTGAGGCTATTTTGGAGCGTCAGGAAAGAGTCATGAGAACTAAAACCATTCCGTTCATAAAGATTCTTTGGAAGAACCATCCTGAGAGCGAGGCTACTTGGGAAACCGAAGAGTCGATACGATCCGATTATCCGAATTTCTCTTTTTGACTTGGTACGTATTCATTTCGTTGTTGCTTTCGATTTCGCATTTTCATTTCGACTTCGCATTTCAATTTTCGAAGACGAAAATTTTTTTTTAGAGGGGAAGAGTTGTAAAACCCCGAAACTAATATAATACGGAATGACAAAAATACCCTCGAATTTAAAATTTTGAGAACATATAAAAACTATACAAGTACAAAAAAAAATCTTACATTACAACATATGTGGTACAAAAAAAAAAAAAGAAAAGAACATACTAAGCTATATGTGTGCCGCCCCCCCCCCCCCCCCCCCCCCCCCCCATAAGGAGGTCCAAATGCATGATTGCTAGATATTTGGCAAGCCCATAATGTGATTTATTCTTCCCTAAAATACACTAAACCAAAATCTCGGTCTTCACTTATCCCATAATACCGATTCTTCAAACAACCCTAATTCCTCCATCAAAAAAAAAAAAACCTTCGGCTGTTTTTTTTTTTTTTTTTTTTTTTTTTTGTGCTGCTGCTACGATCCAAAGAACCACCAAAGAAGCCTTGAATCTTGTTTTAATTCGTGTCTCAATCATCACAAGGTAACCCTATAATCCTAATGTTAATCCATACTAATTTGTGAATCAAAAACTAATCTAAATCATGTGTTCTTCCCTTCTATTTGCTGTTGCCAATCGACCCAAGGAAGGAGGAGGAGAAAAGACCCAATTCGTGTGGTGTTTTGATCTTGTGTTCGTGTTCTTCGTAGTCTACAAGGGTATCGTGTTGTCTTTGCTCAATCCTTGTTCTTGTTTTTTTTGTTCTAGCCGAAATTATGGTGCAAAAGATGTCACATAAAATCATAAAAAGAAAACCCTAAAATCTATGATATGCAATTCGATCCTGGTGTGTGTGATGGTTTTAATTCGTTTTGATTACGTTAAAACCCATGATATTTGACCTAAATATGTTATGGACTCACCTAAAACCGTTGGTGTCAAGAACTAATGAATAGAATGACTAAAACCCTAAATTACACATATTTCTGTGATGACTGCTTCTGAGCTGGATTTTTATTCGACTTTAACCGGCTATAACTAAATGATGTGAACGTATATTTTGGTGTTTTAAGAGTCTAAAACTAATTTCAATGAAATGGCTACCTGGGAAAATTTAGTTTGTAATTTTTAGAGGCCTGGAAGGTTACTTTTTGATTTTTAGAAAATTATGTGTCTGATCGGATTTGTGAGTCTGGAAAATCAGTCCGGGTTTTTGAATTTTAATTTCCAAACCGTGTCGAATTAGGAGGTTTCCTTTGAACTGGATAATATTTAGGTTGTCTATTACTTCCTGGAATTTTTGTAGATTTGTTTGAATTTTTATTTAAAGGTTTTTAATTAATAACTTTTCGTATAGTAAAATTAATCCGAAATCTGGACGAGTTGGTTTAAGTGAATTTTAATCCATAGCTATGCTACTTAATAAAATCTGGAAAAATTCTATAAAATACTTAAGACATTGAGGAACTTGTGTGAATTTTTATAGATTTTATTTCGAAGTATTATTATGATTTATGAATTAATTGAAACGTATTAAAATTGTATGTATATAAGACTGCTACGGGTTTAAAAGGAAATTAAAAGGTGTTTGTGTTTATTTTATAAACTAAAGGGTTTAAATGGTTAATTGCTAAAACTAATGGACCTAACTTGTGAACACCTGTAACTTTATAGTAATTACACTTTACACTCTAAAGTTATGAGAATTTCATATTAAACCCTAAATTTATGATGATTGCCTAATAAACCCTAAATCATGGAAACCTACTTTATGAACCCTAGATTTTTGTAAAAGACATCATGAACCCTAAACTATGAATACGATCATCTGTAATACTTTGAATGGACAAACGGGAATGCTATAACTTAACGTTACTAAATATAGAAACCTACTATCTTTGGGAAGTTACCTAAAATAGAAAGACAACTAAAATGAAGCATTATGATTATATGAAACTTATAAGTACCATTATGATTATTTGTAGATCGGGTGAAGAGGGAGTGATCTCCTGCTTGATTTGCTTTTCATTTCATTCTTTTGCTTGCGTGTTTGTTAAGGTACGGATATTCTGTCTTACTCTAAGACACTTTGCTTCGTACATATATGCTTTCCCTTTTCAGTAGGGATATTTCGTATGATCCGATGACTGCTATGATTCCCTTTTGTTTGATTCTTGGCTTTCATTGTATGATTTCCATTCTTATATGATTCATTCTGACATTTGTTTAAATGTCTCTGCTATGATATGATTATGTGTTTGCCATGATTTGTTGAGATACACTTTCGTTTCTCTTGCTATGCTTTGATTATGATTTGGTATGATATGATATTCCGTGCCTGAGCTTAACTAGTTCTGGAGGTACCAGGACCGTGTCTAGGATGGCACCCTAGGCATGACACTCCCGTAGAGGTGTGATAGATCTACGGCGTTCCCCCTTATGTGTATGTATTATTTGTGATCACTATTGGCCATTTATGCTTGTGTGTGACTAGTCTAGTACTGGCATACATACTTTTGATGGGAGCGTATGGATGCATCCTAGGATTTATGTGTATGTATGATTATGGTGACCAGGTGGTGTGTGCCTTACACTCCTTCTCACACTTTTGGTACTTAGAGGTCTCCCCTCTTCGTGCACTTTTATGATATGATATGATATGATTTGACGGATTTTTGTATGGAGTTCTTATGGCACATCCTTATATGACATTTTCTTTATTTCCATTTCATTCTTATATTCAGTTCTTATTCAGTTCTCATGCACTCTTATCTTTTGATATGTTTTGATTCGTATGACTTATGATTATGATTTCGTATCTTTCTTTCCTTCGTTGCTTATGCTTATTTACCCTTATGATTTGTTATTCGTATATATCCGTTCACTGGCCTTTTTAAGCTCAGCCGCATGTTTTCTTTCTTATGCGGCAGGTAATAAGCAGGGCGACGGGCATGGGGATGAGAGAGTAGATTATTGAGAGACCCATTTTGTTTATCATTTGTAGTCCATTGTTTCGGACATTTCATTATTTCCGCACTTCGAATATTATTTTACTTTGGTTTTGTATGGTTAACCCATTATGCGTTGGGATTATCTTTGATACTAGACTTGATGTTCAAGGCCTAGTTATTTATTAAAGACTTCCGCTTGCGTTTATGTATGCTTTGTATGACACCATAATGTGATATCTTGACCTTGGCGGGTCGGGGTGTTACATGGAAGAAGTCATTTTGTGTGTCAGTCAACGAACGAATCTCGTTCTTGTTAGTGTGATTGATTGAACAATTACACCTTAGGTTTTCGGTCGGGTTGTGACACTCAAGTGTCTTTGAATTGCAATATGCATTCATCTTTTTGTGTCACTCAACTTTCTTGGGCTTTCTTTTTGGTCTTTATCCTTTTGGCACACTTTCGGGTTGTGACACTCACGTTTTAACATAGTTTAACCCTTGCATGTCTTGCTATGTGTATTCTATCCCTATAATGTTGCTCTTATTCTTTTATATATTATGTTGCACGAAGCTAACCCTTGATGTAGGAAAAGCCTTTTTAAGAATTTGATCCATGAATCCGCTAGATATTAAGGTGAATAAACAAGGAGATTCAATTACCATAGGGGAGCATTGAGCTAGGGGGAGCTCAGGGGTATTTGAATACATAGCATGGAGTCATCTTCACAAGTGGTGATGGAAGACTTCACTGGGATGATGCAAGCTCGCCTTTCTGGGGAGAAAGGAAAGTAGTGCAATAAGGGGGAGTAGGAAGAGAATTCAAGGGAGAGCTCGAGGCAACTACCTTTTTGCTTCGACAAAAGGGGGAGAAGGGAGTGTAAACAGGTAACTTTTACTTTTACATTTTACTGTGTGTTCCGGTTTACATATTTGTCATCATCAAAAAGGGGGAGATTGTTAGTGCAAATATTACGATATTTAAACTAAACGGTTTCTTCGGTTTTAATAATGACAAACATGTAACATGTAATGCATAACGTAAAATGCGCAAGTTACTTGTAAACACAAATCATCAACGCATATTTACATCAACATCTCTCAACGTATTAAGTATGCCTCAACAGAGTCGTAGATTTTCATCCCGACATAAATCACTCAAGGTATGAACAAACAAATTTAAACTTGACGGATGATCAAAGAAATAATTTTTTTTGTTCTGAACTTCTCATTTTTAATGTGACAAAACATTTTTTCAAAAATACATTTTACAAATTATTTTTGAATTAAAAAGAAATGTTTTATTTTGAAAAACAAGTTTAAAAATCCCAACAGCTATTTTCCCCCCAAAACAGCTCCAAACATCCTCAAATAAACCTTCCCCACTAAAAACAAAAAGATGAGCGTTTTTGTCTGGGACGGTACCACTAAATTTAACGGTACCGTCTGACAATTAGTGGTACCGTCTGAACTTTAGTGGTACCGTCCGTACGTAACGGCTAGTTTTCTCTTTGCCTATAAATAGTGGACCATTTTACACTTCCAACTTGATTTTTCCAGTTAGTTTTCTCTGGTCTAATCCCTTCTTATTTAGATCACTTTCTTTGATCATTTAGAGAGTCTTAGTTTGTTTAAGAGTGATCCTTTCATCCAACTAAGAGATCACATTCATTCCTCTACTAGTGCAAGAGAAGAACACATAGTATCACAAAGATATAAAGTGTTATAGTGTTAGTCTAGTCCACTCGTAACACTTGTTACGCGCTTGTTGTATCCTAGCATACACCAAGTTGATTTTCTTTTGAGTAGTTTGTGAGAGTAGATCATTGTGATCTTGTTGAGATCTTGGAGATCTCTTGTAGCTTGTGGGCTTGTGTGTTGATCAAGTGGATCAAGGGTAGATCGAGTCAAGTGAGAGTAGATCATTGTGATCTTGTTGAGATATTGGAGATCTCTTGTAGCTTGTGGGCTTGTGTGTTGATCAAGTGGATCAAGGGTAGATCGGGTAGATCGAGTCAAGTGAGAGTAGATCATTGTGATCTTGTTGAGATCTTGGAGATCTCTTGTAGCTTGTGGGCTTGTATGTTGATCTAGTGGATCAAGGGTAGATCGGGTAGATCGAGTCAAGTGTGTTGATTGTGTGAAGTAGTAAGGATCGTGTGGATCGTGGTAGATTGGTACTAGCTAAGATTAGTACTCGACATTTAGCTTATTGTCGAAAATAAGGATAAGAGACGTTGTACGGTTTTCTCCGCCTGAAGGGAGCTTGTTGATTAGTGAAGTAACTCTCGAGTTGGGTACTCGGGGAGTGGAGTAGGGCGAAGAGGAGCTTCGTGACCGAACCACTATAAATCATCGTGTCCGGTTTGTGCCTTCTTTACTTATCTCTTTACTTTTATTTTAGTCTTTATCGTTTTATATTTATATTTGCATTATGTTTATGTTTGTGTGGTTTGTTGCTTATATTATGTTGATTATGTTTGCGTCATGTTTTGATTGTGTTTGTGGTGTAGTTTACTTGATACCATCTCTAGATGTTGTATGGTCATTGTTGACACTTTTCATATTACGTCACACTTGATCGGGTGTTTGATACAAAAAGTTTTTAAGTTTTTAAATGGAAACGTATTCACCCCCCCCTCTACGGTTTCCAAAGAGGTATTGTATAAACCAATCAAAGAATTACCTTCAATTATCACCCACTATATCCTACTACTGTATGAGTCAAAAAACCCAAGTTATTCGGATAATTACCACTAAGTGGCGTGTGGAATTGAGGTCAATTCACCCTTAATATGTTTTTGTACATAAAATAGTCCTAGGTAACTCAATATTGACTCACAAAGAAGCGGAGAAACGAGGTCAGCGCGAAGCCTATTAAAACCTGCTTCTTTCGGTGCAAATACATGGCAACCACCTTATACCTCTCTTATAGTTTGTCAATAAGGATGAGCCTTTCTAACTATCTTTACAATAAACATCAATCAACTAAAAGTTTGAGATTTAACTCTTAAAAACAAATCCAATTTCACCATTGTTTAGTCTGGTTTAATTTTCTATTCTAAAAATACCCTTTGCTTACAATCTTGTCAAACAGTAATATAAACAAATAAGTACATGATAAAAATTAACCAACTACAACAATAAACATGCTAAAATAAATCAACTAACATGTATATTTATAACTAAGACTCCCACTTGTGTTTCAATCTGGTACAAGTGGACCACATACATCGATAAATCGATTGCTTAAGTCCCACGTTACAAATATACAATAACACACATAGTTCTTCCCCAATTTTAGGTCTTTCCCAATTATATAATTAATTAATCTATCAGTAAATAATCATGTCATGCAATTTTATTACTAATAAACCCTAATTAATTATTATTGCACAATTAGCATGTAATCATAAAAACACTTAACAATTAATGCATAATATCCAATGATCCAAGATAAAACATGCATGTTCATCATGGATCCACATAAGCAATTATTAGCAAATAATAAATCCCAAGATACACATTCAATAACGACATATCACAAAAATTCATTAATTTTCACATAAAAATTACATGCAATCCTAGGGTTTCTACAAGTTTAACAAAAAATTAAAACTAATTAATTTAAATTATGGGTAATCGACCCAAAATAAAAAAAATTAGGGTTTACAATTTTTCAAACCCTAGAACCATAAACATGTAATAATCAATCAAGATTCAATTTTTATGTGTTTCGGTAATTAATTACACAATGTTAACGGCTCGTGATGCCACTGTTGGAATTTTAATATCATGGCAAGTATAAATTAAACGTAAAACATCAAGAGCACGCAACGGAAGCTAAGAATAAAAATACTTGTAATTAGTTAACCGAAATATAAAGTGATGCGTACCTTTTAGCAAATCCAAGCAATTCAATAATCAAGAACCAAGAACCCTAAAATTTAGGGTTTAGTAAATTCGACTTCACCAAAAGTCGACCAAGAAAAAATCAAACACAAAAGGTGTTTGCTCTACGTTCTTGTACACACGTATTACTAACGATTCGATGCGAAAAGCTAGGTTCATTGAATCACAATAAGTCAATAACTAACCAATTACTTTGGTTTTGTTCCTAATCAAACGTACAATCCTTTGGGGATTTGTGTAATTCATCGACTAGGACAAAAGAGGGAGAAGAGAAGAGAAAATTGGCTAGCTATGGAGATCAAAGATTACAAACAATGAATACAAAGCCTTGTATTTATAGTTATGTAAACTTGGTGTCCAAGTTAGGGTAGGATTCCCTTATGGGAAGTCCTAGCTGATCGGTTATAGAAGCCCAAAAGGGTTCTAGAACCTTCTCTCCATTTGTTTCCTTTTATTCGTCTCCCATCACTATTTAACAACCGTTAGTCAATTCCCGTTAAGTACTAACGTCCGTTAAGTAAATATTGTGATTAATAATTAAATATAACATTTTATATTAATTATTTGAACATCGACTCTCATACGCAAAGTGTGCAATCTCATAGGCTCGTGTTCGAATCCGGTCATACGTATATTAATTATATCCATAACCTTTCAGTTTTTTGGTTGTGAGTGCTGTTCTCTTACTACGAGTATTTGGTCTTGGTTTAGGCTAGGGGAAAGAAAGCTGACATAGTGCTGATGTGGTAGTGTTGGGTTTGATCTTGGTGTGATCTTATTACTATGGGCCTAAGCAATGAAAAACGTTACACACCACCACAAACCAATTATCGGTTTTTGGCATGCATAAAAGTTAGGCTAAGCACAATCGAACGGAAAAAGTCGGTCGGTCACATGAAGTGACCGATATTCACATCGGCTTGTTCGGTTGTGGGAGATCGGTCTCACTTCGGTCGTTTGTGATGGAAATCGTCTATTATACGACCGACTTTCAAAACCAAAAACATATATTTTCAACCGTTTCATTAAAAAAAAAAAAAAAAAAAAAAAAAAAAAACCTCGGTCATTTACTGTGGCACTTTGGCTATGTCTGGTCATCGAAGAGAAAAAGCTGACGTGCCAGCCGGTGACCCAGGTGACTTAGAGTCCAGCCTTACTACTACTTGTTTAAACCTCTAGAGGTGAAGTAGGAAAATAGGATGGTATTATAGGCTATAAAACAAAGCTAATGAGGCGTCTTTTTCTTTTCAGGGGTCTTTCCATAAGTTGCTTTCGTTTCTTTCTTTCTGTCTTACATCACTCACTCGATCTCTGCACACTCACACACACTCACAGTGAATTAGAATGAAATCAAGAAAAGATCACAAAGATTGTGATTTCTGTTACCCACTATCATCATTCTTCTCTTTCTTTTTACCTCTTTCATAATCATTTTTCATATATTCTCTCTCTTTCAACAAATTTCTCAAAATGGGATTCTTTCAAACTTGCTCTTTGTCATCATTTAATATTCAATTTTCCACCATATTCTTCATCTTTTTCTTGATATTAGTCAACTCCCATGCAAGATATATGCCTCCAGGTTTGTGGGTCACTTTATTTTTCTAAGCATTTATATCATATATCACACACATATGTGTTACATATGGAGCTTCGTAACATGTTGACGAAGACTTCCGAACTGAGGTAGGCGTGATCATCGGACCAAAACCGGACCGACCGACCAAAACCGGACCGGACTGAGACCGAACTAGCCCAAAACCTTAGACCGAGGACCGAACCGGTCCGGTCCAAGAAGGCATAATAGTCGGGTTTTACGTAAGACCGGTCCGGACGGAGACCGAAATAAAGAAAAAATATGGACCGAGACCGGACCGCTGGTCCTTCGGTTCGGTCGGTTTTTGGTCGGTCCTCTCGGTCTCGGTCGGTTTTGGATATGTGATGCTCAGCCCAACATAGTTGTATGTGACAACCCCATAGTAATTTGTTTGTTTTGTTTCTTTGTGATTGCAGGTGGATCAAATTTGAAGCTAATTCACAAATTTGCTCAGGTGAGACTTATGTTTCCACTTTGTAATTAAATGGTTATGTTTAGTGTCAAAATTGTGAAGTTGAAAGATTTATTAGTTATTATTCTTGATTGGATCATATAGTACATTATATAATGCAAAATTCAGATGGGTCTAACTGAAATTATGTTATTTTGTATGCTTTCAAGATTTAGTCACCATACTTGCCTGAATAAAGATTATACTCACTTTTAAACCAAATTTTAAGTAGAAAGTTAACTCATTGGACCACAAAAGTCAAGAAACTTTATCATTTCATTCTACTAGTAGTTAGATTTAACTACTTTTAGGATGAACTTGGTTGCACATGTTAGCTTGAATATTAAACAAGTTTATCCACAAAAGATCCATATTAAATGTCCATTAATTGATCATTTTATGTTAGTTATATACATTTCCATTTTTACCTAGAAATTCTTCATATTAAGATCATAAGAATGTTGATTTATGATAATTTGTTTTGAATTGATTTTATGTAGATGGAAAGAAGAAGTCTACTTTTAATTGGATCAAGACCACCAAGATGTGAAAAGAATTATTGTAGAAATTGTGGTCATTGTGAGGCAGTTCAAGTCCCAATTGCACCTAAAAATTTCATTAGAACAACTCAAGAAGCATTAGGTACAACCCCTAAAAGCATGTTATATTCAAGAGGTGATGACCTCTCTAATTACAAACCCATGTGTTGGAAATGCAAATGTGGGAATTTTATGTTCAATCCGTGATCCATCAATATGTATACATAATACTACAAACTAGTTTTTCTTTTTTTGTAAGAAGAAAAAACATCACATTTTTCTTCACGATGTTTATATAGTGTTTCATGAGTAGCTCATAGATTTTCTCTTCATTGTGTTCGTTGAGGACTTCATTTTTCCGGCAATTTGCAATAAATTTTGCGCGTTTTTACCTCATTCTTGTTAATTTTGGTAACTTTAATAAATGATAAGCATCACTAAAATTGTCTGGTTTGAAATTGGTTTAAATGACTTCATGATGTTCTTTTTTAGAAATTGAATGAAATGATAAAGTTTACCAATTTGGTTTGAAATTGCTTTAAAAAAGATGATGTCCAAAAAAGAAGTACAAGAAGAAGTTTTGGACTTCATCATTTTTAGAGATTGGTTTAAATGCTTTCAAGATTTAAACCAGAAATTTACGTGTATCTTACTAATGACTTCATGATGTTCTTTTTTAGAAATTGGATGACGTTTGTAACAAAACTATCAAATAAGGATGATTTTAGTAAAAATACACTTTTATTTCTGGTTTTTTTTTTGTTAACTACAAGAATTTACTATTACAACGCTTTAATGCATAAGGTACATGTAGCCAAGCAAAAGGTACAAGTGGGGTAAGGGTGCAGTACAAAAAGGTAAGGGTGATGGAGATGGTCATGTGTGAATGTCAGTTTTATTTGCAGTTTACGTATCTTGCAAGATTTTCTTTTATTATTTACTGTCAATTTTCTGTAGTTTTTTTTTTTTTTTTTTTTTTTTTTTAAAAATACTAATTTGGTAAGTGAATTTTGAAAAAGTCGTGTGAATATAATGAACTTTTATAAAGCGTTTTAATTTGCATATTTTTAATGACGTGTTATATTTGAAAATCTGACATATGGTATCATCTATAAAGTGACATGTTATTAAAATGCACATATCAAAACATTTTATGAAAGTTCTTGAGGGGAGGCGTATGCCCATCGGGTTTACCAAAAGGCTTGTCAAAACCGGCGGTAACACCGCCCCGCCCTCAACGGGTTGCACTCAAAGGGCTGGTGAGAGGGCTCGGAAACCTCTGAGCAACCCGTTGTATATTAGCATTTATGTGTTGTACCTTGTGTTATTTATGTGTTATACCTTATGTTATTTGAGTGAAATGTAAAAAAAAAAATTGGGAGGGCTGGAATATCATGGGCGTGAGTGAAATTGGTTAGGAGGGCTGGTTGGGAGGGCTGGAGGGTTGAAATGAGTTGACATAATTTTATTGGTCAAATTTAGGAGGGCTGAAAAGTTCGGAATCATGACTCCTCCTCGCCTGACATTTGCACAATTTTTTCAAAATTCATGTGTCAAAACGAGATAATAAATAAAGTTTGTTGCTATTATGAGACCAAAACCCTTTTTGTAATATAAACAAGAAATTTCTCGATTTGATAAATTTAAGGTGAGTGTGAAAAGTAAATTACGAGGCAATGTATGTAATTTTACAAGTTGGTATTACTGAGTCAAAGAGATCCCAACTACTGCTGATTTTGAGCACATGATGGTCTTTGGATTGTTGTATTCAAAGTATTTATCCATGTGGCCCAATTTCTGTCGTGGGACATACATTTGTGTATTATTTTTTGTTTGCTATATTTGACTTTTAACTGGTTAAACGTGCAAGTTTATTTTCTGCTGTTACAAAAACATGGATAATAGTATAATCAAATCTGACATAGGTATATGAGATAAAGAAATGATACCATAGAAAAATTCAATAAATATCTCATATTTATCATATATCCAATCAACCAATTTTGATAATTCTTCTTTTTAATCAAAACAAAAAAAATAAACTTTCACTCTTTTGTTAAAAATTAAATATCTCGCAAACCGTTAATCGTTACGCGAAAAAAATTATACCATCGCGACGATAATTAAATTATGTTTCTATATATATATGCACTTCTATATACTTTCAACGATTTTTTTTTTTATTTTTTTTTAAATTTTCGCCCAGAAAAATCACATGTGATTTGCAAAGATTTTTACAAATCACATGTGATTTTTCTGGGCGGAAATTTTGAAAAAAAAAAGTTCATCGAAAGTATATAGAAGTGCATATCTATAGATAGATAATTTAAATCTCGTCACGATAGTGTATTTTTTATAACTTGAAGATTTACCGTTTGCAAGATATGTTGTTTTAAAAAAATGTGTAAAATAATTTTTTATTAGTTTTGATAAAAACTGGATGGATAAGATTGATTTATTGGATATATGACAAATATGAGATCTATATTGATCTCAACTCCACTTACATTGCACAGGTAGATATCCATGGATTCAAAAGTTCTCAAACAAAAGCCTGCCAAATATCAAAAAGAAAATAAAAAATTTATATTGAAAGTGTATTTGTCAAAAGTAATAGTAGCAGTAATGCTCTGTTGCAAAAATTGGCCTAGGTGGCCGATTAATCGGCGATTAATCGCTAGGCGGGGGTTAACCGCCTCGATTTTCACTAATCGGCCTTATTAATTGGTTTGATAAAAATCGGTCAAAATCGGGCATAAATCGGCTAAATCAGGCATAAATCGGCCAAATCAGATATAAATCAGCCAAATTAGGCTTATATCTACCAAGTCGGGAAAAAATCGGCTAGATCGGCCAAATCGAGCATATAGTTTCAAAATTTTATAATTTTATGTATAAAAAATCCAATCCGATTAATCCCCGCCTAACCGATTAATCGCTAGGCGGTACCCGGCCGCCCAGCTACTGCCTAGCGATTTTTGCAACCTTGGAGTAAGTAATAGCAGTGAGCAATAACTGTTTTAAAAAAACTGTTCGAAAAATCTCTTAAATGCTCAACACTCTTAAATATTATTTCGTGAAGCGTTTGAAACGGAGCATTCTGACAAAGAATAGATAAAACTAAATGTTGCTAGTCAAACGAGCATTAAAAATAGGGTAAATTGCAAAAATAGTCCCTAAAGTAGCCCAAATGCGCAAGGATGACACCGAGAAAAAGTTGTTGCAAAAACGACATTTGTGAAAAACGGAAATTTTTCAACCAATATTTTAATAATAAATGTAAATTTATTATTACCTAGCTGTTAAATTAAGCATTCATGAGCTTGCATAACTAAATCGGGAAGCAAACCCGCACACTGTAGCTTACAGTAACTCATTCCATTGACTATTTATCAGAAGTACGTGAATAATTCATTTTCTGACTATTACTGAGTATTTATGTACCGCAACGAGAAATATCTCGCACACAACACCACACGCGTACCGACACTACCTTAGTAACGGAATGAATTCAATAATTGATACCCGGAGTCAATAACGGTGTTTTATACTACTTTTATAAAAACTTACCCAGAAATTTTATTTTTCGCATTCACGCCAAACCAGAGTTCCACGTTTACACGAGAGCTCAACGGGACACGGGGTACACTTAATACACTTATTAATACTAATAATAATAAATTTTTTTCTACCTATACCTAAATAACACCGCCCACACACACGTATACCCTTATCTTCTTCCTATCGTTTTCTTTCTCTCTCGATATCACCCCTCACCTCCTTGACTTTTCGGTATCAACACCGATCCATCACTCTCCTAGATCGATGAATAAATCCTCTTTATCTTCTACCAAGATAAGCCGATCGCTATCATACGTTTCTCCCCAGGGTCAACGAGGAATAAAGCTTATGGAAATTGAAGAGAGATGGCGATCTTAGCTCAAAACGGTTGTTTCCTCTCTCCCAAGTCCAAGAGAGATGTCGAAGGCCTTCTGTAATATTTTCTTTTTATTGTTTTCGATGTCCAACGGATCCACACACTTAATCTCATTCATAAGAGTTTCACAAGATCTGAGGATACGGGAGTATCGAGCTACAAATCAGTGGTGTGTGGATTTGCTTGGAATCGATTTGGGTTACTTGATTTCGGGTCTTGTTGTTAATCCTTTCAATCGACTCTCGTGTTGTAAGAACCCTAATTCAATTTCTTATAATTCATTCGAACCTGTGGATTTATTTGTGTTGTTAGTTTTGTTTAATTTTGGTTATTGAGGAATCGACTTCGTTAGAAATTCATTAAATGGGTTGCGTGAAGGAATTCAGTTAAGATGGTTTTGATAAATCGAATTGGTTACAAACACTTGTGGTGAAATTAGTCAAATTTTGGTAATTATGAATCGGTTAAGTGGTTATTAGTAATAAAACACTTTGTTAAAGTCTAGTGTGGTAAGGTTTTGAATCAAGTCGAAAAACAGCTTTAGTATGGCTCGAAAATGGAAGTCTTGTTCCTTGTTGTTGGTCTTGTGAACTTGCATATTCGTGATTGTCTAAGCCGTGTTCTGTAGTTTATGCCAAAGCGTATCGTTAATATGGTCTTGCGTTGGGTTGGGTAAGCCGAAAAGGATTGAGTGAACTTGAATGTTTTCACATTTGTTGCGCCGTTCATAGCACTTAGAATTGTGTCGTATTTGTTAGACCACTTTGGTGCCAGTCGTGTACATGCCGAGTCGGAAAATGGTTTAAACAAAAATGATCAAAACTTGTGGTCGCGTTAGGAAAATTTGCACCTTTGTGCAACAAAAAAAAAAAAAAAAAAAAAAAAAAAAAAAAAACCGAAATGCAGGTCTGCATAAACTGTTGTTACTGCTTTGAGATATTCTTTGGGCCAAAGCCCAAGTTCTTGTTGGTCTTTACGTTTAACGGGCCACAGCCCACTTCCGTCTTTAAAAACTAACAAAAGTAAACTTAATCTTCACGTTTATCGACCTTTCGTATTCGAGCTTTTCCGTGACACAAGTGCGAATACGTCCTACAAACATCGATAAAAATTCTTCACGACATGTTTTATATCAAAATATAAAACGTACACTACAACACAATACACACCAGCAACGTAAGTTGAAACTATAAAAACTAAACGTACCTATAAGATCTATTCAACTTATAAATGCTTGAAACGGTAAACTCTATAACAACAAATTAAAGTTTTATAAACGTACAAAGATGACTACTACTTAGACGAATATTTTCACATAAAACAACAAGCGCGTGTACACGGGTCATGCCCATAAGTTTTTTTTCCAAGAAAAGAAATGTAAACTTACGTCCATTTTTATACACTTAAATGGTAACATTTAATCACGACTTACAATGAGAACTAAAGTAATACTTAACCTTAGACATTTTATTCGCACTTAGCATTATAAGTCTTTTAACCAAAAGGTTTACAAAATACATCAACGTCTAACATTTATTTGTGATTATTTCCCACATCTTGTCTTTGGTTATTTCCAAACCTAAGACTATTCACTCTCGAGGTCTTATTCGTTGTACACTTCCAAGAGCCAATACACATAAACATTTTGAAAACTATTTTCAAACTTAAATGCTGCCACACAAGCAACAATAACACAACACTTTAAAACTTTTAAGTCTAATTAAACTTCGTTGAGTCTTGAACTTAAACTATGGACTAAACCATGCCTTACTAATTTAGGTCGCGTGTTGGTGCCACACTCTCTCTGATTTACTTCGTTTACTGCATACCCTACTGAGGTGAGTTTTATAGCCCCACATTTGCATTGTTTATACTTGTTTTCAAATACTCGGGGTGAGAATACATTGCTCGTTTTTACATACGGACACAAGCACTTTAATGATTATACTCTCATAACCAAATGGACCGGCTAAGTCAAATGAACTGGCAAACCTGCCAAATGGACTGGCCAACCTGCTATGTACATACTCAACCAAATGTATCGGTACACCACTGTTCGTTCCTGACCAAATGTATGGTCAAGTAAATATTGAACCTTGTGATCCGCACTGTTTTTACATACTTAAACCTATGAACTCACCAACTTTATGTTGACACTTTAGCATGTATTTTCAGGTTTTAAGATGATAGTCTACCCTTGGAGGCGCTTGGCAATGGCATGGTCATAGGCGATTCTGATAAACAGTTGGGACCGCTTTATTTAATTTATGGGCCTATTTCCGCTCTACTTTTGAATAATGTAAATTTAACACTTTTTGTTAATGAATTTTATTCTAAATGACTGAGGTAAAAACCGTTCTTTGTACTTGTGTTGTGATACCAATTGAGTAGTACCCCAGTGACATGTATGCTTCCTCTAAACCAGATTTTGGGGGTGTTACAGATTGGTATCAGAGCCAGGTTATAGAGAACTGGGTATTTTTCAAACCTAGACTATAACTACTTTTACAAAAACGAAACCCCATGACCATCACATGCCTACCTGCCAAGCCTGTTGCCTTAATTACTGTTTTACTTGACACAACTATATGCTATGCTTTACCGTTTGATGATTTATATCATACTTGACTTACACTATATACCAAAAGTATTTTCTACATACTTATATATACATACCGTACTTGTCACAACTTACCTTCCCCGACACAATTTCACTACCCGACTCCGAGTTCGAACGCTCGTCCAATTCTTTTGAAACACCTACTTTACCATCATCTAGAAATCCACCAATCCATTTGGTCACGACCTCAACCTATCGCCTTAAAACATGTATCCTCAAGACATCTACTCTTAGGACACATCACTATTAGGTCTCACTCTTCCTTTATTATTTTGAAGGGACATGTCATTTGGGAAGCAAGACCTAGTCTCCGCAGTCATGTGACGACTATTAATCTATGACAAGTGTGATTATCTATTCAATTGTGTCTCTTCTTTCAAGGTTGATTTTTCCCGCGTATTCTAACTGTGATGATTGTACCCTCGTATGATACCGTTCTTTTTATTTGAAACCTCATTCGTCGTCATCTTTTATGATGTAGATAAATGGCTCCTATAAGAAGGACAACCAAGACCACACGTGGTCGACCTGCTGCTACCACTCTTCCAACTAGGAATAGAGCAAACCCGCTTATTGTGAATCAAGCCATGCTAGATCAGTTGGTTAATGACCGTGTGGCAGCAGCACTGGCTGCAGCGAATGTAAACAACTCGACTACTGATGTCGGAACCTCAGGACCTACAAACAACAACAACCGCGGCTGCACCTATCAGGAGTTCCGAAAGACCATGACTGGAGGTTTTGGAGGAACCGAGGGAGCTGTTGTTTTGGTCAGATGGATTGAAAGGCTGGAGACTGTGTTTCGAATATGTTGTTGTGCGGATGAAGACAGGGTTAAGTATGCATCGTTCACCTTCACGGATGCTGCTCTAACCTGGTGGAACAACTATCTGAAGTCTGCGGGCATTGATGCCGCGTACGTAATGCCATGGGAAAATTTCAAGGAAATGGTACTAAAAAAGTATTGCCCTCGCAACGAGGTTAAGAAGTTGGAGGTCGAGTTTTGGAACCTCAAGGTACAGGGCACCAACATTGCTGCATACAACCAACGCTTTCAAGAGTTGGCTCTACTATGCCCTGAGATGGTCCAGACTGAAGCTCGCCTACTAGAGAGATACATTGGAGGATTACCCCCATACATCAAGGGTAATGTCACTACCTCCAAGGCTGCTGATCTCTATGAGACTATGGAAGTGGCTAACAAGCTAATGGACCAAGTAATCGAGGATGCCGCCGAGAAGGCGGTTGACAACAAAAGAAAGTGGGAAGATCACTTCAAGGACAACCACAACAATGGTCTGAACAAGCGACAAGAAGTGGTCAAAGTCTATGCTGCTGGGACCAGTGAAAAGAAAGGTTACGCTGGAACATTACCCAAGTGCAACATGTGCCCGTTTCATCACAATGGGCCTTGCCCCATTCAGTGCGGGAACTGCAGGAAGATTGGTCACCGAGCCAAGGATTGCAAAGCTCCTACTCTTGTGATAAACCCGAAGGTCACTGTCACGTGCTTTCAGTGTGGAGTGATTGGGCACTTCAGGAGTGATTGCCTAGAACTGAGGAATAAAAATGAAGGAGTTTGCCAGGATCCTAACGATGTTGCGGGTGATGACGATGCTTGAAGAAATAATTTCCTGCCTTGCATAATAAGACCTAAGTCTAGACCCTTTTGGGTTGTATTTCCTCGAGTGTTTGTACTTCCTTGAAGATTTTCTTTTTCGTTGCATTGTATGGATTTTCATCCAATGAATTCCCTATTTTTATGTCAAGGCGTTATGATGACTTCTTTCCGTTACGTTCTCTATTGTATAAACCATATTTGAAATTTTCCTGCAAACTATTCTGCTATCGTCTTATATACAGTTGTGCTACTTTATAAACTATTTTGGTTACCAGTTTATAAACAGAATGGCCGATACTGTCCATCCGTAATAAACCCAATACTATCTTGACTAAACCGAACATGGCATCATCAATCCTCAATTAAACATAGCCTGATCACCTATGTTTAATTCAGGAAGGATCATGCTATGATGGGAATAGTCACCTCAAGAATTTTGTACTTCAAAGCGAACACTTCACGTCTCGATCGTCAAAGTTCAATAGCTTCTCAAAGGGGTCCCGAATTCATGTGGGAGCGTGAAGATGAAATCAAGCGTAAATACCCACACATTTTCTCAAATCCATTAGGTAACCCTAAGTGAAAACCGAGGACGGTTTTCCTTCTAAGGCGGGGAGGATGTGACAAACGAAAATTTTCCAACCAATATTTTAATAATAAATGTAAATTTATTATTACCTAGCTGTTAAATTAAACAATCATGAGCTTGCATAATTAAATTGGGAAGCAAACCCAAACACTGTAGCTTACAGTAACTTATTCCATTGACTATTTATCAGAAGTACGTGAATAATTCATTTTCTAACTATTACTGAGTATTTATGTACCACAACGAGAAATATCTCGCACACAACACCACACGCGTACCGATACTACCTTAGTAACGACATGAATTCAATAATTGATACCCGGAGTCAATAACGGTGTTTTATACTACTTTTATAAAAACGTACTCAGAAATTTTATTTTTCGCATTCACGCCAAGCCAGAGTTCCACGTTTACACGGGAGCTCAACGGGACACGGGGTACACTTAATACACTTATTATTAATAATAATAATAATAATAATTTTTTTTCTACCTATACCTAAATAACACCGCCAACACACACGTATACCCTTATGTTCTTCCTATCGTTTTCTTTCTCTCTCGATATCACCCCTCAGCTCCTTGACTGTTGGGAACACGTTTAAAATACATTTCAAGTCTTGGCCATTTATAGAAATTAGGTTGCTAAACTAGGGCTCTATGTTTGTATTAAAGCCCACGGCTCATAAGGAGCCCATGGGCCATGTAACTTAGCGTATTTCTTCTAGAATATCTTTTGCTAATGTCGCCCTAGAATATGCCTATAAATATAAGGCATGGGTTGTCATTTTAGTTGTTGGTTTTATTCACTCTTGTGCCGAAGCTTTGTTAGTATTATGTGTGAAATGAAATCATCCATTCTCTTCTTCTTATTTCATCTATTCTCTCTCGTTATCTATGTAATACCTCGTAAAATCCCATGTCATTTAATAATGTTAATCATCAAGTAATTCTAAATTATGTTGAGTAACCTATTTTTACGGGTTAACTTTTTTTTTATCAAGCAACGATCACCAGTCACCCTTTAACGATTTCGAAACTTGTCTTGAATAGCTCACTTGCGCACCGACACTAAAAGCTAAACGGACTCCAAGAATTATTGCACCGATCTAATTTATAAACATATAATACGAGAACATTATTTATTTCATTAATCTTGTACATATATTTTATTCCTTTTTCTCTTTTCTTTCACAATGGGCCGAACCCAATCTCATAGCCCATCACATACATTTTTCTTTTCCTTGTCTTTGGGCCGAATCCACCAAAAGCCAACACATTCTTTTTCCCCTTGGATCGAACTAAACCAAGCCCATCATATTGTTTGTCTTTCTTTTCTCTGGAACGAATACACCAAAACTCCACAAGGACCAAAACTACTATTAAGCAATACAACTCTAATGTCATGCCTTGATTCTCTAGACACACTAACACTAAAACTATCAACAACACCTAAAAGATGCTAATCACATCCCAAATGTACCCATGTCCCCCTCCAACTTCTATTACCCAATGGACAAACATATTACTCATGGGGTGGTCAACTATCATAGTAATCAACAAAGCTTCTTTTCCTTCCCCCATGCACTAAACAGCCGAGTTTTGTGAGGGGTTGAGAGTGCCATGTCAATTAATCTAGTTTTCATGAATATACTCTTCTTGTCATCCATGTACTAACCAAATCTTAGATGATCTTTTGTGAGTGTAAGTCAACTTTTATCAAAGTTACCACCTTACACCATGACAGTAGACAAGGACGATTGATGCTTCCTTTCATCACATGAACACCCTTATTTAAACACTATAACACTAACACATCTCACCACAAAACTCAATAACAACACAAAAACAAAACCTCTTTGCTTGTTCCATCTTGTTCGCTGCCAAAGAGAGGAAGAAAGAAAGGCGAGCCTTGGGAAGCATACGAAAGGTATAAAGAGCCATACTAGAGTACTGGTTCGAATACGAGTTGGGTTATAGGAAGAAGGCTCGGGTTCCTCGTCACTTTGGGTTCTTGTTATTGTCCGCTCACATAAGTCTCTTCACCACCATCGTGGTGACTGTAAGTCCTATACCTTTTTCAATTTCTTGTTGCACTTATTCACATCATGCGACCCATGCATGCACTCTCTAGGGCTCATGCAAAGCTTACTATATTTAACGAGAATGAACCCAAAGCAAACATTAAAAACTTAACAAACATATAAACTAAGTGGAACATGAACGAAAGAATAGGATCGAGGTCGAATAACAAAACAAGAAAACACACGCACACCTTTACTGTGTCGAATGAGAGTATAAAACCTTTCTTCTTTTCTTTTGATCACTGTCCCATATTTTTACAACAAAGAAACATATATTTATATAATGAGATTCATGCAAGCCTTGCAAAGACGAAAGAAAAACATATATAACAAACCCGTTCGAAAACTATGAGTCCTCGTAGAAGCTTTGTCTCGTCAAAACAGTCGAACTATATTGGTTGCCATGAAAAACTCATAACTTTCCTTTCTGCTTGTTTTACTACTACTCGACTTCACTGAAAACCTGACATACGAAAACCATACATATTTTTCTTCACTTCTTTCTATAAACCATGCGTATATTTTCTTTATCTTCTACAAACTAAACACCCTCTTGTTGGGCTCACAAGTCCAAAAATGTTATGAAATAAACTTATATTAGCATAATATTTAAAATAAATATTTTTACTAACATAATTAATAACAATAACTAATACGAGATAGTTTCAAACTTTAAACATCTAAAACACACAAACACGACACTGCCATTTCCGGAGATTTCCACTCTCATCATCTCACTCATTAAAACCAAAAAGCCAATAATAAATCTAAACTTATCACATTATTCTAGGTCGCAAGTCGGGAGCTATTCATTTCACTATTTGATTCACTACTCGATTACTACATTACTAAGGTGAGTTCATAGTCCCACATTTTACTATTTTTTCAAATCCCGTGGGGAGATACATGCTATAAATCTGAACACAAGTATTTTTCTGTATGCTACCTTGATTGATATTGATAAGTCATATTGCCTAAGTTACCACCCTGCCAAAAAAAGTCCCTCATATCATGAACCATTAATCACTTGCGAGTGAACGCGAATTTTGTGAATAGATCTATTGGAAGTTGACGACCCATTTGTACTAGCCGGATAGATAGCAATAGTGTTAGCCGGATTGATAGACAAATGCACTTTGTTCGAATTATTAAGAGTTTGGCAAACTCCTACGACGAGGGCATTATCACCCACATCATGTTATGAAGTGGGATATTTATTACACCTATTATTACACCCGATGTTAAGGTTTGCGTGTCATGAGGCTTAGGGCAATATTTATATGTTACACTTCAATATCATTGTTTCTACTACTATTTGACTTGTGTTCAAACTATTACAATTAAAACACTATGGATTCACTCAACCTTTGTGTTGACCCTTTTAGCATGTTTTATCTCAGGTATTTAAAGATCTCAAGGCACGGAGTTGGCAAGGGCATTGGAAACCTCCCCTTTTATTTCAAATAATTATATCATTCTTTTCAAACTCATCATCACTTTTGTGAAAACTTATCTCTTTTGGAAACCATTGTGTAATCTCTGAATATTGAGTTTTCATTGAATGATATAAATCCTACTTTTAATGATTATCTATGCTTACGACTGTGATCTAATTGGTAATACCCCGTTTAAGTCTTCCGCTGCTATCTAAAATTTTAACGGGGTGTTACAGATGGGCATCAGAGCCTAGGTTATTGAGAACCAAGTGATTTTCAAAACACTGGACTATAACCACGATTTCTAAAAGGACCATTTTAAACCCTACCACCTTACGCCCTCCGTGCCAACACCATACTAACACATGCACTGAGATTTGCTTGGCAGATTATGCATAACGAATGGATATTATCACTTATGAATGTTATAGCTATCAGACCTCATAACTAAATATTAATATTATTAAATGACTTACATTAGGATATTACAGTACCATGTCTTCTTCATCTTATCCCATCATCATCACTACGAACCCCGACATCGAGGATGCCTGCTCATCCACTACTGATCCGACACCTCCCTCACCACACCCCGCTATACTTACATCATCCACACCACCTACTAAACCCGCCATACTTATCAGGCCCGGAAGGGATGTCCCACCCCATTACAATTTCCGTTAGTACCCCGCTGGACCCAGGATGGTACGCACCAGGAGTCGCCTAGTGCGCCCACTCACACCACTACCACCATCATGGACCCCTGGCATGCCTACCTATGAAGATTTGGATGCCTCACTATGGATAGTGCCACGACCACCACATCATACCACCACCGAGGACCCACCCAGAGGAGCACCAAGTAGTTCTTAGACTACACTATTACCATAAGTAGCTTCTATCCTAACCACGGGATGTGTGGCCAAATTAGTGACGCTTGTAGTACCTCTTTGTTGTATAACGAATTTGAGACAAGTTATCATTTGGACATGTGGTTCGATTATGCTATGTATTGATATCGGTCTATAAGAGCCGAGATTTTCCATCATATGTGTGGTGATTGTATCTACTCATGTTATGATATCATATTATGGTAATCGTGATTTATTCCGACCTTATCATGTTTGAGCTAATCCCGTGATATTACATACGTCTATTAATAGGAACATTCTTGCTATGTCTCACTCTTCTTTCCTTTAATAAGCACTTCCCTACGAACCTCGTGTTGGTGTACAATCTCATATCAAAAGTCGCCCATTGCACTCCATATTTTACCACTTATCCTATAAACTACTACTACACCATTTTACAAACTATTACCATGTAATAAATCAATTTGACATCACAATCAACCAAAATGGTTCACTAACACCTTGTTATTATCTTACACTATGAACAAACAAACTTATCATCCTCTTAAGAATTTCCTTATAAACTAATAGCTAAAGTTACTATCATCTTATGAATTGTTTTGTGAGTTTCACATAAACCATTTTGTAAACACCTTACAGACCATTTTGCTACTATCTAGGGAAACCATTTACTACCACTTTATAAAACATTTCGCTAAAACTTTATATACTATTTGTCAATATCCCATCAGTCATTTTCGTCGCTCTCTTACAAACTACTTTACCACCCAATGAACCACTTTGCTTCCATTTTTTGACTATTCGACTACCTTACTACCCTTTTATAAAAATAATAAACGGTGTCGCCATCAACATACAAGCTATTTTACGAATCATCCCACAGACTATCTGATATGAACGCAATAAACAAAATTTGCTACCCTACTACAAATCTATAAACCAACAAATGTTTTTACTGACACCCTATAAACTATGTTGCAAATACCCTACGGGTTCTATTATTGACTTATAAATTATTTTGCCCCTATAAGCATCACTTTAACCGCTGATAAAACAACAAACTATATCGCAAATGCATTACAACTAACTTGTCGTTAACCTACGAACTATTTTACTACCACAAAAATCAAAAATTGCGGCCTCACTGCCAACTTTTGAATAATAAAGTGTCATCCCTATTGTTCTATAAACTATTTCACATATTATTTTATGAACTATCTTAATTTATGCAATAAATCAATTTGCTACTTTAATACTATTCCATACACCAACAAATGGTTTCGCCAACATTTTGTAAACTAAAGTACATTTATTCGAAAAGTTCCACTACCATCTTATAAACTATTTTACACACCGTTTTATAATCTAATCTGCAATCACCCTATGAACTAAGTCCTCTTTGAAAAGTATTTAAGCTACCACCTTACGAACAGAATTACCGATAATTCCTTTTAAACTAAATCCGATATTGCATCGTTGAACTTTAATTATGCAAAGCCTGATTACCTATGTATAATTCAAGTAGAACCATGCTATGCTGGGGATAGTTGTCTAAATTTTTTTTTGCCAAAAGTCAAACTTTCTATTACCATTTTTAAAAATCACAAACTTACATAAAAGTTGTGCAAGTCATGGGCATCAGTACTAAGAAACACAAATAGACTTCGACACCATCCTATCACATGAAATCAGTCTAGTCTCGCCACATATTCTAATCCGCAAGGACCAGTTACAACATTAGCCATCATAGGAGCAACCTACCAACAAATATAGCCAATTTGTACAAAACTTAACCTTATGACATCTCACTTTACTTCACATCATCCAATTTCGAAGGATCCCACCGTCGAATAGACAACCTCTAAATTCGATAACTACCGAATGACTCATAACTCCAAGGATGACAAAGACTTACCCTCTCTGTACTCGATAACAATCATGATGATGATTACATTTAGTCCCTAAATCGAAACCATGCTTGCTGCGTTGAACAATAAGTACACTAACGAATCAACCAACTGATTGCTAGTAGCAACCATCACTATTCTTCAAGACTATACCTTTCATATTAAGTGTACCACCAAACTAGCCATTTGACTACAAATATAACCAACGTCATTTTTCGAGGTTGCACCCTAAACCTACTAGATACCCATAAGACATCGACTTAGTGTCCACATAACTTGAGGCCTAGACATTTTTGGTCTATTTAAGGAATTATCCACTTTGAGAAACTCATCCGCGTACCTTATGATAATAAGATCTTAACAATACGAAGAGGACCCCTCGAGGGAAGTAAACAATGAAAGGACCAATGAAACTTTTGACAAGGGACTAGGATCACACAATGGAATGACTTATAAACCTGACGAAAGTCTTAAGACCTTACAGATCAAACCAAACCACTATCTTGGGAAATTGCCAAATCTTTCGCTAATTCTTTGAGAGTATTAGCTTGACTAGGACGTAAGAGTGATCCAAAACATCACTGTTCACTAAACCAAACCTTATAGGTAAATCAAGCATCTCTGTCCACAATTAGGAATGACAATATACCATAACTTGACACTATCCGGTCAATGTACAATTCACCCTTTCCACACCATATAATAAGATTTCCCTTATAAGTGATGGATACTCGGATTGGACAATCAATAAACAATCACCCTTACAATGTGTCCCCTAGGAGTTCTAAATTATTTAGCCTCAAAAATCTGTTTTGAATTAACCTCGCTCCCACGCTGAAATACCAAGCGGTCTTAACGTACCAAACGGCCATTGATACACGACTTACACTCGTAGCCAAGGAAAATGCCCCATGACACAGTACCCGACTCACTCATAAGTCATGATACATCCCAATACTGTCCTAGTGAATTAAGTACCATATCTATAAACTTCACCCGACATTTAACCACCAAACACTATCGAACATTGGAAACTAGACTCTGTCTTTAAAATTTTCGAAAAACTTATATAAATGCCATACCCAACTATACCTTCAACTTTGATGATTTCGCTTTCAAGAATCTTTCCTTAAAAACGCTTTTACATCAACTACAAAAGTGTTTCTCCAAGATACTCATTTTGTGAAGTTAAAAGTTTTCTTTGGTCAAATTATATCAAAACTTTTGCATATTAAAGAGCAACTAAGTGTTAAATTTTGTAAAGTTATTTTATCTACACCATGCTTAAAAACCCAAACTGCGAAATTATATATCTATTTTAGTCAGACCTTATCAAGCCTTGTATTTTAACAAATGTCTAAACGTTGATTTCTGTGAAATTGTCTTATCTATACCGCATTTAAAATTCGCTTCACTAAACTTTAAATTTTTCGGGGTCGCATTAATTGACTCGACTATTAACCTCAAACAAGGAAATTTGTGTCTTTAAATTATTGATTTGGTCGGATTCGCGTAAACGTGTACTCAAATAAAAATTTTGAACAACATTTTTATCAATATCTCTAAGCAAGAAAACATACAATCTCAGAACAAATATTAGGATTGAACCTCGAAAGAAAGTCGTTACCCTTACATACTACCTGACTTACCTAAGATTGACAATAGCGATATGCCATACCTTAACGCTACTCCTTCAAAGTGCAACTTTCTCACTCATCCTATAAGATAAGATTCTCACGCTGGTAGAAGCGCCTAAAATTAAATAAGCAGATACTCAAGAGGCAATGATCCGTGCTAAAACGTATATATAAATATTATGCAATGACGGATACACGTGAATAAATAAAAATCACCCCTTTGTGAAAAAGGATACTTGCAAAAACTCACGTTTGTGTGTAGTGTGAAACCAGGTAAGTGATTACTCGGATCGTTTCCCAACGAGGAGTGAATGGGCAAAATCGTTAGAGTTTTGGATTAGAGTGACTGATGATATGGAATTTTGGATTTTTCTTTTTTAATTCTAATTTAAATAATGAGAAACAAATATACAAAAGAAAATTAAACGCGAATTAAATAAACTAAAAACGCAAAACGAGAAATCTAAAAACGGGACTAAAAAGTGAAATATTAGAAAACTAATCCTACAAGTGTAAAATTATTTTTATTAAATCCTAAATAATAAAAGAAAATTTTAGAAAAAAGATTTATATTTTTTTGACTTTTATATTTTTTATTATGAATTAAAAACTATTAAAACTAATTAAAAGGTTTAAAAATAGTAAATGACTTAGGAAAAATCTAAAAAATTCAGGTTAAGTCTAAAATAATATTCTTAATCTAGGAAAATTAAAATCAAAAGTTATCTAAGCCCTAATAAGCAGATGGGCTAATAAGCAGTTTTCAAAATAAGCTAAAAATAAGCTAAAGTTGACCAAAAATTACAAAGAGCTCAGGAATTGTTTAAACAACTATTTAAAGCATAAAACAACTTAAAAATCACAAATAAGCATAAGAGAATAAGCTGATAAGCAGTTAGGCAGTTACAAAACTTATGCAGAAAAATCAGGCTAATCAACCAACTTGCAGAGCAATTTTAAGCACTTAAATAAGCAGAAAAGTGGAAGATTATGGGGGCAAAAGATTGCTAGCAATACAGGCTACACAAAAATACCAAAAGCCCCAAATCTAACAATCAATTGCTATCCTAATTGAGTCCTAGATCAGGTCCAAGAAATCAGAAAAAGCTGTGCAGGATTCAGAGCAGGATTAAGGGGCAAACTTGCAGAGTGAAAATAAGCAACTTAATAAGCTAGGAAGGTAGATTTAAGCTGAAACAGATAAAGTTTAACTGGCAAGCTACAGATAAAACCTAAAATCATGCAAAAGTTAAAAGAGAATAAGCAGTTTACAAGCAAGGAAAAAGCTGAGAAACCCTTAGTAAGTACTGATGCAGCAGAAACACTAAATGAACCTAAACTGTTGGGAACACATTTTGTAATATTTCAAGTATTGATCATTTGTAATAGGTTGCTTAGGCCTTTAGGTTTGTTATTAGGCCCAGCCCATGTAGAAGGCCCATGGGTTGTGTCGTTTTATCATTTATTATTGTTAATTATGTATTATGTTAAGTAAGTTGGGCTAGTAGCCCATTCTCTTGTAAACCTATAAATACCCCTCCCATCCAAGGGAAGGGTGTTGGTTGATGAATTCTAATCATTTGGTATTATTGTGTGTTAATCATCTCCCTTCCATCTCTTTCTCTCTCTAGCTTTCTCACTCTAGATCTAGTAGGTAATTAGTAGGTAATTTAGTGGTAGCTTAATTCATAATAGTGTAAAACAACAAGTGGTATCATTCGCCTAGGGGTAATTTAGGTTATTAAAAGGTTAGATCTAAGGAAGAATTAAGAAATCCGAATTGTTAGACTAGTTACTGTTTATCCGAGTTGTTACTGTTCTTCAGATATCTATTCATCGAACTTCGTATTCATCAAACTTTCTGGTTCATCGAACTACTGATTATTCACTGAGTTAGGTGATATAATCGAACTTCTGGGTTAATCGAACTTCTTGATCGAACTTTCGTAACCGAACTTTCGTAACCGAACTTTGGTAATCGAACTTCTTGATCGAACTTTCGTAGTCGAACTTTCGTAGTCGAACTTTAGTAGTCGAACTTTTGTAGTCGAACTTTCGTAGTCGAACTTCAACAATCGAACTTCAGTAGTCGAACTTCAGCAATCGAACTTCAGTAGTCGAACTTCAGCAATCGAACTTCAGTAGTCGAACTTTAGTAGTCGAACTTCAGTAGTCGAACTTCTGTAATCGAATTTCAGTAGTCGAATTTCAGTAACCGAACAATTTTGATCGAACAAGTGCTTAACCGTACAAGTAATTGATCCTTATCTAATCTTCACACAACAACCGTCTTTATCCTTTAAAGATCCTTAACCGTCACAAGCTACTACACGATGTCTCAACCACCACACTTTAATTACTACTACCAGCTACAGCAATATCCTCAACAACAACAATACTCTCAACAACAACAATTTCCTCAACAATATCCACAACATCAGGCATATGTGCAACAACATCAATTCATTCCTTCACCACAACTATCTCCACAACAAATAATGCAACAAAATTACCTTCAGAACAATCCTTCAGTGTCCAGAGAACCTCACTGGTTTCATAAGATGTGTGAAGCTATAAGCAGTCAGCAATCTCGTCATGAGGCTGGAAATCAAGATACTCCACCCATGTTAACACCTAAAAACTATGTGCAGTGGGCAAGTAGGTTTCTCCGATTCATTGAACTCCGCAAACCCCATGGACCGTATTTGAAGCATGTCATCACTGTGGGACCCTTTCCAGAACCAGTAATTGTTGTTCCAGCAACTCCTGAAAGAGAAGAAACATCCACTCCTATTGCTGTTTCTAGTTATACAACTGAACAAGCCTTACAACAAGAAGCAAATGGAATGGCAATGGCATTCATCCTTCAGGGAATTCCAAATCCCATTTATCGAAGTGTTGATGCTCAGAAGACTGCAAAGGACATGTGGGAGCATGTGCATCTTCTGATGGACGGAACAGAGCTCAATCAGGAAGATCTTGAATCAAAATTGTACATGGAATTCAACAATTTTATTATGGAACCGGGAGAGACAATCGAATCATACTACCACCGCTTCACCAATGTTGTTAATGACCTTGATCGTCATGACATGAAGTTTCCAAGGATTGCAATCAACTCCAAATTTCTGGGATGCCTAGGTCCTGAATGGCAGAAATATGCAACGTTTGTTAGGCAATCAAAGAAGATTGGTGAGATCAAATATGGATTGATTTATGATTTTCTCAAACAACATCAATCAGAGGTGGATAAAGAAGTAGCAGCAAGAGGAGGTTTCATACCAGGACCACAACCTAATTCGCTTGCACTAATGGCTCAATCAAACTTTTCTCTACCTTCTCAGGAATTTGGAAACTCATCTTATCAACCAAGCTTTCAACCTCAAAACCAACTTGTCCCATATGAACCATCATCTCTACAATCAGGCAACCAATTGGTCACCTATAACAACACTGACTCCAACTTTTACACCAACAGTGAATATGATGAAGAAGAAGAAGCTTTCAGTTCCCTCAATGAAGCCTTTGGGTTGATTGCTAAAGCGTTTGGAAAATTCACAAACAAATCAAACAACCGCCTTCGCTCATCTTCAAACACAAGGAATCAGGCAGTGGTTAATGATGGTCGGGTAGAAATTCAGAACAGATCATCGGGAAGGTTTGGTTCAGGAAACAGAGGAGGATATGGGTCACAAAGGTTTCAAGCTGGAGAACAAAGGTTTCAGTCTGGGGGTAATAGGAATTATATGGGGGCAGATCAAAACAGGAATCAATTGAATGGAAAAGAATCAAAAGGCATTGCAAATACCTCGATCACATGCTATAACTGTGGAGGGAATGGTCATATGGCTAATGCATGTCCAAAGCCTCGTACTATGGGCAGTGCATATCACAAAGAAGCTCTCTTGATGGCACTTAAGGATGAGAAAGCAAGTTTGATGAATGTGAAAGAAAATAGCTTCATGGCAAATGCAGACTCAGAAGATGATATGGAGGATCTTGAGGCAAACGCAGCTGTCATGCTCATGGCTAATATGCAGGAAATGAATACATCCGAGACAGGCCCGGTCTACGATACTGACGGTCTTTCTCAGGTACTTGATCCACCATGTTTACTACATGAGATTGCTTCACCGTCCGAATCTTCATTCTCAAGTGAACATTCTGTTCAAAATGATTCACCATTCTCATCTTCTTTAGATAATCAAATCAACACTAATATATCATTTGATGATGATAGAACAGTTGTCTCATTTGATGATCTAATAGAAGATGACAATCATGATCAGATTGAACAAAATGAGAATTTGAATAATCAAGATTCGGAGCTTCAGGCCTTAATCATGTCCACCCAATCACAAATTGAAAAATGCAATGTCATCAATACAAATCTGAAAGATAAACTTGCGTTGTTAACAAAGGACAATGAGTGCTATAAACAACAACTTTCTGGATACCAAAACCAAGAAAAACGAGAACAATCTTTTGAAATCGCTTTCCAAAAAGAATATGTTAAAGTTCAAGATTTGCAAAACCAAGTACGTGAATTAACCGATTCTAAGGCTGAGCTTCTCTCTCAAAAAGAAAAGGATCAATTTGAATTCAAAAAACAAATTGATGCTTTAACTTCTGAGTTGTTAAAAACTCAATCAGAGCTTTCAACATCTCAGCAGGATCTTCTTGACGAAAAGCAAGCCACTAGGAAACGTGTTGACTCATATCTTGAGGAAATTCTGGATTTGGAAACCAAACTCAAAGACTTTCAAAATGTTGTGTATAAAACGGGTAATTCTGTAACACAAATTCAAAAACTAACTGTAAAACCAAGTCCGAAAGGAGTAAGTTTTGCACATGGAAGTGACACATCCCGTAATTCACACAAAGCACTCAAAGAAAATCCTAAGTTATACAATGCAACATTTTTGTTAGATGATTCCTTTCAACGTGTTGTTATGTATTCTATTGATGAAGAAACTGATTTTCTTGCAAACGAGATTGAGGGTCGATCAAATTCACAAAACAAGTTTTCAAGAGTACATTATGATTATAATGAACGACCTCACATAAGCAAATCATTTGTGCCACCAAAAGATAAACCAGAACAAACGCTGATACGTACCTCCGAACAAATATATCATCTTTCCCAAAATGATGCACATCTCGACAATTATTTGACAGAGAATGATGTTGATCCACCAATGCCTCCAGCATTTAAAATTGTCAAACATTTTGAGACATTTATGGAAGACATCAAATTTTTAGAAAATGAAATTGAGTTTAATTCTAAAATCAATGTCTCTTCTTTTTTCTCTCCTGTGGAAAAAGAAAAGATAGAAATTCTTCAAAAGAAAATTTTACCTCATGTCAAACACTTGAAGAAATGTGCATCACAATGGGAAGAAGATCTAGTTGACGAGGTTCTATCAATGAAGAACATTTTCAAAGCTAAAGACTCCAAAATTCAAAAACAAAAAGTTCAAAAGAAGAATTTGGAAAAAGAAAATGATCGACTCTTGCAAAATGTTCTTAGTTGTGATGTTGTTTCTGTGTTGATGAATGCACTT